>PIJE02000063.1:218104-293104 GCA_002895965.2 Coryphaenoides rupestris | reverse complement strand
AGAGAGAGAGAGAGAGAGAGAGAGAGCGTGGGGGGGGGGGAAGAAAAACGAGAAGACCTTGAAACACAGAGCAAAGGCACGGTGAGAAAGAAAGAAAGAAAAACCCTGCCGCCCGCCTGCCCGTCGTTAGTATGAGCACATCTGGACCGGGCCGAGTGAGAATATTTCAGCAACATCTGGAAAAATTCCTCGGAATTTAAGGGTCCCCTCCTTTTGATTTTTTTTTTTCCCTTCTCGTTCTCCTTTTAACTTTTTCATTCTTTGCGAAGGTCTCGCTTGCCCCCCCCCCCCCCCCGCTATCCATCGGTGTGTAAACGAAGAGGCGTGGCCTATCGTAACCCTGGCCTTCCAGACTTTATAGGGGGACCAAATTGGACCCATGTGACCAACCCTTCCCCCCAGTAATTAAACGCTGTGGAAGTGAGCTGGGCGTCCGGCTGGGGGGCTTGAACCTGCGGCCCCCGGACCCCCGGACCAATAAACCCCCCCCCAAAAAATCAAACGTATATAAAAGTTTTCCTTTTTGCCCGCAGCAGCAGCTGGTGGCTTTTGGGTTTTAATTGAAGGCATGAAAAATAACCTCCTTTGTTTTTAGTAGCGTGTAGTTATGGCACCGCAGGGAAGCGGTCAGCCATCGGAGAGGCGTCGTTGCTACGAGTACGACTTGGAAAAGGTGGCCTCGCGCCTCCGTCCGGCTTTTATTATCCGCTTGCAGTGACTGAGTGATACATGACTTTTTGCTATGATGCTTTTTGTTGGAGCTCTTTTTGCTAGAACACTTTCTGTTAGAACTCCTTTTGTTAGAACTCTTTGTTTTCAGTGTCTTGTTGTTGTTTCTTAGACCTATTATTTTACTTCTATGTTTTACTGTTTTTACATCGCTTTGTTTTAGAGTTCTTTGTTTTGAAGCATGTTTTAACAGGTGCTATGTCATTACTATGTATATATATATTATTATTATGGTAATTATATATTATTATATTGTGCCGAGAAGTGTGTAGGAGGTCACTGGAGCAGTTCATCTGCAAAATTAACATAATTAACATACCTCGTTCTGGTTCTATTATCAGATTGGAGTGATTGAAAAAGACTCTCTCTCTCTCTCTCTCTCTCTCTCTCTCTCTCTCTCTCTCTCTCTCTCTCTCTCTCTCTCTCGAAGTGTGAAGTGTGTGAAGGGGGACAAAAAAAAGAAAAGAGGGTGTGGCGATCGAATCAACCACTCAGAGCCGATTGTATCTCTGCTCTCTCTGTAGTCTCTTTCTCTCTCAGACCTCCGGGTCCTCAGCTCTTCTTCTACCACCCGTCGGGCTTTGTTCATTAGCTATGCACTGCAGAGAGAGAGAGAGACCTTCTGTGTGTGTGTGTGTTCCTCTGTCAGGCAGGTAGCTCACAGCTGCAGAGGCAGAGGGAGGTGAGGAGAGTGGAGGTACTTGGTGACATGGCCAAAAGGGCATCGTGGGGCTGGCCTCTGATTGGCTGACTGATGCACCACCACACCCCCAGGGAGGGAGGGAGGGAGGGAGGGAGAGTCACATATAGAAATGCAGAGGGGGCGGGGGGGGGGGGGGGCAACGCAGGCGCCAGGGTGATCTCCAGGTGGTTAAAGATTATTATTTGTTATTTAGATTCAAATAAAATAAGCAAACACACAGGGCACACAAGATATAATCTATCTCACATTTCCTAGAAAGTCACACACAGCTAATCATTCTCTGTTCCTCAGAACAGCTTGTGACAGTCAGTAATCTCTCTCTCTCTCTCTCGCTCTCTCTCTCTCTCTCTCTGTGTGTGTGTGTGTGCTCTCTCCCGCTCTCTCTGCTCTTTCTCTCTCTCTCTCTCTCTCTGTCTCCCATGACTGGCCCACATGGCTGTGTGTGTGAGTAGGTCAGCATGTATGTATGCCTGTGTGTGTGTGTGTGTGTGTGTGTGTGTGTGTGTGTGTGAGTGTGTGTGTGTGTGTGTGTGCGCGTGCGCGTGCTTGTCTAGCATAGAGGAACTTGTCATCATTCATGGGTTCTGTGACATATTACAGGACAACCACCCCCCCACGTCTCTCTCTATCTCTCTTCTCTTCATCTCTTTCTTTCTCTCTCTCTCTGTCTGTCTCCATATCTCTCTCTCTCTCTCCCTCCCTCTCTTTTTTGTCTCCCATGACTGGGCCACATGGTCTGTGTGTATGTGTATGTGCATGTGTATGTGTGTGTGTGTGTATGTGTATGTGTATGTGTGTGTGTGTGTGTGTGTGTGTGTGTGTATGTGTATGTATGTATGTATGTATGTGTGTATATATGTGTGTGTATATATATGTGTGTGTGTGTGTGTGTGTGCCAGCTATGTCTGACTGTGCAAACTGACCTTGCTCTTACGCTGTCTGCTCCGCATGCCCCCCCCCCCCACCCCACCATAAGTGACTTAGCATTTTTGGCGTGTGCGTGTGTGTGCGTGTGTGTGCGTGTGTGTGTGTGTGTGTGCGTGTGCGTGTGTGTGTGTGTGCTTGTTTATTTTTCCATGCGTGAGGGCTCATCACTTGACTTGTCTAAGGTGATCTGACAGTCTGTCCTTCTTGGTCAGAACGGCTTGTTTGAGATAAAGAGGGGGTCTTTTTCTGTCCCCTCCCCCTCCCCGCCGAGAGGCAGACGCAGTATTTTTGGAATGGCTTCATTACGCCTCATTGGCTGATTGCATCTGGAGGGCGGCACCGACTGCAGGTAGCTGGTGATGTCATCGATGACCTTTCTTGTAAAAAAGAAAAAAAAGAAATAATAAAATTAAATGTGAAAAAAAAAGATAAACAAGCTGCCGATTTTCCTCCCGGAACGTTCTGCCATTGCCGAAAAATAAAACCAAACAATTTTCTTTGTCGCTGCTTTGGGGAGAACTTCGGGGATTAGAAAAAGCCCTAATCTCTTGTGTTCTCTCGTGTTTCTTTTAGATTAGAGGACATTACAACCTATCGGCTTATATTAAATCCACCTTTTGTGCTATTTGGTTTTTAAGGGAACTGAAATTGCTTTGAACAACGAAAGACATGAAGATGAAATCTCTACTACTGCTACTACTACTAAGTGTCACTTAGTATTTTGTACCAGCCTGATGTATGAATTGCCAAAGAATTGTTACACTTAATTTATTATAACTTGCCTCCAGTCTAACCGATTTTGCAGGGTTTAAAGTTTTTTAAGAGGGGAGGGAAGTAAAAAACAAACTACGATGTTGTGCGATATTGAGAAGACAATGGAAGTCTATGTAAAATTAATGTGTTAATCAAGGGGTTCCTATCAAAGGATTATTATTCAGAAGGCCTAAGAGAGCCCATTCAGTGATCGTTTGCGGGATGTCGGGGTAATCCGCATAGACCCGGTGTCTTTTCCGGGAGGATTTGTGTAAAATGTTTTGGACTACTTGTCAGGGTTGAGAATTCTCTAATTATTCTAAAGAAATGGCAACTGGAGCGCTTATCAACAGCTTGACAACGGCGTTCGTCCTGCCCGTAACGCTCATTGGCTAATTGTTAGTCCCCCCGACAGGCGCTCATTGGATAATCACTTCTTCAACCAGGAAATCACTGCTTCCTGTCACAATGCCGGCGGAGTCTAAGGTCTTGACCCAGGCATATTTTGTAACATTTAGGAGACATTTTTATACAATCTTTAGTTCATTTCTTTAAGCTACATCGTTATATGGCTATAGTTGTGGTCTACAGTACTAGACGAGGGCAGACATCTTGGATCTGAGCTTGTCCTCTCGTTATATTTGTGGTCTACAGTACACAGGTCCTGGGATCGGGGGCGATGGGTGGGTGGGCGTCACAATAAAACCAATTTATTTGCTGACATCAGTTCAGGGAGTTATATGACACAGTTATCTAATTAGGAAGGTGCACACACGTAACACTAGTAGATTAGTAGGCCTGGTGTGTGGTGTGTGTGTGTGTGTGTGTGCGTGCATGTGTGTGTGTGCGTGTGGTAGGTTACCCATGGCATTTGGAATATCACAGGATGTCACCTTGCATTAGGTCTGCTGGTCCTAAATGTGGTCGCTGACTCACATCAGATGTTCCTATGGTCACATGCACACTCTTGCATGTGCCCATCTGAATACACACACGTCTTTGAGAAGCCTATGGCTTTATGTTAGAACTAACACAGTGATGCTAACTTGGGATAATGATATATATTACAATGTTATGCTACAATTTGATTTGTCACATACACATGCCCAATCATACTCGTGGCAATCTTTTGCCTTTTCTATAATATAATATCATTGTTATATATGTCTTTTATCATAAATATTTTTAATAATTGGTTGCTTTGGTCAGCTACTCCATGTTTCCATTTCTCGAAGGAAACCTCTTGAGTGTTTTCATGTGCCGCGTTCCTATTGGCTGCCGGCAGAATCACAGCACGTCCCTATTGGCTGCTAGTCAGAAGCCCAGCGTGACATCGCACCTGCGTACCGGACGCGTCGTCTCTTCTCTGCCCCCCCCCGGCCCAACCCGGACTCTCTGAGAGAGAAATAATTCATCAAATGAGATCTTCATTTGTTGTGTAATTGACCACATGCTGAAGGATGTGTAATCCTCCATGCAGTCCAATCCCCAACTTGACCTACTTTTCTCTTTTTCTATTCTCTCTCTCTCTCTCTTCTTCTCTCTCCTCTCTCTGCATCTCTCTTCTCCTCCTCCTCTCCTCTCTCTCTCTTTCTCTCTCTCCTCTCTCTCGTCTCTCTCTCTAAATATTGTTTCCTAGGTTGCATGGTTATTCTCTGATATGTTTTTGATATGCGTCACGGTTATACATATGCCATATCTTTCATCACCACTAAGCCGCATTTGTACCCAGTGTGGCTGGCACAATCCATCCACCCATCTCTTGTTCCATCCATCCAGCCATTCTCCATCCATTCGTCTATCCATCCACTCATCCACCCACCCAGACATCCGTCCAGCCATCTATCATTCATCCATTCGTCCCTCCATCTATCTATCTATCTATCTATCTATCTATCCCACTATCCACCCACCCATTAATTCATCCATCCTCTATCTACCCATCCATCCATCCAATTCCATCCATCCTCTATCTACCCATCCATTCATCCATCCTCTATCAACCCATCTACCCATCCTCTATCTACCCATCCATCCCATCCTCTATCAACCCATCCATCCATCCTCTATCAACCCATCTACCCATCCTCTATCTACCCATCCATTCATCCATCCTCTGTCAACCCATCCATCCATCCTCTATCTACCCATCCATTCATCCATCCTCTATCAACCCATCCATCCTCTATCAACCCATCTACCCATCCTCTATGCTACCCATCCATTCATCCATCCTCTGTCAAACCCATCCATCCATCCTCTATCTACCCATCCATTAATCTATCCTCTATCAACCCATCCATCCATCCATCCTCTATCTACCCATCCATCCATCCATCCATCCTCTATCTACCCATCCATCCATCCATCCATCATCTCTATCAACCCATCCATCCATCCCTCGTATCTACCCATCCATCCATCCTCTTATCCACCTCCCTCCATCCAAGCGACCCCTCCACAGTATCCGTGTGTCCCTGCAGACTGGAGGTTGGGTGGGGACAGGGCGGTGGGAGTCGTCGCCTCTAGAATGTGGAGGAGCCGTCACCGGGACGAGGACATTAAGCAACGTTCAACATACGTGGCTGTGGCCGTACAGCACAAAGATAGCCTTGATTAGTTTGGCGAGTTATGTGTTTATAATAAATGTGTATATAATATACGGTGTTATATATAGGTGTCCTGAGACAGGCCAGTTAGTATGTAGTATAATTACAGTACGCATATGGAATCTCACACATCCATATAGAAATGTGTACATAGACGTATCATCATGTCTGCACTTTTAATTTAACAGCCCTGTGTTGGGCCGTCCAAGTGAGGCCGAGCACATGGAGCTAAATTGAAACGTGTGATATCTCCATGTGTACTTTAGATCCCATGACAGATGGGTTCAGTGGCAGAGAATGAAATATTTTCTTTTAATCTATGTTCCTATGCCTTTGTTCCTTGTCGCACAACCGCTGACAGTTGTGCAACGGCTATTGTTGACAAACCCTGATGACTACCATTGAAAAAATGCATTCGTTTTTTTTTCCCCATGCACGCCTTTCACACTGCTCCGCTAAATGGAAGCAGAGGGAAATTAAAGTGTTGTGGTGCATGTGTTGTAGTCTGGTCCAACGGTTGACAAATATGACCATAGTGTACTATTAGTACTGATATATAATATATGCAGATAAAAAAAAATATTGATCTTAAACCCTTGCTCATACATTCTTCCTTGACATATTCAATGATATGCGTAGTATGCAGCGGCTCTATTATGCTTGTTTTATGTTCCCAAAGATAAGATATTATTATATTATGACTATCCAGGCGGGGGAACGTCTTGGGGGCAATGTGCGGTTCATGGTCCCACTACTAATATAAGTATATAGTATATCGTCGTCATCTATGTTAAGTACGCTATAGTATATCTATATTTATCGTGTCCCGATGAAATTAAGAATAAGCCACCCATCTCTTCACTAGGAGGCCACTGGGGGATACGTCCTCCTGCGGTCTCCTTACCTCCTTATCCTCAGGACCTGAGATGGAACCATATCAGAGAGAGGGACCGGACCAGGTGAGCCAGTTCTTCAAGCTAAGCAGGGACATCTGATCTGGGTCATGCACCGCTGACACGATCATTCTAATAAATGAGGACGTGAGAGAGAGCACCCGCCATCCAATCTATATCTTAACTACCGTTTATGTGTGTGTATTGTGTGTGTGTGTGTGGTGTGTGTGTGTGTGTGTGTCTTGTGTGTGTGTGGTGTGTGTGTGTGTTGTGTGTCTTGAGCATGCATCTGCATGTTGGTGTGTCATTTGCCAAACTTCCCGGGCGTACGTTGCCGTAGGGGCCTGATGTCTGTCTGGTGCAGGGCTCCTGTTACTATAAGGGGGAGGGTTTATAAGTGCGCGCGTGTGGAGTTAATTTAGCAAGCGAGACGACAGGAAGTGTGCCCTGGAACCTTCCTCCTGGGCGGACGCCGTGAAGCATAGGTCAGAGGTCAGCAGAGGTACACCCCCCCCCCCCCCTCCCTACATTCTTCCTTGGACTAGCTCCACATTGTATTTTAATGTTTTAAAGTTTGTGGACGACGGTATCTCGAAATACATTTACGAGGGCTGAACAGTTATTATTATCGAAATTGCAATATGGCCAAGTACAGTATCTAAATTGCAGGAGCTGCAATTTTTTTAAGAAGGGTAAAATGTGTAAATGTAGAAGTATATAAGGCCATTAGTACTGTAGCACCGCAGAGAAAAATGATCGTTCGTTCTCAATCTCAATGTCTCGCAAAAGTGATTTTGGCTGTCATATGGTTGAGCCCTAACGAACAGCAAACCTTGCATGGACAAACGTAAGTTTGTATTTCTCTTGGCTGAATGCTCTTGGTTGTTCTCGTTGTGTATACAGTATATACTCTAGTATGCTTGCTCAAGGGTTCCTACAGGTAGGCAGGCTGTGGATGATGGGGGACCAAACCCAGAACCTTTAATCGCGGGCGGCACGTAGGAGGAGTCTGATATTGTCTGTCAGCGTGCCTCCATCACAAAGCCCCAACTCAAATCGCAAGTGGAGCCGCATCAGTGTGTAACCGATATCATCGCGGCTAAACATAGCCTGATTTGAAAACAATCCTCGGCGGGCGCATGCGGGTGTTAATCCCGCACATATCGTCGGTGTTTTCCAGGATCCCCATTCCCCAGCACCCCCCCCCCCCCCCCCCCCCTCTCTCCCTCTCTTCTCTCTCTCTCTCTCTCTCTCTCTCTCTCTCTCTCTCTCTGGGGGGTGCGAGAGAGGGCCAGTTGTGTGTGTGTGTGCGCACGGTGCCAGGGGGCAGTTGTAGCCTGGGTAGGGGCACTAGGCTCCCGTCATGTGAACCGCTACTGTTAGAGATCGACATAGGGATAGGGGCTTTCTAAATGCCCCCTGCTGTGTCCTGTGGTCTGGCCCGCCCCCCGCAACCCCCCGCTCAAAACAACCAGCCTCGTCTCCGCTCGGCCCGTACCCACTCAGCCGTCCGTCCTGGAGCCCCGTCACACAGATTTGATTATAAGTCGCTTGCCCAAGGAGTCGGACTGGCAGCGCCATTTGCCCCCCCGCCACCCCAGTGTCCTGTCCCGCCCTCCCCTTCCCCTCTATTTCCTCCTTCCCCCACTCTAACCTCATTTAACAACATACTCTTTAAGCTCCTCTGTCTCATCTAGATACCCCCCCCGCCCCGCCCCTGCCCCCTCTCTGTCTGGGTCGCTCACCAAGTGCCCGTCTCTTTGGGTTCATTGCTTCACAATCGAGTGAGACAAATGGCCGTGGAGGATCACACACAGCTAGTGCCCGGCCTGAGCACCCGTCCGCGGGTCCGCTGTTTGTTCCCCCGCGGTGCAGGCTGGTGGAGGAGGCCTTCTGTGCGGATGGACGACATTTAGAAAAATGCTCAGAAAACTTCCGACATGAAAAGACGTTTTATTTTGACATTTATCCGACATAGTGTTTTCATGGCCTTCAACTAAGGGTTCAATGCAATATTCCGCTTTTCAGTATTCATATCACTGGCATGCCTATATATATCTATCTGTCTACAGTATCTATATATTAATCTATATGGATGTATATATATCCATGAACGATGTTTTTGTAAAATGTTGTAAAATGACCATCCACAATCTACTCGGTCCGTTGCTGCCAGCCACTTCTGGTCCCCGACCCACCGTTTGAAAACCCCCTGTGTGTGTGTGTATGTGGTATCTGGTTCTGTGTGGAGAGTTCTGTTGGGAGTAGGCGGCACTGATGGTGCCGGCAGCAGGCGGTCCAGTTCTCAGTCAACATCAGAAAACAACCCCTGAGAGTTGACTTCTGGGTGTCAGCGGGGTGCGACCTGAAGATCCAGCTCCAATATTTAACTTAGTTTTTAAAAAGCATAAGTACAGACACGACAAGAGGTTTCTGAGTTTCGGGGCAAACATGCTTTGTCAAAAAACAAAAAACGACAATAAAGTATACCAAATATATGTCAGTAGAGGGTTAGAAATGAGAGAGATGGAATAGAACTGAATAGACTGAGACTGCTGCGGTGTGGTTCTCCAGTGAGAACATGTTTCAACGTGAACGTACAGAAACACACGGTGCAAGGGCTGGGTAATTAACGGAAATTGATCCAAACTGACATTGAGAACCTCTCACCGACTCAATCAAAAAAGAGCCGTTAGATATGCCATAAGAGTTTGCACACAAAAAAAATGTCCCAGCTTTAACAGTTCAGCATATTTACAGTACAGAGTCAGTTGTCAGAGGACGACGAGGGCAGTGTTTAAAAAAGTGTACATAATGAATTCATCATTCATTCATCGAAATCAAGGTAAAGGTTTGAAAACAATCACCAGATTTGATTGTTTTTCAAAAAGTGATGTTGATGACGTGAGTGTCTGTGGTGTCTTGAAAGCGCAGACTCCATTTGCTGTGGGAGGAAGAAGGGTGTTTGGTGTGAGCGGTATGGCGTGCAGGAAGGTGTGCTGTTGCCGTGAATCGTCTCAAAAGCGGCTCAGTGCAGCCCCGGCACAAAGCACAGTGGCTTAATAAGTCTTTCAATAAAAACTGTCACGTTAACTTTTTTACTTGCGGTTCTCAGAGAACGGCAACAGTTTGGTGTTTGACTTAAAGAATTTAAGGGGGGGGGGGTGGGGGGGGCAGGGAGCCGTGGTGTAGCTTGTATAATTGAAACGATTAGTTTGTCAATGCATCGCAGTGTGTACGTTGTAGTGTACGTCAAACTTTATTAATTCCTTAAAATGTGTCAGTACAACAGTACAATTACAGGACAGCAATGAGAATAAAAAAGTTAACATAAGGATATGCACAGGACGACAACAATATGGATCAGTGAAGTAGAAAGGAAGGCCTTGTTTCTGCGCTCTGTCTTCCTCAAAAGTCATAATGGGCCGTCTGTTTTCTTTCATTTCTAATATATTGCTTGACTTTTCAATGGACAGACTAATCCATAGACTTATCGAGTCAAGGCAAATATGGCGATAATACTCAGTGTAGACAAACTGGTCCCCGCAGTCCTCGGCGAAAAGGCACCTAGCCCTACGGGAGGTTGTCGTGATTGCGTGGTGCACTCGTCCATGAGTGGTTTCTTCATTTTTTTGTTGTTGAGGGAGGCATTCTTGTCTGTTCGTGTCTGTCGTGTCTGGGTTCTTTTTCCGACCACAGAATACCTTATGAAATAGTTAGGGCACCGCGGAGGCTGGTAAAGCCTGTGAAAGTCAATACTCCTCTTCCCAGCTTCCAGAACGGCTTCACCCCTCGTGCTGGGACTTATTGGACCCCGCCTGCTGTGGCTGAACCCCGCTTCCCGGCTCCCATTGGCTGTGCTGTGTCTCTCTGCTCCCTGGCTTCCTGATTGGCCTGAGGCGTGCTCGATGGGGGGTCCTAATAGAGGAAGGGGGGGGGGGGGGGGAGTGGAATTTCAGACCAGTGTAGTGTTTCTTATCTTTTGTGTGAAGACCTGTTTGTTGTACATTGAGGGAGATTGCATTGTCTGTCTGTGTCTGTCTGTCTGTCTGTCTGTGTTTCGGGTCCATCTCTATCTGTCTGGCTGTGTTTTGGTTATGTCTATGTTGAACTGTCGTATGTCTGTACTTTTAAGTTATCAGGTTAAGCTGCGGCCATTGGGGTTTGAACCCAGAACCTTCTATCCATATATATAAATAGAATCTATACATGTACTGTATATATAAATATTCTTTAATATATATATTTTTTGACTTCGATTCGCTTGGCATGCACTTTTATCCGCCCTGCCGTTGCTTTGGTTGAGGGTAAGAAAGGGCCTGGGGCCCGGGGGGGGAGAGGAGGAGGCACGTTCAAAATGCTCTTCTTCACAGGAAGGAATTTATTCACGTTCTGGGAGGGGAAACGGATTCGCTGAGTGTGCGCATCCCATTTGGATGGCTTCCACGCTCGAGACAAGCATCAAACAGAGGTCATAACCTCCGGGGAGAACGAGACGGGGAGAAAAAACCCCAGATGAGAGGTAATCTGTGACAGGACGACGTCGATGGCCCGATGCAGGGGCCGATCTCCTGGCTCCTCGCGGATAGCTGATGTGCTTTAATAAGATGGTTGCGAGTGCAATTACCACCCGGGTGCCAACTTTTTTGTTGTTGTTGGAGAAGGAGGACTTTGGTTGAAGCAAGAAACGGCCATCTGACCGCATGTGTGACCGCGCACAATGTTTAGGGTGAACTAATATTTGATTAATTCATAAAGATATTTAAATTGTGAATTTTAGAAAGATTCGAAGGACAGTGAAATGTAAGTGAAGAACTAAAAACATAGTATGGAAATAAAATAACCACAAAAATAGCAACATAAAAATACAGTACATGGCAATAAATTATAAGAATTTTAAATGTGGAAAACAAAAATTTTCCTAATGTTCCTCTGTGGGGAAGTGCAGAAGAAATGTACATAAAAAAAACTGTACTAAAAACTACTCAACTAAAACGGTATTTCAGTGAAGACGGACTGTGTGTTTATCAATGCTTTTATCAAAGTAAATAAACACACCAAAAACTATGAGATTAGATCACATGAGATACGCTTTACTCATCTTAACATGAAATGTCATGCTTTGATTGTCCCGGCCTTACCTGAAAACTGGGCTTTGATGAAAGCGTTCCAGTGGCTGAATGCCAATTGTTGATGTAAAGCGACGTACTTTTATTGATCCCTGCGGGGCGATGCGTGTGTCACGGCAACAGAAGTACAGAGAGGACGAGGTAGCTGAGATATGTTCAAATTAAAAGCACCACCACTACCTATAGAATAAAAAGAGAGAGAGAAGAAAACTCTGCAAGAAGTCGTTTGAATGGCACTTGAAGCTCATCCATACATGACCGAGGGCCTCTCGCTGACAAATAATAAGCGCGATGCGTTTCACTTACAATGGTCGCCGTGGCAACGGAGGTTTTTCTACGCCTGGCAAATGCATTAAGGCCTACACAGGAACTCTGACCTTGGCCTTGGTCACCGTGGAGACGAGAAAAGCATGCGAACAAACATCGCTAAACTGTTAGTTTATATATGTTTTTCATTTGATCGTTTTTTTCATTTTATTTTATGTGCATTTAATCCAATTTTGTATATTTCACCAGGGCACTCTTCTGGATTCTTAAGTGTTTCAGAGTTAAATAACACACTTTTAACAAAACACCCTTCATGTTGTCTTTGAGAGCCAATGCACACTCCAGAGTGCCGACGCTCACATCACTGTGAGACCCCGCCTGCCAAATGGCATCTATACATACATCTGGATCCATTGGCAACCACCTCAGACTACCCAAGACTCCAACTAACCACCCAGTCTGAAACGAGGGATGGCTGCATTCTTCTTTTTACGGAAACGTGGCTGCAGGACAGCAAATTCATGACGTTTCGTTCCTGTATACTGTGTATGTTGATGAATGACAAAAAACCAAACCTGAAACTTGAACTAGGCTGTGCCCTCGCACACCTTTAGCTCATTAAGATGCTCTTCCATCGGGTTCCTGTTCATACAAAGAGATTTTTTTTTCTTTCATTGCATCGCTGCTTTAAACTCTGGTTTTATTAGTGCTAGCGACCTATATTTAACGAGGAGACCCCGCTATGTTTACATTGGTCTGTTCCCCTCCCGATGGTGCTTCATCCCGATTGGCTGTCGGGTGCGTCTGTTAAAGCCAATGAGATTCTTTTCTTCTCTCTTTCCCGCTCTCTTTGCCTCTCTCTGTATATCTCAGTCTCTCTCTCTCTCTCTCTTTTGCTTTCCCTTTCCATCTACTCTCTCCATCTCTCTCGTCCTCTTGCTCTCTCCCTCTCTGTCTCTGTCTGTCTCTCTCACTCTCTCTCCCCCCTCTTGAACTTAAAGAAGGGAAGTGGGGCGGAGGGGGGAGAGAGATCAAACGCCGTTGGTAAACACGAGCCTGGTATGGTATATATATATGAGTGGCAAATACCAAGACCATGTGATACAGAGAAGCCTTCTAATGACTAGACGTAGGTACACTAACCCCCACACCCTCCCGCGCAGGTCTGGGGGTGGGGGGGGGGGGGGGGGGGGGGGCGGCGGGGGTGTGCACGTACATGCCTGAGCATTCTGCCGTGCATGGCTTTCATCATACACTTCAAGGTATCCAGGATGAACCAGCATCCCTCCCTCCCTCCCTCCCTCCCTTCCCACCGTTGAAATGAATGTAAGCTGCCAAGCAGAGAGAGAGAGAGAGAGAGAGAGAGAGGGAGGAGATGGAAGGAGAGAGAGAGAGGAGAGAGAAGAGAGAGAGAGGGGGAGGTGGATAGAGGAGGAGAGAGAGAAGTGGCAGGAGATCGAGAGATCTCGATCGCTGCCGCGGTTGCGATCGCTTTCATTACGTCCTCCACTTCCCTGTCATTGTGTGGTTCCCTTCAAGGTGGGGGTCAAGGTTACGAGGATTGTGATTGGATCTCAAATGGCTTCGCCATCCAGTGTGCACCGGTTCAACTGTCCTAACTGACCCCGCATGCGCTCAGGACCAATAACAAAGACATTCGTTGCACGCAGCATGCAGTCGTACGGAAGTGCACAGGAGACCGCTGAAGTCAGCGTTTAAAGTTGATGTGCAGTGGAAGCCAGCAAATTTGTGCGCAGATGATAACGAGGATGAGGATGAGGAGATGGAGAGGCACATTTATAATTATGGCTTTTTGTGGCACAGTGACTGCTATTTCTGTGGGGAGTTGAGTGTGTAGTGTGCATGTGGAGTCAGAGGCCAGGAGCGGTGGGATCTTGACGTGGACGGCTTCACTGAAACAGATTTCATCACTGTCCTTCCACTGACAACCTCCATCGCAGCCGTTTCCCATGTTTCGAATTCACCGGGTGAATCTCGCAAGCGCAGAATTGTCACAAACGTCGATCCCGAGTGATGCAAAAATTGCGTTGGATGGATGCTGTTCTGACTGAGGTCGCACTGCAGAAAATGAGGCCTGTGTCTGATTCAGGCCCACATTCTGAAAGTGGCGCAAATCAAAATCGAAAAAATCAGATTCCAATTCCATGTGATTTGTGCTGTTCACACTGCCATGGAAAATCGGATGTGAGTCACAGAGCAAAATCAGACTTGGCTTCTTGCAGTGTAAAGGGGGCTTAAAGGACAAAGGGAAACTCCCCAAACCCAGATGGAAGGAAGGCAGAAGGAGGGATCCAAACTCCCAGGGACGGCTAGGAGCGCAGTAGGCGCCACATTTGGGCACATATACAGAAATGAAGGCGACATCATCCAGTCATTAGCATAACTCGGCATTACTTTAATGAGCCATTCCAACTCCCCATCTCCCACGGTTCCTATAGGTTCTGGTTCCAGGTGTGGGTCTGTGTGTTTGGGGGAACCGAGGCTGGAAGGGGAATCGCGTCTCCGTGGGAACGCTATTCCAGCAGAGGACCACGCCGCACAAGGGATTTCTCCGGCCCTTTCTGTCCGTTTGGCTTAGGGCTGATTTTGGGGGGGGGGGGGGGCAGTCTCTTGTTGACTGGGAGCCCTAGCTCACATGCTAACGCGCTAATGTCTGGTGACAACGCTCAGAGCGCTGCGGCGTGTGTCACCAGGTGCCCTTCGACCTGTTAATTCGACCAGGAATTTGCCTTGCGCCCAAAGAATTGATTCGTTTGGTCAAGATGGGAAAGTTCAACATGTGGGTTTCAAAGGTTGCTGAATGAGTTTTGGTTTGTCCCTGAAACCACAGGAATCATCTCCCAGAAGAAACTACTGTGTTATTGTCACAAGAGGTGTGTGTGTTATTGTGTGCGATTGGCACGCTCAAATATGTATCACCGTTTGGGGGCTGAATATTGCCAAAGTCAGAGCTGTGTCGTTGTGTGGGATGCCTTGCTCCAGTGTTTTTATACGGAGGCGGTTGTGATACTCAGTTCAGGGAGTTATATGACACAGTTATCTAATTAGGAAGGTGCACACACGTAACACTAGTAGATTAGTAGGCCTGGTGTGTGTGTGTGTGTGTGTGTGTGTGCGTGCATGTGTGTGTGTGCGTGTGGTAGGTTACCCATGGCATTTGGAATATCACAGGATGTCACCTTGCATTAGGTCTGCTGGTCCTAAATGTGGTCGCTGACTCACATCAGATGCTCCTATGGTCACATGCACACTCTTGCATGTGCCCATCTGAATACACACACGTCTTTGAGAAGCCTATGGCTTTATGTTAGAACTAACACAGTGATGCTAACTTGGGATAATGATATATATTACAATGTTATGCTACAATTTGATTTGTCACATACACATGCCCAATCATACTCGTGGCAATCTTTTGCCTTTTCTATAATATAATATCATTGTTATATATGTCTTTTATCATAAATATTTTTAATAATTGGTTGCTTTGGTCAGCTACTCCATGTTTCCATGTCTCGAAGGAAACCTCTTGAGTGTTTTCATGTGCCGCGTTCCTATTGGCTGCCGGCAGAATCACAGCACGTCCCATTGTCCTCCAGCCATCTATCATTCATCCATTCGTCCCTCCATCTATCTATCTATCTATCTATCTATCTATCTATCTATCTATCTATCTATCTATCTATCTACCTATCCCACTATCCACCCACCCATTAATTCATCCATCCTCTATCTACCCATCCATCCATCCATCCTCTATCTACCCATCCATCCATCCATCCTCTATCTACCATCCATTCATCCATCTATCTACCCATCCATCCATCCTCTATCTACCCATCCATTCATCCATCCTCTATCAACCCATCCATCCATCCTCTATCAACCCATCTACCCATCCTCTATCTACCCATCCATTCATCCATCCTCTGTCAACCCATCCATCCATCCTCTATCTACCCATCCATTCATCTATCCTCTATCAACCCATCCATCCATCCTCTATCTACCCATCCATCCATCCATCCATCCTCTATCAACCCATCCATCCATCCTCTATCTACCCATCCATCCATCCATCCATCCTCTATCAACCCATCTACCCATCCATCCATCCTCTTATCCACCCATCCCTCCAGCCAAGCGACCCCTCCACAGTATCCGTGTGTCCCTGCAGACTGGAGGGTTGGGTGGGGACAGGCGGTGGAGTCGTCGCCTCTAGAATGTGGAGGAGCCGTCACCGGGACGAGGACATTAAGCAACGTTCATACATACGTGTGCTGTGGCCGTACAGCACAAAGATAGCCTTGATTAGTTTGCGAGTTATGTGTTTATAATAAATGTATATATATATACGGTGTATATATAGGTGTCCTGAGACAGGCCAGTTAGTATGTAGTATCATTACAGTATGCATATGGAATCTCACACATCCATATAGAAATGTGTACATAGACGTATCATCCTGTCTGACTTTTAATTTAACAGCCCTGTGTTGGGCCGTCCAAGTGAGGCCGAGCACATGGAGCTAAATTGAAACGTGTGATATCTCCATGTGTACTTTAGATCCCATGACAGATGGGTTCAGTGGCAGAGAATGAAATATTTTCTTTTAATCTATGTTCCTATGCCTTTGTTCCTTGTCGCACAACCGCTGACAGTTGTGCAACGGCTATTGTTGACAAACCCTGATGACTACCATTGAAAAAATGCATTCGTTTTTTTTTCCCCATGCACGCCTTTCACACTGCTCCGCTAAATGGAAGCAGAGGGAAATTAAAGTGTTGTGGTGCATGTGTTGTAGTCTGGTCCAACGGTTGACAAATATGACCATAGTGTACTATTAGTACTGATATATAATATATGCAGATAAAAAAAAATATTGATCTTAAACCCTTGCTCATACATTCTTCCTTGACATATTCAATGATATGCGTAGTATGCAGCGGCTCTATTATGCTTGTTTTATGTTCCCAAGATAAGATATTATTATATTTATGACTTCCAGCGGGGAAGTCTTGGGGCAATGTGCGGTTATGGTCCCACTACTATATAGTATATAGTCGTCATTCTATGTTTAAGTACGCTATAGTATATACTATATTTATCGTGTGCCATGAATTAAGAATGAGCCACCCATCTTTCACTAGGAGGCCACTGGGGGATAGTCCTCCTGCGGTCTCCTACCTCTATCTCAGACCTGAGATGGACCATATAGAGAGAGACCGGACCAGATGAGGCCAGGTCTTCAGCTAACCAGGGACATCTGATCTGGGTCATGCACCGCTGACACGTCATTCTAATAATGAGGACGTGAGAGAGAGCACCCGCCATCCAATCTATATCTTAACTACCGTATATGTGTGTCTATTGGTGTGTGTGTGTATTGGTGTGTATTGGTGTGTGTGTATGTGTGTGTGTGTGTGTGTGTGTGTGTGTGTGTGTGTGTGTGTCTTGAGCATGCATCTGCATGTTGGTGTGTCATTTGCCAAACTTCCCGGGCGTATGTTGCCGTAGGGCCCTGATGTCTGTCTGGTGCAGGGCTCCTGTTACTATAAGGGGGAGGGTTTATAAGTGCGCGCGTGTGGAGTTAATTTAGCAAGCGAGACGACAGGAAGTGTGCCCTGGAACCTTCCTCCTGGGCGGACGCCGTGAAGCATAGGTCAGAGGTCAGCAGAGGTACACCAGGAGCGGGAATGACTAGAGGCCACATCCAGATACAATACATTCTTCCTTGGACTAGCTCCACATTGTATTTTAATGTTTTAAAGTTTGTGGACGACGGTATCTCGAAATACATTTACGAGGGCTGAACAGTTATTATTATCGAAATTGCAATATGGCCAAGTACAGTATCTAAATTGCAGGAGCTGCAATTTTTTTAAGAAGGGTAAAATGTGTAAATGTAGAAGTATATAAGGCCATTAGTACTGTAGCACCGCAGAGAAAAATGATCGTTCGTTCTCAATCTCAATGTCTCGCAAAAGTGATTTTGGCTGTCATATGGTTGAGCCCTAACGAACAGCAAACCTTGCATGGACAAACGTAAGTTTGTATTTCTCTTGGCTGAATGCTCTTGGTTGTTCTCGTTGTGTATACAGTATATACTCTAGTATGCTTGCTCAAGGGTTCCTACAGGTAGGCAGGCTGTGGATGATGGGGGACCAAACCCAGAACCTTTAATCGCGGGCGGCACGTAGGAGGAGTCTGATATTGTCTGTCAGCGTGCCTCCATCACAAAGCCCCAACTCAAATCGCAGTTGGAGCCGCATCAGTGTGTAACCGATATCATCGCGGCTAAACATAGCCTGATTTGAAAACAATCCTCGGCGGGCGCATGCGGTTAATCCCGCACATATCGTCGGGTGGTTTTCCCAGGATCCCCCATTCCTCCAGGCACCCCCCCAGCCCCCCTCCTCTCCTCTCTCTCTCTCTCTCTCTCCTCTCTCTCCTCTCTCTCTCTCTCTCTCTCTCTCTCCAGGGAGAGGAGGGTGGGGGTGGGGGGTGCGAGAGAGGGCCAGTTGTGTGTGTGTGTGCGCACGGTGCCAGGGGGCAGTTGTAGCCTGGGTAGGGGCACTAGGCTCCCGTCATGTGAACCGCTACTGTTAGAGATCGACATAGGGATAGGGGGCTTTCTAAATGCCCCTCTGTGTCCTGTGGTCTGCCCGCCCCCCCGCACCCCCCGCTCAAAACAACCAGCCTCGTCTCCGCTCGGCCCGTACCCACTCAGCCGTCCGTCCTGGAGCCCCGTCACACAGATTTGATTATAGTCGCTTGCCCAAGGAGTCGGACTGCAGCGCCATTTGCCCCCCCGCCACCCCAGTGTCTGTCCCGCCCTCCCCTTCCCTCTATTTCCTCCTTCCCCACTCTAACCTCATTTAACAACATACTCTTTAAGCTCCTCTGTCTCATCTAGATACCCCCCGCCCGCCCCTGCCCCTTCTCTGTCTGGGTCCGCTCACCAAGTGCCGTCTCTTTGGGTTCATTGCTTCACAATGAGTGAGACAAATGGCCATGGAGGATCACACACAGCTAGTGCCCGGCCTGAGCACCCGTCCGCGGGTCCGCTGTTTGTTCCCCCGCGGTGCAGGCTAGTGGAGGAGGCCTTCTGTGCGGATGGACGACATTTAGAAAATGCTCAGAAAACTTCCGACATGAAAAGACGTTTTATTTGACATTTATCCGACATAGTGTTTTCATGGCCTTCAACTAAGGGTTCAATGCAATATTCCGCTTTTCAGTATTCATATCACTGGAATAAAATACAGACAGGCCATACAGGCATGCTTATATATATCTATCTGTCTACAGTATCTATATATTAATCTATATGGATGTATATATATCCATGAACGATGTTTTGTAAAATGTTGTGACCATCCCACAATCTACTTGGTCCGTTGCTGCCAGCCACTTCTGGTCCCCGACCCACCGTTTGAAAACCCCCTGTGTGTGTGTATGTGGTATCTGGTTCTGTGTGGAGAGGTTCTGTTGGGAGTAGGCGGCGCTGATGGTGCCGGCAGCAGGCGCTCCAGTTCTCAGTCAACATCAGAAAACAACCCCTGAGAGTTGACTTCTGGGTGTCAGCGGGGTGTGACCTGAAGATCCAGCTCCAATATTTAACTTAGTTTTGAAAGCATAAGTGCAGACACGACAAGAGGTTTCTGAGTTTCGGGGCAAACATGCTTTGTCAAAAAACAAAAAAACGACAATAAAGTATACAAATATATGTCAGTAGAGGGTTGGAAATGAGAGAGATGGAATAGAACTGAATAGACTGAGACTGCTGCGGTGTGGTTCTCCAGTGAGAACATGTTCAACGTGAATGTACAGAAGCACACTGTGTAGGGCTGGGTAATTAGTGGAAAATTGATCCAAACTGACATTGAGAACCTCTCACCGACTCAATCAAAAAAGAGCCGTAGATATGCCATAAGAGTTTGCACACAAAATAATGTCCCAGCTTTAACAGTTCAGCATATTTACAGTACAGAGTCAGTTGTCAGAGGATGACGAGGGCAGTGTTAAAAAAGTGTACATAATGAATTCATCATTCATTCATCGAAATCAAGGTAAAGGTTTGAAACAATCACCAGATTTGATTGTTTTTCAAAAAGTGATGTTGATGACGTGAGTGTCTGTGGTGTCTTGAACGCGCAGACTCCATTTGCTGTGGGAGAAGAAGGGTGTTTGGTGTGAACGGTATGGCGCGGCAGGAAGGTGTGCTGTTGCCGTTGAATCATCTCAAAAGCGGCTCAGTGCAGCCCCGGCACAAAGCACAGTGGCTTAATAAGTCTTTCAATAAAACTGTCACGTTAACTTTTTTACTGCCGGTTCTCAGAGAACGGCAACAGTTGGTGTTTGACTTAAAGAATTTAAGGGGGGGGGGTGGGGGGGCAGGGAGCCGTGGTGTAGCTCGCAATAATTGAAACGATTAGTTTGTCAATGCATCGCAGTGTGTAGTTGTAGTGTACGTTCAACTTTATTAATTCCTTAAAATGTGTCAGTACAACAGTACAATTACAGGACAGCAATGTTATGTAATGCAAAGTTAAAAAGTTAAATAAGGATATGCACAGGACGACAACAATATGGATCAGTGAAGTAGAAAGGAAGGCCTTGTTTCTGTGCTCTGTCTTCCCTCAAAAGTCATAATGGGCCGTCTGTTTTGTTTCATTTCTAATATATTGCCTGACTTTTCCAATGGAGCAGACTAATCCATAGACTTATCGAGTCCAAGGCAGAAATGGTGGAAAAACTAGTGAGACAACTGGGCCCCGCAGCCTCGGCGAAAAGGCACCTAAGCCTACGGAGTTTCTGATTCTGTGCACTCGTCCAAGTGGGGTTTTCTTCTTTTTTTGTTGTTGAGGGAGGATGTCTGTCTGTCTGTCTGTCTGTCTGTCTGGGGTTTTTTCCGACACAGAATACCTTATGAAATAGTTAGGGCACCACGGAGGCTGGTAAACCCTGTGAAAGTCAATACTCCCCTCCAGCCTCAGAACGGCTCACCCCCGCTGCCCTGGGACTTATTGGACCCCGCCTGCTGTGGCTGACCCCTTCCCCGCTCCCCATTGGCTGTCTGTGGCCGCTTGCTTCCTGGCTCCTGATTGGCCTGAAGGCGTGCTCGATGGGGGGTCTAATAGAGAAGGGGGGGGGGGGGGAGTGGAATTTCAGACCAGTGTAGTGTTTCTATCTTTTGTGTGAAGACCTGTTGTTGTACATTGAGGGAGATTGCATTGTCTGTCTGTGTCTGTCTGTCTGTCTGTCTGTGTTTCGGGTCCATCTCTATCTGTCTGGCTGTGTTTTGGTATGTCTATGTTGAACTGTCGTATGTCTGTACTTTTAAGTTATCAGGTTAAGCTGCGGCCATTGGGGTTTGAACCCAGAACCTCTCATCCTATATATAAATAGATCTATACATGTACTGTATATATAAATATTCTTTAATATATATATTTTTTGACTTCGATTCGCTTGGCATGCACTTTTATCCGCCCTGCCGTTGCTTTGGTTGAGGGTAAGAAAGGGCCTGGGGCCCGGGGGGGAGAGGAGGAGGCACGTTCAAAATGCTCTTCTTCACAGGAAGGAATTTATTCACGTCTGGGAGGGGAAAACGGATTCGCTGAGTGTGCGCATCCCATTTGGATGGCTTCCACGCTCGAGACAAGCATCAAACAGAGGTCATAACCTCCGGGGAGAACGAGACGGGGAGAAAAAACCCCAGATGAGAGGTAATCTGTGACAGGACGACGTCGATGGCCCGATGCAGGGGCCGATCTCCTGGCTCCTCGCGGATAGCTGATGTGCTTTAATAAGATGGTTGCGAGTGCAATTACCACCCGGGTGCCAACTTTTTTGTTGTTGTTGGAGAAGGAGGACTTTGGTTGAAGCAAGAAACGGCCATCTGACCGCATGTGTGACCGCGCACAATGTTTAGGGTGAACTAATATTTGATTAATTCATAATTGTATTCAAAAGATATTTAAATTGTGAATTTTAGAAAGATTCGAAGGACAGTGAAATGTAAGTGAAGAACTAAAAACATAGTATGGAAATAAAATAACCACAAAAATAGCAACATAAAAATACAGTACATGGCAATAAATTATAAGAATTTTAAATGTGGAAAACAAAAATGTTCCTAATGTTCCTCTGTGGGGAAGTGCAGAAGAAATGTACATAAAAAAAACTGTACTAAAAACTACTAAACTAAAACGGTATTTCAGTGAAGACGGACTGTGTGTTTATCAATGCTTTTATCAAAGTAAATAAACACACCAAAAACTATGAGATTAGATCACATGAGATACGCTTTACTCATCTTAACATGAAATGTCATGCTTTGATTTGTCCCGGCCTCACCTGAAACTGGCTTTGGATGAAAGCGTCCAGTGGCTGAATGCAATTGTTGATGTAAAGCGACGTACTTTATTGATCCCTGCGGGGCGATGCGTGTGTCACGGCAACAGAAGTACAGAGAGGACGAGGTAGCTGAGATATGTTCAAATTAAAAGCACCACCACTACCTATAGAATAAACAGAGAGAGAGAAGAAAACTCTGCAAGAAGTCGTTTGAATGGCACTTGAAGCTCATCCATACATGACCGAGGGCCTCTCTGCTGACAAATAATAAGCGCGATGCGTTTCACTTACAATGGTCGCCGTGGCAACGGAGGTTTTTCTACGCCTGGCAAATGCATTAAGGCCTACACAGGAACTCTGACCTTGGCCTTGGTCACCGTGGAGACGAGAAAAGCATGCGAACAACATCGCTAACTGTTAGTTTATATATGTTTTCATTTGATCGTTTTTTTCATTTTATTTTATGTGCATTTAATCCAATTTTGTATATTTCACCAGGGCACTCTTCTGGATTCTTAAGTGTTCTCAGAGTTAAATAACACACTTTTAACAAAACACCCTTCATGTTGTCTTTGAGAGCCAATGCACACTCTAGAGTGCCGACGCTCACATCACTGTGAGACCCCGCCTGCCAAATGGCATCTATACATACATCTGGATCCATTGGCAACCACCTCAGACTACCCAAGACTCCAACTAACCACCCAGTCTGAAACGAGGGATGGCTGCATTCTTCTTTTTACGGAAACGTGGCTGCACGACAGCAAATTCATGACGTTTCGTTCCTGTATACTGTGTATGTTGATGAATGACAAAAAACCAAACCTGAAACTTGAACTAGGCTGTGCCCTCGCACACCTTTAGTCATTAAGATGCTCTTCCATCGGGTTCCTGTTCATACAAAGAGATTTTTTTTTCTTTCATTGCATCGCTGCTTTAAACTCTGGTTTTATTAGTGCTAGCGACCTATATTTAACGAGGAGACCCCGCTATGTTTACATTGGTCTGTTCCCCTCCCGATGGTGCTTCATCCCGATTGGCTGTCGGGTGCGTCTGTTAAAGCCAATGAGATTCTTTTCTTCTCTCTTTCCCGCTCTCTTTGCCTCTCTCTGTATATCTCAGTCTCTCTCTCTCTCTCTCTTTTGCTTTCCCTTTCCATCTACTCTCTCCATCTCTCTCGTCCTCTTGCTCTCTCCCTCTCTGTCTCTGTCTGTCTCTCTCACTCTCTCTCCCCCCTCTTGAACTTAAAGAAGGGAAGTGGGGCGGAGGGGGGAGAGAGATCAAACGCCGTTGGTAAACACGAGCCTGGTATGGTATATATATATGAGTGGCAAATACCAAGACCATGTGATACAGAGAAGCCTTCTAATGACTAGACGTAGGTACACTAACCCCCACACCCTCCCGCGCAGGTCTGGGGGTGGGGGGGGGGGGGGGGGGGGGGGGGGGGGGGGGGCGGCGGGGTGTGCACGTACATGCCTGAGCATTCTGCCGTGCATGGCTTTCATCATACACTTCAAGGTATCCAGGATGAACCAGCATCCCTCCCTCCCTCCCTCCCTCCCTTCCCACCGTTGAAATGAATGTAAGCTGCCAAGCAGAGAGAGAGAGAGAGAGAGAGAGAGAGAGAGAGAGAGAGAGAGAGAGAGAGAGAGAGAGAGAGAGAGGTTTTTTTTTCCTGGTCATTAAGTGTGGTGCTTTTGAAACGGAGCCCCTGCTGCCAGCCATGTCGGGACTCGATCGCCGCTGCCGATCGCTTCATTACGTCTCCTCACTTCCCTGTCATTGTGTGGTTCCCTTCAAGGTGGGGGTCAAGGTTACGAGGATTGTGATTGGATCTCAAATGGCTTCGCCATCCAGTGTGCACCGGTTCAACTGTCCTAACTGACCCCGCATGCGCTCAGGACCAATAACAAAGACATTCGTTGCACGCAGCATGCAGTCGTACGGAAGTGCACAGGAGACCGCTGAAGTCAGCGTTTAAAGTTGATGTGCAGTGGAAGCCAGCAAATTTGTGCGCAGATGATAACGAGGATGAGGATGAGGAGATGGAGAGGCACATTTATAATTATGGCTTTTTGTGGCACAGTGACTGCTATTTCTGTGGGGAGTTGAGTGTGTAGTGTGCATGTGGAGTCAGAGGCCAGGAGCGGTGGGATCTTGACGTGGACGGCTTCACTGAAACAGATTTCATCACTGTCCTTCCACTGACAACCTCCATCGCAGCCGTTTCCCATGTTTCGAATTCACCGGGTGAATCTCGCAAGCGCAGAATTGTCACAAACGTCGATCCAGAGTGATGCAAAAATTGCGTTGGATGGATGCTGTTCTGACTGAGGTCGCACTGCAGAAAATGAGACCTGTGTCTGATTCAGGCCCACATTCTGAAAGTGGCGCAAATCAAAATCGAAAAGATCAGATTCCAATTCCATGTGATTTGTGCTGTTCACACTGCCATGGAAAATCGGATGTGAGTCACAGAGCAAAATCAGACTTGGCTTCTTGCAGTGTAAAGGGGGCTTAAAGGACAAAGGGAAACTCCCCAAACCCAGATGGAAGGAAGGCAGAAGGAGGGATCCAAACTCCCAGGGATGGCTAGGAGCGCAGTAGGCGCCACATTTGGGCACATATACAGAAATGAAGGCGACATCATCCAGTCATTAGCATAACTCGGCATTACTTTAATGAGCCATTCCAACTCCCCATCTCCCACGGTTCCTATAGGTTCTGGTTCCAGGTGTGGGTCTGTGTGTTTGGGGGAACCGAGGCTGGAAGGGGAATCGCGTCTCCGTGGGAACGCTATTCCAGCAGAGGACCACGCCGCACAAGGGATTTCTCCGGCCCTTTCTGTCCGTTTGGCTTAGGGCTGATTTTGGGGTGGGGGGGGGGGGCAGTCTCTTGTTGACTGGGAGCCCTAGCTCACATGCTAACGCGCTAATGTCTGGTGACAACGCTCAGAGCGCTGCGGCGTGTGTCACCAGGTGCCCTTCGACCTGTTAATTCGACCAGGAATTTGCCTTGCGCCCAAAGAATTGATTCGTTTGGTCAAGATGGGAAAGTTCAACATGTGGGTTTCAAAGGTTGCTGAATGAGTTTTGGTTTGTCCCTGAAACCACAGGAATCATCTCCCAGAAGAAACTACTGTGTTATTGTCACAAGAGGTGTGTGTGTTATTGTGTGCGATTGGCACGCTCAAATATGTATCACCGTTTGGGGGCTGAATATTGCCAAAGTCAGAGCTGTGTCGTTGTGTGGGATGCCTTGCTCCAGTGTTTTTATACGGAGGCGGTTGTGATACTCCTGGAAGGTTACAAACGTGGTTAAGCGAAGTTAATGTAATTTCACGACCACCGTTGTGTGTTAGTTTAACGCCGACACGACAGCAAGCCAGAGAAGTTTGTGAAAACCCCCAGCCGGCTCTGTTTTCCTGCGCCGTAGTGAAGCCAGCAGCAGCGGGCTGGTAGAACTCATCCATGCTGTTGGTGGTGATCTCAGAGTGTCTGCGTTCGCTCCCGCTGGTCCAGACTTGCTCCGGTTCGTCCGTCCGCTGAATCATCCATCATGCCAATCAAAGTGTTGAGCACGCATTTAAAAGGTCTACAGCAGGGGAAACGACATGAATTGTATACAGACGCATATTTCCACATGTGAGGATCTGTACACCGCACACACACACACACACACACACACACACACGCACACACACACGTGCAGGCAGGCAGGCAGGCAGGCATTTGCACATGCACGCATGCGCACGCACACACACACACGCACACACACACACACACACACACACACACACACACGTGCAGGCAGGCAGGCAGGCATTTGCACATGCACGCATGCGCACGCACACACACACGCGCGCACACACACACACACACACACACACACACACACACACACACACACACACACACACACACACACACACACACACACACACACATGTGAGACCCAGACAGCTTATCATGGGGAACTAATTCAATATCCCTCTGCCTCTGTTTTAAATGTCATTCTCTGAGCTCATCTGGAGTGGCAGGGTGGAAATAAAGGCAAATATATATGTATATATATATATATATATATATATATCAGACTCTCAAAACACAGCGACATTGGGGCGTGCCCACCCGGTCCCTACTCAATGTTTACTCTATCTAGCGAAAAGGTCTTTGCTCGTACCCGGCGAAGGCAGGCTTTGGTGGGGTTTCTGGGGATTCTGCCCACCGACATGATCCACTTGAGCTGCCCGCTCGATAAAGACCGCTGTGAATGTCGAATCTCCTGACTCTCTCTCTCTCTCTCTCTCTCTCTCTCTCTCTCTCTCTCTCTCTCTCTCTCTGGATGGGAGGAAAGTCAAACACAAAGAGACAGCCTTTTTCCGCACGGCGGAGAGCCTGGTGTGTCCATCATCACGGAGATGGACTCGGGCGCCACCTTTAATTCTATTTGAAGAGGCGAGCGGGGATTTCAAAAGGTTGATGCAGTGGTATAGATCGCTGCCGGGGTCAGGGGTCAGCCGTCTGTACAGAATGCGTCCGTCTCTACGCTGCGTTTCAATCCCGACACGGCCGAGAAATATTGGCTTTTTTTTGGGATGCAACCACTCTAAAAGTTATATAAAAACTGTGCTGCCCAACTCTTTTTTTCCGATAAGACGGCATTCTTCTGCCGTCTGCGTTGCGGAGACAGCGTTAATGACCGTGTTGAATGTGGATCCGCCGTGTTTTACGCCATAATCAGTCCCCCCATTGTATCGGATAATGAGTTCCCTCTTGAGCCTGATCTTTCTGACCCCACCCCCCCAAGACAGACATGGAGACGCTCTCCTCTGGCTCTTCCTTCCCCACTCCCCCCCCCCCCCAGGACATCTCATATGGAGACATGAGAGCAGCATGGCCTTAGCATCTGAACTCTGAACTGAAATGTGCGAAGAGCACAGGTAGCATCTCCTGCTATAGGATCCAGTACTGATATCATTTTGTCTTTTGGCTCCTTCTCCTTCACCGCACTTTTGCTTTCGGTCTCTTTCTGTCTTTCTATTACGACGTAGACGTAGTCTGTTATCTGTTCTGTTTAAAGTGCAGCACATTTAGATACATGCCATTAAGGAGCAGGTATTGGGACCGTCTTGCTCTAGGATGCCAACAGGTATACAGACTGTGGACATTGGGGTTTCGAACCCAGAACCTTTTTGGCTGGAATTGGAACACCCCTAGCCACTGCTCTATCCCCCCCCCACACCCCCTGTCTTCTTTTCTCCCTCTCGCCCTCTTCTAGTCTAACGCCAGTCTGTGTGTATGTCTCTCCCCCTCCAGGGTTCCTGAAGCCCCAGTGCTCCTTGGCCCCTCCCCCTCAGCGAGGTCGTCCAGGTGAGGCGTGCACCTGCTTCAGCGGCATGTGTTCCCTGCACCAGCGCCGCCTGTCCAGTGGCAACCCCCACTGTATGTACCAAACCTTTACTGACTTTACCCATTCCATTATTATTTAGTCGATGTCGAATGCGCAACATTCCTGTTCCTTGTTGTGTTTTTATGTTACGTTCAATGTACTGTGATTAGAGATAAGTGATTACTAACTGTTGAATATGTAAAAATACATATCGATACTGTATGTGTTTAACATTTTTTTATTAAATGATTTTAAAATCATTTTCCGTATAAAGAATATTATGAAATTGTTTATTTATTTATTCAGTGAGTTTAACATTTTGCTAAACGTAAACGTTTTGTTGTGGCTGTGTTGTGTTGTCCTCTCGGCTGCGAGGCAAACTGAATTATACCGCATGAATACTAATTCTGGCATTTATTTATTCTTATTTCTGAATGATTTATTTCATGTATATTTATTTCCTGAAAGTATGCACCAAGAGACATTTACCGACATGAGATTGAGGAATGATTATTTTATAATTTTTCAGCAGTCAACTGTAGCTATTGATTCCTTCGCACACTTAAAACACACACACACACACACACACACACACACTCACATCCCTGTGCACCAACGCAAACAGCCTGTAGTCAGGGGTGTGTCCTAGGGGCCCCTCGCCAGTCAGGGTCCAGTCTGGTTTTTATGATATATGGGGTCTTTTCATGTGGAGCCCCCTCATCGACATACAACCTAACAGATGTCGATGAAGTCAGTGTGTTCCTCTGTGTGTTTACTACAGTCTGGTGAAGTCGGTGTGTTCGTCTGTGTGTTTACTACAGTCTGGTGAAGTCGGTGTGTTTCTCTGTGTGTTTACTACAGTCTGGTGAAGTCGGTGTGTTTCTCTGTGTGTTTACTACAGTCTGGTGAAGTCGGTGTGTTTCTCTGTGTGTTTACTACAGTCTGGTGAAGTCGGTGTGTTCCTGTGTGTGTATACTACAGTCTGGTAAAGTCAGTGTGTTCCTGTGTGTGTATACTACAGTCTGGTAAAGTTAGTGTGTTTCTCAGTGTGTATACTACAGTCTGGTGACATCAGTGTGTTTCTGTGTATGTATACTACAGACTGGTGACATCAGTGTGTTTCTGTGTATGTATACGACAGTCTGGTGAAGTCAGTGTGTTCCTGTGTGTGTCTACACCAGTCTGACTGGTTGAGGCTAATGGCTAGGGGCGGGGGAAACGTTGGATATCATGAACTCAAAACAATATTAGCTTGTGGTGAAAAAAACCCACTGTTCTGAACACTGTGTCCAGCTTCCCTTTATTAATCCCCACGGAAATAGTTTTGGTCCCTGCTCGAGATGGAAAATAATAATAAAAACAGAGAATAGTAAATGGAGAATAAAACATGACACAACAACAACTAATACAGCAAGGCAATAAACCTATGCAATATATAAAAAAGACGGTTGTCGGTTGGTCTATATATTTATTTGCAACATGAAGGCACTTTGCGTCTGAGATGTCTGGATGATGGTTTTCTAAAGATTTGCTCAGTATTCATGCTTCCATGTACTGTACATCAATTGCTAAATATTATTCCTTCTAAACCTGAGCTACAGAACGATTTGCCTTTAGACCTTTAGACCTTTAGACCTTTAGACTTAAATACATACCTCTTTCATTTCTGATGTTTCATCAACAAGCCACTTCACTTTAGACACTCTTCTCTTGAGACATAAACTTGTGTGGAATGTCAATCACGTTTACCTCAACCGTCCATTATGTTTAGATTTACAAGTATTCTCTTTTCTGGATTATTAAAGTACATCTTAACCTATCTATAGCTTCAGTAATGCAGCTTCGACAACCTCTCACTGGCTACTCATAAACAACGATGAAGTTACTCACATGTTGGACATTCGAACGCAAAGTCGGCCAAAATAGTGTAAACATGATCTCACTAGTTGAAAACAGGTGTGCAGAAACGTATCCTTTTCCCAAGGATCCCAAGTGTTACTTGTGTAATTGCCGCCATCGCAGGCTATTTATGCACGTATGTATATATTTGTAGACTATACAAGTCATCTTCTCCAGCTGGAATATATGCAAAAGCCATTTTCATTTTCAAACAAAAAGTTTGTGATCGGATGCCAACCCCAATGTGATAACCATGTTCCATCTCCAATTGGGTGACATTCACAAACATTTAGGTTAAAACACACAGGGGCCAGGAGTCATCGCAAGTTCAAACAGTAACTTAAAAAATATTTTGTCTTAGTTTCGCTTTGGGTTTTCTTTTCGCACCCCCCCTTCCTTCATGACGAGCGTGACGAAATTCTGAAAGGATTCAACTTGAGGACCCTCTCTCCCCCTCGCTCTCTGTTTGGCAGCAGCAGAGCCAACAAGTCTCTGCAGGATCTGACTGAGGCCACGGCGTGTTTCCACTCACCTCTCCACCGTCTCTCTCTCTGTACCTCTGGAGCGCCGGGTGGTCTGTGATTGCAACGCAACATTTTTCACTGTCACGGCTGGCGGTGGGCGTGGAACGGTGTCTTGTAAAAATTAAAGAGGTGCCTCGAGTAGGAGCGGAGACGATGGCTATGTTTGGTTTTCAGAAAGAAAAAAAAAACATTTTTTAGAGAGGGTTGTTGTTTTTGTAAGTAGGGCACGTGTTCCGTGGAGTAAGAGTACTTGAGCACAGAGAGAACTTGCAAAACGAAACATTTATCGCGTTTGCGCTCCGTAGTCGACTGGGTTCATTGTTTTTGAACAGTTGAGGTTTCAACCTCATTTTTCAGATTTTCAGGTCAACGTCAAGGTTTGGCAGAACTGCCTGTTATGTTAGGATGGTTAGGGTGTTTGACTCCCACATGAAAGACTATGGGTTCAAACACCGACATCTGCAGCTTAACCTGTCGGCATCCGAGAGGAAAGATGCCCCTGACCCCGTACCTGCTCCTTAATGACCCGTATCTGAATTGTGAACTGTAAGTCGCATTGGATAAAAGCATCTGTCGTTCTGAAGTTCTAAATAGAAACGCGGTGTTGATATAAAATATACACATGTAAAATATAAATATAGATGTTGATGGGGTTCTGGCTCCGAGAGAACGGCGGTGCAGTCTCTGTGCGGTAGGAGCCGCCTGTAATAACCGTTTACATCTAATTATGGAAACTGTTGCTACCAATCAAACCGCTGTTCCTCCCGATGGCGTGATTTCTCCCCCCCCATCCTAGTAGTGCCCACCGCCACCACAATGACAAGCCACGGTGGTGGTGGTGACCGAAGCAGTGCATTCTGGGATGTTTCGGGCTCTTTTGGGGCTCCAGCACTGATGTGGCCAGAGTCTGGTTTTAGTGGGTTCACATTGTGTGTGTGTGTGTTTTTGACTGGAAGGGGATGTGAGGATCTGTGAGGACCGGAGCCGCCGCGCTCAGGTCACCGTCCTTCCTCCCGACAATCTGCTGCTAAAAACACACACACTTCTTGTATTGTTTTTTTTCTTTCTTTTCTTCCTCTTCTTCTTCTTTTTAACATGAAGTCATTGAGAAAGAGTAATGACGGGAAACAACTTTTTGGGGTGGGAGGGAAAGAAGTGGAGAGAAGTGGAGAGTGTAGGAGGGGAGGGGAGGAGAGAGAGAGAGAGAGAGAGAGAGAGAGAGAGAGAGAGAGAGAGAGAGAGAGAGAGAGAGAGAGAGAGAGAGCCTGGCCTTGCGCTGCAGCCAGCAGCCTCTTCACAATGCAGCCGTTGTGCTGTGATTGGGTCTGTCCTCGCCAGGCCGGCGAATGGAAAAGATTATCCGCAGGAATGTCTGGGGTGCCCTGTAACGGAGCGGGCCGCGCCGCCCGCCAATGGGAGTGCGGGCCTTCGCCGAGCAACGAGCTAATTTGTTCCTGATGAACCACTGAGTCCTGATTGCTAGCGCCTCCGTCCCACATGGTCCCCGTTTGGTGGGCCTGGACGACGGGACCGGCTCTGCCTGGAGGAGGGGTGGGGGCTGGGGGTGGTGGAGGGGGAGGGGGGAGGGGGTCGGTGAGAGGGGGGTGTGGTGGTGCTGGTGCAAAGACGAGTGTTACCCACGACTCTCTGCTTGCCGTCTGTCTGTCTGTCTGTCTGTCTGTGTTTCACAAGAGCAGGCGTCGGAGGCTAAAACCGAACCCAAATCCTGTCGCCGGCGCTCCTCGAGGGCATTTCACACTCGTCGGTTTAAAGACACCCAAGAGTCTCGTGTGTGTGTGTGTGTGTGTGTGTGTGTGTGGGGCGTTGGGGGTGGGTGGGGGAGTCTGTGTGTGTCTGTGTATTTGTGTGTGTGTGTGTGTGTGTGTGTGTGTGTGTGTGTGTGTGGTGTGTGTGCATGTGCGTGCGTGCGTGTGGCATGTGTACATGTGTGTGTTCGAGGTGTGTTTGTGTGCGTGTGTTTGTGTGCGCACATGTGCATGTGTGTGTTTGAGATGTGTGTGTGTGTGTGTGTGTGTGTGTGTATGTGTGTGCTTGAGCATGTGTATGTGTGTGTGTGTGTGTGTGTGTGTGTGTGTGTGTGTATGTGTGTGTATGAGCGTGTGTGCACGAATCTGCGTCCATGCGTGTGCATGTGTGTGTGCGCGGTCGGCTTTTGATGAATCTCTCTCTCTCGGTCAAGAGTCCTTTGGTTGAATAAGCAGCCGCCGCCGCGGTGCCAAAGCCCTCCATTAGCGCCACACTCAGCGGCCCACTTCATTACGGAGCTCAGAACCCAGCCATTCATCCAGGAGCCGTTTAGTGTGGAACCCAGCCTGGACCCACCAGAACCAGGACCAGAGCCAGAACCAGGACCAGAGTCAGAGTCAGAGTCAGAGTCAGAGTCAGAGTCAGAGCCAGAGCCAGAGCCAGAGCCAGAGCCAGAGCAAGAGCAAGAGCCAGGACCAGGACCAGAGCAAGTGCCAGGACCAGGACCAGAGCAAGAGCCAGGACCAGGACCAGAGCAAGAGCCAGGACCAGGACCAGAACCAGGACCAGAGCCAGAGGGATAGCTGGGGAACAGAGCCACTAAAAACTAAAACAGCCCTCAAAACATCCACTGAAAAAATGCATGTGTGTGTTTGTGTGAGCACATTGATCTTTGTGTGTGTGTGTGTGTGTGTGTGTGTGTGTGTGCGTGCGTGTCTGGTGTGTGTGTGTGTGTTGTGTGTGGTGTGTGTGTGTGTGTGTGCGTGTGTGCGTGCGTGCGTGCGTGCGTGCGTGCGTGCGTGCGTGCGTGCGTGCGTGCGTGTGTGTCTGTCTGTCCGTGTCTGTGTTTTACATCTTTTGTATGCACATGTTTTGTAGGAGGTGGGGTGTGTGTGTGTGTGGGTGTGGGGGGGGGGGGGGGGAGTCTCGGGGTGAGCGTCCCCCGGCGCAGCAGTTGAACTTCATGAGGTGGTCTTCTCCTGAGACACCATGGGGGGGCTGGTGGCCTACTGGCCACACTGCAGGCCTGGGGAGAGGAGGGGGGAGGGGGTGACAGGGCAGGAGGGAGGGAGGGAGGGGTGAGAGAGGAGAAAAAGATGCTATGAAATAGAGGCCGCAGGGGTGGACAGAACAAAAGGGTGTGAGAGGGATAGAGAGAGAGAGAGGGAGAGAGATAGACAGAGAGACAGAGAGAGTTAGGCTAAGAAATGGAGGGAGGGGGAGAGAGACATTGGATCGACATGTTGTCCAGGAGGGGGGGTTGGGGTGGTCAGGGTACACCCTGAGGAGGGGGCAGCCAGGGCAGAGGTCCGGTGCTCGGGGTTAACCTGGCCCTGGGCTCCTCGTAATGCAGGGTCCCACAGGGGTCACGGGGGGTCAGGTGGAGAGAGCTTGTTAGGGAATAGCTCTTTCCTCGCTGGTCAGAGTCTGAGAACTCTTAACGAGCTCTTCCCTCACTCTAATTGGCTGGTTAGAGTCTTAACGTGTGTGTGCGCATGTGTGTGTGTGTGTGTGTGTGTGTGCGCGCGTGTGCGTGTGCTTATATGCAGTTGAGTGTGTATGAATGTGTGTCTTTGTGCGCGTTTGTTTATAAGATAAACACTAAACGGCTCTGGGTTTCATCATAACTCTGACAAGAACCGCCACAACTCCTCAGCTAATTGGCTGTTGAGATTCTCCTCAGCGCCACCAGATAGCCTATCAGAGGTGTGCGATTGGGAACTCCCATCATGCACCCTGTCTCCTCTGGTTTCCCCCGTCTCTCGTCCGTCTGTGAATTCCTTGTGACTGTTCAAACGGCGCCTTCACGCCTCCGACACACGAACAGAGAGATCCAGAACAACCAGATGATCTCATCACAGGAGGATTTTAATCCCCGAGCTGGTCTCTGGTTCACGGGTATGAGGACGATGTCGCTCTACAGATGAATTCCTCCCTCGATCCTTCCCTCTGTCTCTTTCCATCGGTCTCTGTGTCTCTCAAGGTCTCCCTCCTTCTTTCTTAATGTGTCTCCCCTCCATCACTTTATCTCCCTCGCTCCACTCTCTCCCCTCTTTCTCTCTTTTTTTCTTTCTCTCTCCCATCTTCCTCACTCAATTTCTCTCTGTCGCTCTTCCTGTCGTCTGTCTCTCTCCCCCCTCTCCCCCCGTCTTTCTGTCTCACCCTCTCCATCCCTGTTGCTCAATATCTCTCTTTGTCTCCGTCTCTCTCTGTGTCTCTCTCTGTGTGTGTGTCTCTCTCTCTGTCTCCCTCTGTCTGATGCTCTCTCTTTCATTTTGAGAAAGCAGAGAAATCTGCCGCCTAATTGAAAACAACTCAACCGTTTTTTGCAGAGAAAACCAACAACGTCAGCAGTCTAATGGTTGATTTAAGAGTGTTGATGTTTTATCTGGAGCATGTGGAGCATTTTAATGTGTTAAAGCTAAGACAAAGTGGTGACAAACATTGCCTTATGATCTATTAAATTAAGATGCATATTGACAGTGTTGTGATACACTCCCATTCTTGTCCATATTTATCATATCATTCTAAGATGATCATTTTCAAGTCAGGTCAGTGCCAATGAAATAGCTGTCATTAAAATGGATCTCTACTAATTCATTTTGATGTATTATTAAAAAATATATGTATTCATTTTGGTGGATTTGCATTTGTGCCGATAGATTTTGCAACAACCACATCCCAATCTTTACCAGCAGATGTTGGGGCTAGGGGTTAGCTAGGGTTAAGGCCAGGCGTTAGCTAGGGTTAAGGCTAGCATTAAGGGTTAAGGGTCGATCCTGTAATCCACCCCGCTAGCACCACCACGTTAATTGTCCCATTGTTACAGCTGAAACTCAGCCGAGAGATGGCGTGAAAAGAGGGAGAGAGGGAGATGGGAGAGAGAAAGCAAAAAAAAAGAGGGGGGGGGGGGGGGGGGGAGTAAGGAAGGGGGCGAGAGATGGGAGAGGGAAGACGAGATAACAGAATGGCAGCACCGATCTGCTTCTGAAAGCAACATGTGATTGTAATGAATCGAGTGATTCCTATCAGAGTTCGCTAGAGGTCTTCCACTTTGGAACATGGACTGATATCCTAGAATCCACCCTTATCATTATTCCCTCAAAATGGAATCGCGCATCTGATTTCCGTGGAACCCGGTTATAATTCAGTCTCATGAATTTTCCTCGTGGATATCCAATCTCTATTTCGCCCCAATTTCCATTTCCCCCCCCCCATTCATTAAGGAAAGGGATTTATTATCGTGATTATCATTTCTAGAGGGAATGCCGTTGCTTTGTTTTATGTTCACGCTCTCCAAAGGTTAGCTGGCCTGTAGATAATGTATTCGGTGAGAAGGGGATTAATTACACGGACGGCGTGTAGGAGATATCTTCGTGCCGGTGATTCCAACTCTCTTCGGATGCGATCCCGACCCGCGAGCTGGGATTCCACACAATGCGCCGCGTTGACTCGCAACGGGAAGCCCAGGAAAACGGAGGAAAGCAAGTGTGCATTTTTTATCAGCATCAATTAAACATGAACAAGCACGTTCCGCTTTTCTCTCTCCAGGCCCCTGTGTTTTGCCCGACACGGAACAGTATGGTAATCACAGTCGGGCACAGAGGGAAATCTGGGATGTACACGGGGGACTGAATGAATTAGAGGAATAAGTATGTCCCTAGCACGTCCTAACCTAGATAGCTATCTGTCTGCCTGCTGCGTTGGGGTTCTTCTTTCCTCGTCTCCAAAGAACGGTATTGAGTGATATTAGAGTCGCTGACCGGCTCCCTGCAAGAGACTCAAGACTCACCTGTGCAGAATTCACCTGGACTCTGCATAGCTTCCCTCCTTTACCCCACACCACCACCTCTCCCCCTGAACCCACTCACCCAACCAAGGTTTCAATTCCATCCCCTCTTGGATCCCTATAGCACTTACTTCTATGTTTGTACATCGTGGCACTTAGAAAATTGTACTGAGCATTGTGTAGCATCTCGGATATGTTATTGGATGTTTGTAGAGCACTTAAAATAGTACTTAGCATTGTGTAGCATCTTGCATGTTCTTGGATGTTTGTAGGGCACTTGAAATAGTGCTGAGCATTGTGTAGCTTCTTATCTAAGATACTGTATCCTGCTGTTCTTATCCTAGCCATCCTAGCATCTTAGCATTTTATCCTAGCCATTTTGCTGTTAACCAGCAAGGGGTTAACCTAGCAATTATGAGCGATCACTGTCCCATCAGCGATATGTTGTTTCACTCTTTGGACAAATGGACTTATTGTAAGTCACTTTGGAGAAAATAAATTAATTAGAAATTATTATTATTAGATTTTTAATTGCCATGTGTAACAAGTAAAATGGAATGCTTACTCCACATTCACTCCCACTGTATTCTTCTAAACATCAATTCTAAACAATAAGTAAAAGTAAGTACACAAGTACAATATGAAGTGATTGAATAAGAGTAACAATACTATGGTGGGTGGTGCAAAAAAATTATTAAACTGCCCACATGCAGTCCAGTAATAATAATAGCAGAATAAATAGTGAATATGATACAGTATAATGATAAATGATAAAGTGACCATTGCAGTACAGTGAGAGTGCCTGCATGCTATGTAGCCGAGTTCCGAGTGCAATTGTAAGTCCAATAATTGAGCGATTAACAGTTCAACAGTTCAGTAGGCGCACTGCCTGTGGGTAGAAACTGTTCTTGAACCTGCTTGGTGAACTGCTTGGTGAACTGGCTACTTTCCCAGCTTTCACCCTCCTGATGGTCCTACGGACCTCAGACTCAGACAGTTGCAGTACGTAGTCCTCAGGATGGTTGGCAATTTTGGTGGTTGTGCTCAGCGTTCTCCCTATCAAAGCGAGCATAAAACAAGTTCAGCTCGTCTGGTTGGGAGGGGGCTGTGTTGGTGACTCCTGCTGAGCTCCCCTTGTAGTCTGTGATGGCCCACAGTTCTTGCCACATGCGTCTGGTGTCTGAGCCCTCGTACCGTGATTCCAAGGTTTCGTTTCTCCCGGTTTAGGGAGTTTGTACTTTTAAGTCCTTCAGAGGGCTGTTATGCTTGTGGGGACCTCTTGAGACTAAGACCTGAGATCAAGGGTAATACATGTAAAAATGTATTGATTGACAGGAAAAATGTTTCCCCCCGAACCAATCATAGAACACCGGGGAATGCCCTGATTGGTCAGCAGTGAGCCGGTCTAATTATCAAAATCGTCTCATCCAGGCGCAGTCAACCAGACTCCCTTGCCAACAGCTGACAGACACACGCTGACACTTTGTTTGCGAAGGTGCTACATCAATAAAGTTTTACCGTTGCGATATGAAGAGACTCAAAAAGACTACAGAGAGGGCCTTTTGAAGGAGACGCATACTCCACTCTGCATATATTTATGCTCCCTCTGAGTCGCATGATGGAAGCACAATGCATCGCATCAGACATCTGGATCTATTGAGGGAGGGAGGGTGGAAGGGAGGGGGGGAGCGAGCGGGGGAGCGAGCGAGGGAGCGAGCGGTAGAATAATAGAGTGAGCGAGGCCGGGGGGATGAGAGGGCTATTTTAGTGATTTATTTTATCCCTCCTTATTTACTTCCGGAGCTACTTGAGCCGACTAATGGATGTGATTTGGAGAACTGCAGTATTCCGGCCCGCTGGTCAGCGGTGGAGAACGACAACAAGGCCAGATGAAGGCATGGGAGCATGTTCTGTGACCCTCTGCTACACGCCAGTGTTTTGGACAACGCCGGGAGACCAGACCAGAGCGGATATGAAATCATTTGGGCCAGGGAGAGGGGGGGCTGATGTGTTGATAGCTAAATGTCCTGTGTGGTTACAAGCATCTCCTCCGACATCTCTAAAGATCCGGGGATTGTTGCCATTTGAGGAAACACAGAACGTTTGTGTCTGTGCGGGCGTGTGTGTGTGTGTGTGTTCTGCAAAAATTAGCATTTTCACGACGCCCTATTTTACCACCGGGAGAGATGCTGACTTAGCCTCGTGAGACCACGTTCTGTTTCTCGCTTAAGATCGGTCTGGCCAGGCTTCAATCTATCCGTTCGTGTCCACCAAACAGCGTCCTACTGGCAGCTACGGGCGTGGTTTAAGGGTGACGACAGTGAGAAGTTTGATCAACCTTCCAAGGATTTTTAGAACTGCCAGCCCTTTTCCAAACTGTCCCAATGATGACTTCCCAGATGGTTCTGTGAAATAAACCATCTGGCGCATCGGGTTAATGTAGACTTGAAACGATTTCAAGGACTACCTACTTGTGACATCATGAGAGAGTGTCCACCCAGATGCATCATGTGGACACTCCCCACTTGTGCTGTCACAAAGGAGCAACATACAGCAGGGAACCGTTGAAACCATTTTATCCACACAATGAACCCTCAGCTGAGGAGTACAGCACCCTCCCTCCTCTGCCATCTTGTTTGGCTTGCTTGTTCACGGGGCTGTGCTATACTATGCTACGCTAAGCTAAGCGCTATGCTAATGTGTCTGGGGAGCTCAGGTGTGCTGTGGCGAGGAAAAGGAGGTGGATGAGCTGGAGGATGAAGCTTGTCCTGCTCTCACTATACGAGCAGTTACCCCCCCCCCCCCCCTTCCACCCACCCAAGAGGAGAAGGGGAGGATGGGGTTGGCGGGTGATGAGGAGAAGCAAGGAAGAGAGATGGTGCAGTGGCGGAGAAAAGAGGAAAGGGATCTGCAGAGGGACAAAAACCACCGGGGACCTCGTAGTTTGACAGTGAGCTGATTCGACAGGCCTGGCATTATAGTGCTCTCTGCCATGAGGGGTGGACCGGGCAACTGGGATGAGCCATCACGAAAACCCCAACGTCACCTAACCTGATCCCCAGAGGTCAGGGGTTTTGTGGCAAAAGCTCCCGCCCCATGTAAGCCCGCCCAGACCAGAATGCGGATCGGCAGAAAATCTGGACTCTGGTGGTTGTTCAGGCAACGACAGGATGGAGATGTAGTGGGTGAAGGGGTGGGGTGGGCGGGGGGTGGACCTTAAGGGGTTGCGGTTCTTCGGCCTGACCTTTGACCCCTCCTTTCTCTTCGTGTCACATGTCTCTGGTGCCCTGCCCGGCCGAGTGGTGCTAATGCAGAGCGGTGCATGCTGGGAAGTGTTGCAGACACTGCAGTGTCCTCGGAGAGATTGTGTGTGTGTGTGTGTGTGTGTGTGTGTGTGTGTGTGTGTGTGTGTGTGTGTGTGCGTGTGCATGTGCGTGTGTGTGTGTGTGTGTGGCGAAGCAGCGGCTAATGGGAATGTCTTGTTCAGGTCTCCGCGCTCGATTCTCACCAGCGTCCGCTTCCACTGACCCAAGAGGCGCTGGCTGGTGGAGATGGCAGCTGTATGTGTGACACACTCTCTCCCTGCAGCAGCAGCCTGGAGTCTAGCTACCTGGGACACAGCTCCTGGTTCCTCGAGTCATCTCCACATGGCTTTACTTTGAATTCCCTGACTGAAATATCTGTAATTCAAAAAATGTGAAATGTTTACGTTGTCATGGTCCATTAAATGTTCATTGTGTGTGTGTGTGTGTGTGTGTGTGTGTGTGTGTGTGTGTGTGTGTGTGTGTGTGTGTGTGTGTGTGTGTTACTACATTAGGTACTATGTGAATGTCCTTATGTACTGTACATTATCTAACTAGGGAATTCAAGTGATCTATATCCCCCCCCCAATGTAAGGTGTGTGTGTGTGTGTGTCTCCTCTGGTGGTCATGTGACCTGTGACATCAGCATCACCTGCATGCGGCTGTAGCTGCTAATGAGTGTGAACGAGTGTTTATCCAACACGCGGTGTCCCTGCCATCTGCTCCTGTAGCCAGTGCATGTGTGATTATGCAACACGCACGCACGCACGCGCACACACACACACACACACACACACACACACACACACACACACACACACACACACACACACACACACACACACACACACACACAAACCCCTTGTTGATGTTTTGGTGTATGTTTAAGGAAAAAGATAGAAACACACACCTGTCTAAGGAGAACACACACAGTTACTGTTTAGTTGACGTTTTCATCTTTAGTGAACACACACACACATACACATACACACACACTTATCCACACTTATATAATTACATATATAATTTGCACATGTGGACACAGACACGCATGCACATACATGCATGTATGTGTACACCACACACACACACACACACACACACGCATACACACTCACATCCATGCATTGACAACACCTTTGACATGCATGTTGCCTATAGTGATCCCCGTGTTCCTGGCAGGAGGTGTAGGTTACCGACCTGGTGATGCCTTACACAACACCTGTCTGACCTGTTGATCCCCTGTCCACCTGCCTTGTCCATGGGGACCCAGGGTCAAAACGTGTCCTCATCGTGTGATGATGACTGTAGACATCGAAGTTGATTCCTTTCCCTCTTTCCCCGCTTTCCTCTCCCTACTCTCGCACCACCTTTCGTCATGAGGTTTTAGCCGTATCGTCTGACATATTACATATTGTGGCAGCCTGGCCTAGTGAGACAGTGTAATGGGTGGACCAGTCGGAATAAAGCACTCAGAGCCAGGGTTACGGCATAACAAACTGAGACATTTATTAAAAGGGGAGGGGAACAAAATGACAACTCCATTCCTCCTTATTTTCATCCACCAGCAAGGCCACGCTTTCCCAATAAAGTCCTACATAACGTCAAAAGTCCAAAAATGTTCACACAGTGTGGCCAGAGGCCGCGTACGCTGAGACTGGCCCAGTGGACCGTCCAGGTCTCCACTGTCCTCTCCCCAAGCCAGTCTGCCTGCCCTTTGTTCTCTGTGGCTTTTATCCATGAGTTCTTACCTGGTCACACCTGGGCAGAGGCAATGAGAGGCCCCGGTTGGGGGCAGAGTTTCCTTGGTACTACCGGGCTGCAGTACCGCACCATGCCTGTGCAGCCATGTGGGGCATGGATCAGGGATCAGGCCCTTACAATATCTACGTGGCCAGTTGCAAAGACGACTGCCGAGAGACTGCCCCTCCGTAGAATAGTATATAACTTTTGCATATTCAACGATTGGTTTTAATCAAAACTCATGGATTGATTTTAATCAAAACTCATGGATTGATTTTAATCAAAACTCATGGATTGATTTTAATCAAAACTCATGGATTGATTTCATTAAAACTCTCAACCTCTAACTCCACTTATTGATATAGAAGTGTCTCCCTCATGTGGGAATGTGAAGTGTGCGTGTGAGGCTGCAGAACAGTGCACACCGTGGGATCAGAGCTCGTTGCAGTGAAGGTCCACAGGAAGTATCCTCCGCTGTCCTTCCTTCTTTTTACTTTCTTTTTAATTTCAATTCACACCTCAGACTCAAGGCGGCTTGTCTCAGTTTACCCCGGCGATTAGACTAATCAAGCTAACTACTCTGCTAAAGTTCCCTACCTTGGCACGGCTGTTTTCCATCTGTCAAACACCGCAGACATTAAGGGATGATGTTCATCCATTTTTAAACTGACTGGAGAAGGCCTGGGAACTATGGCACTTTCATTTTGAATGGCTGGGAAGCATCATGGTTGGCATTATTTTGCAGTGGAAACCATCACGCTCAAATTTTGAATGGCAGTTTATTTTATGGAAGGAACCATGACGCTTTTATTTTGTAGTAGGAACAATCACGCTTTTATATTGCAATAGGAACGTCATGCTTTCATTTTGCAATAGGAACCATCACACTTTTATTTTGAAGCAGGAGCAATCACGCTTTTATATTGCAGTAGGAACCATCACACTTTTAATTTGAAAGCCTAGGAACCCCCAAACATTTATTTAGCGGTGGGAACCATCACGCTTTTATTTTGCAGTAGGAACCATCACACTTTTATTTTGCAGTAGGAACCATCACACTTTTAATTTGAAAGCCTGGGAACCCTCACACTTTTATTGAGCGGTAGGAATCATCGCACTTTTATTTTGAAAGCCTGGGAACCCTCACACATTTATCTAGCGGTGGGAACCATCAGACTTTTTCTTTAACAGTAGGAACCATCAAGCTTTCCTTTTGAAAGCCTGTATACCATAACACGTTTATTTTACACTAGGAACCATCATGGTTTTATTTTGAAGGCCTGGGAATTATCACAATTTTTATATTGCAGCAGGAACATCGGACGTTTGCAGTGGGAGGCATCAGATTGCAGGACTGTGCACACAGCGGACAAGACACTGCGCACGTTAGTTCCAGCTCCCCCATGTTTACTTGATAAGTTGTGCAGTACTCACATCCACACACACGGACTGCAGTACTTCACTACAGTCTCTCTGACGGGAGGCTCGCTCCTGGGAGGGTGAGGGATGAGGAATTATTGATTATTGAGTAGACTTTGAAAATATGCACAAAGTCCATTCAGAATACACAGAATACAGTATCCAAATACACACTTGTAGACATACACTGTGCATACATACACTGTGTGTGGGTGTGTGTGTGTGTGTGAGAAGGAGAGTTTCCACCTCTGCTGCCTCATAGCTTATTCACTCGAGAAAGAGAGAGAAAGAGAGTTGGGGGGTGGGGGGGGTTATGGAGACCGAGACAGCACCGCGGCACTGTAGACTCATGAATCAAGCGCTCCCCTGACCTTGTGACCCCCACCCCCCTCAACCCCTACTGTGCAACTGCAAAGGTCAAAGGGTCAGTCGTCTTCAAACCCTTAACATCAACGTCGTAGACTACGGAGATGGTGTTAATTAAGTCACTTCAGCATCGCCCCGATGTCTTCCGAAGTCTTTGTGTGTATCTGTGTACTGTGTACTGTGTGTGTGTGTGTGTGTGTGTGTGTGCATGTGCGTGTGCGTGTTTGCGTGTGTGTGTGTATTTGTGTGTCGATAGTCCACACGTGTTCCATGCAGTGGCTGATCCCATAGAACATAGACTTGATCTTTTGGTATTTTTGGGATCACGTTGACCTAGAGGCGACGGTGATCCCATTTGACCCCCACGTGACCCTGCGTCAACCAAGTCCCAGGGGACGCTGTCACCACACCCTGGGCCAATCACAGGCCAGAGGGCCCACACGTGGTCGTTGTATTCACTAGTCATTCAGCAGACACTTGTATTCAAAGAGTCAGTGGATTTTAAAACCCATGTCATCATATCTTGCTCCAGGATGCCTACAGGTAGACTGCTGACATTACTTATTAATACCTTTGGACTCAGAGGAATGGAGGGTGAGAGAGTTAGGGGGGGAGAGATAGAGAGAGGGGGGGCGGTGTGTGGACGAGAGTAGAGAAAGATGAGGGAGAGCTTGAAGAGAGAGATGAAGAGAAAAAATGACAGATGATGAACAATAGAGAGAGAGGGAGATCCAGAAATATGACGAGACGAGGAAGAGAAAGAGGGAGAGAGAGAGAAGGAGATATATACAGAGAAAGAACGGCGGGGGGGAGAGAGAGCGAGAGGAGACTTAGAACAAGAGAGAGAAATGAGAGCGTGAGGGAGCGCTTCTCTATTCTATTAGGGCAGTTTGTGAGAACCCGCTGATAAAGGGCAGGGCGTTCCATCTTAATCCAATATCCTAGAGGCGCTTGTCTACACGGACACTCCTGTCTGCAGAGACTCTGCGTAGATCGTATAGAATTCTCCCGCGCACGCGCTCGCTGCCAGTGTGGTGCGCGTTGGATGTGTGGTGCCTGTGTGTTGGTGTGTGTGTGTGCATGTGTGCACGCGTGTGTGTGTGTGCCTGTGTGTTGGTGTGTGTGTGTAGACGTATTCCCATTTGATATGTTAATGCTGTTGGCCAACACTGCTGCTGCTGCTGCTGCTGCTGCTGCTGCTGCTGCTGCTAGGGTTGCTTTGTGCAGCATCAAAGCGCCAGCGCTGTTACCGTGGCGGCGGCGGCGGTGCGCAGAACTGCCAACACAAAGTCAGCGCCACCGCACTCGGGCGGCGGTGTGCTTGCCGGGTCCACCAGCGGTTAAACACTCTGCTGCTTAACCAGGGGATGGAGCTCATTCGTTTGGAGGCTCTCTCTCTCTCTCTCTCTCTCTCTCTCTCTCTCTCTCTCTCTCTCTCTCTCGCTCTCTCTCTAGCTCTCTCGCTCACTCTCTCTCTCTCTCTCTCTCTCTCTCTCTAGCTCTCTCGCTCACTCTCTCTGGCTCTTTCACTCTCGCTCTCTCTTGCGATCTCTCTTGATCTCTCGCTATATCTCTCTCTCGATATCTCTCGCTATCTCTTGCTCTGTCTCTCGCTCTCTCTCGCTATATCTCTCTCTCGCTATCTCTCGCTATATCTCTCTCTCGATATCTCTCTCTCGCTCTCTCTCTAGCTCTCTCGCTCACTCTCTCTGGCTCTTTCACTCTCACTCTCTCTTGCGATCTCTCTTGATCTCTCGATATATCTCTCTCTCGATATCTCTCGCTATCTCTCACTCTGTCTCTTGCTCTGTCTCTCGCTCTCTCTCGCTATCTCTCGCTATATCTCTCTCTCGCTATCTCTCGCTATATCTCTCTCTCGATATCTCTCGCTATCTCTCACTCTGTCTCTTGCTCTGTCTCTCGCTCTCTCTCGCTATCTCTCACCCTCTCTCTTTCAGTCTTTCTCTCTTTCTATTTCTGTATCTCTCTCCCAAAGTATATATACTTTTCATTCACTCTCTCTCAATCTCTCTCCTTTCTCTCCCTCTCCCTCCTTTATTTAAATATCTATTTCTTTATTTCTGTCTTTCTCGATTTCTTTATATCCCTCCTTCGCTCGCTCTCTCTCTCCCTCTCTCTGACTCTCTCTCTCTCTCTATCTCTCTCTCTCTCTCTCTCTCTCTCCCTCTCTCTCTCTCTCTGACTCTCTCTCTCAATCTCACTCTCTATCTCTGTCTCTCTGTCTGACTCAGCCTATGTCTTCATCTCATCTCTCATTTGAGATTCAGTGGAATGTATCCTGTGTGTGTGTGTGTGTGTGTGTGTGTGTGTGTGTGTGTGTGTGTGTGTGTGTGTGTGTGTGTGTGTGTGTGTGTGTGTGTGTGTGTGTGTGTGTGTGTGTGTGTGCGTGCACGCAGCGGCGCTCATCTTGTTTCAGTGCTTTATGAGGCTGACGTGCACGTCAGTAATTGCGGTTATGGGTGATTAAACTCCCCGTGGCCCTCAGGATGTATGGCTGCCGATCGCTCACACACACACGCACACGCACACACACGTGTGTAGTCTCCTGCGTTCTGATTGGTTGATTCCCATCCTATCTTCTCATCGTCTGCTGCTGTCTCTCCTTTTGATCTCAGTCTGAAAAAGCCCAAGTGTCTCGATTCTAACGCCATTCTACCATTTACTATTTTCATCTTCTCATTTAGCAGATCCCAGAAGCAAATGACAGCGGTACTATTCTCTGATACATTATTATTAATCACACTGTGTGGACACAGGGGTTCGAGCTCGGTGCGTTCGGTACGGCAGGGAGGCGAACAGCCGAGTAACCGCCACCAGACGACCCCTTACCCTGTCTCCCTCTCTGGGAGAGAAAAAAAACCCAGTTTGAACAGTTGGAACGGTGCTGAGCGTTTGGAGAATGTTGTCATTCCATTTCTGATGTTATATTTACTTACTTTTTCTTTCGCGCTGAAGACGTGAAGTCTCTCATACTTGTTGAAAGTGCTGTTGGCTTGGCAGGCCAGTTGTTTGAGGTGTGTGCGTTCCAAAGTGTCTTGGCAGCTGTGGGCTTGGGGGTGGCAGGGTGGGGAGTGTAGTAGAGTCATACGAAGCATGTTGTTCTTGTATAAACGCGTGTTATTGTGTGGGTGGGAGGAATCTATATTGGTCTTTATGCGCGCAGCCATTTCATTCCATTCGTGTGTTTATTCGTCCATGCCTGAGCTCACTGCATGCTTATGTGCATACTTATGTATTTGTATCATATGATGGCTGTGTGTGTGTGTGTGTGTGTGTGTGTGTGTGCTGTGTCTGCTGTGTGTGTGTGTGTGTGTGTGTGTGTGTGTGTGTGTGTGTGTGTGTGCGCTGTGTGTGTGCGCTGTGTGTGCACTGTGTGTGAACCCCTATATATATATACAGTATATTGTGTGTGTGTATTGCCCTATATATTTGTGTGTTCAGCACTATATATAATTGTGTGTGTATATGTGTGTGTGTAGCCCCATATATATGTGTGTGTATGTGTGTGTGTAGCCCCGTATATATGTGTGTGTGTGTGTGTGTGTGTGTGTGTGTGTGTGTGTGTGTGTGTGTGTGTGTGTGTGTGTGTGTGTGTGTGTGTGTGTGTGTGTGTGTGGCCCTATATATGTGACTGTGTGTCTGTGGGTGTAGCCTTATGTGTGACTGTGTGTGTGTGTGTGTGTTTATTCCTCCACAATCTATTTGCAGCACAGCGAGGCCCTGGGGTTTGTAACTTCCCGGTTTAATTGGCAAGTTAATCAGGACGCGATGGGTGGGACGTGTGTGTATCTGTGTTTGTGGATGGCCCCTGACTTAACTGTGGGGGCGTCCCGTTACCCCCTGCGTTGGGGAGGGTCCTGTACTCCTGGTGCCTTACCTCACCTCCCTCTCCCCCCCTATACACTAGAGGCGGATTGGTCACTACAGTAATCAACTTTCCAGATACTGGGAGACTGCAGACACACTAGGAGCATGTCATCTGGGAGCCGCGTCCTAATTTATTCAGATTATTATTATGGTTTATTTGATAGGGACAGATACAGTATACATAGACAAGCTGAGAGGAGCCATCCGATGGCAGCATCACAGTGCTTACAGCTCACGCTAATGTTCGGCATCCGTCCCTACAAACGTCTCAGCTTGTGTGTGTGTGGTCGGGGTCAAATGTGTGACTCCTTTATGTGTTTTTGTGATTGCGTATGTGTGGGTGTTTATGTGTGTGTGTCATGTGTAGAATGTGTGTCATGATGTTTTGCATGCGTGTGTCTTATTTGTGTGGGCGTGCATATGTCTGTTCTCATTTGTGTGTGTGGGTATGTATGTTTATATGTTAATGTATATGTGTCTCTTGTTATGTGTGTGTGTTAATGGGTGTGTATGTGCGTATGTTTGTCAGTATCGGTTTCCTTGGCGCGTTGAGCCGGCTTGGAAGGCCTTCAATGCTGATGTCTCCTCTGGTTCTCCCCCACACACACTGTGCCCCTTCAAACCACACTTAGAACCACACGCTGTTCCCTTAGACCCCAGCTAGAGCCAGCCACACATACCGTCCCCATAAGCCACGATAAACATACACACATTGTCCCCACAAATCACAGCAACATTCACATTTGTGTCTCCTCAAACCACTGTAGACTATAGCCACACACACACACACACATCCCCCTTAAGCCATGATAAGAGCACACACATGGTCCCGTCAAACCATGACACGACCCCACAAACCACAGCGAGAGCCGTCCTACATTCCCGCTCGCCGTGGAAGAGGACGGGTTAGTCATGGAGGGGTTGACCTCACGGCGGGTTCACCCAGGGTTCAGGAGCGGTGCTTTCTTGGAGGAGGAACATCAGGGCAGGAGGCGCTGTCGTCTCGCGGTGATCGATGGCGTTTTAACCACCACTACCGGCGGTGGACGCTTGAGGAATGATGATGAGACAAGGATCTCGGCGGCAAGGCCGATGGGATTCTCTTCCCGTTTCTGACGTTCCTCGTGGTTTATGAACCTTTTCATCTTTTCTCTTTTCTTATTTTTTCATTTTATTTTCCAAATAAAAAAAAACGTTGGTGGAAGAAAGAAAGCCCTTGGTGGAGATCCTTTTGAAAAGTAGTTTCTGGATGCTGTGTTCCTTGGCGGTTGGCCAGTGAACCTTCCAAAAGAGAGTTCACGTCAGAGGGGGCGAGCCGCCCGGCCTCTCTGGGGGGGGCGGGGGGTTCAGATTGGGTCTGTCAGGCCAGCGTTTGAGGCTCCCCAATGGTCCAGGTGGTCCCTTCCCCCTCCTCCACCCCACTCCTGCCAAAGTGTTCACAGCCACCAGATGCCCAGGAGCGGCGTGGCCAGCCAGCCAGCCAGCCAGCCAGCCAGCCATCGCCTCCTTGCGTCCCCCCCGAAAACAAACCGCTGACCCTCCCTTCCACCAATCACGTGCCTCCGCGCGTATGGGCATATACGGCGGCGGCCAATGGACGGACACCTGTTGGGTTTATAGGAGCATGGCCTCCTCCGCGTCGCCAATCACAACACGTTTTAGTCGGTCGCTGTCGCCGAGCCAGAGAAAACACGCCGCTTTTCATGGGGTATGCAGCAGCATCGCGCATTGGCCATGCGGCGGGAAAACGTGGCCAAGGAAATATGGATTCCCATGATCGCAGGTCGTCCACATTGAAGGACTTCCATCGGAATGGGTTTTCCAGCGATCGAATCGGCCCTCAGAGATGGCGTAATTGTTCGGAAAAACCGATGGGCCGGTTCTTCAAAAGGCAGAGCTCGGACTCAATCATTTTGTTGTATTGCACATTTTCTATACATACGCTGGAGCGCTGTATGTTTGTGTGTGTGTGTGGGGTCGGGGGATGGGGGGATATGGGCTCGGGTGTTATGAGTGAGTGGTTTGTGCGCATATGCTGTGTGCAAGCTTTTCCTTCCCCCCTGCAACGTACGAAAGTTGAGAAGCGCCGTTGTTCGCCATGAGCACTGCGACGTCGACTACACCACACATGTTTTACTGAGGAGCGTTTTGATCCGTCGGGTTCGATTCAGACTTAAACATAAGTGCCAGAATAACGTAATTCTCCCAGGACAAAATGCAGGCCGGCCACGTTTTGAGATGCAGGCGAGCGGCCGTCGAGACGCACATCGACCACCACCTGTAGCTACTGTGACTAAAGCCACCCGTCAGCTTTAATCAGTGTGATGTGAACACAACTCCTTTAGGGAAGTCAATTGCACAATTAACTTCGACGTAACGCGGGGGACGGGAAAGTCGAAGCTCTAATGGCCCTGCCGTTGTTTATTCAGTGTCAACTCTAGTCAGGTGTCTTTTTCTAAATCCCTGTCCCCTTTTTTTACACAATCAAACACCTGTGTTTACAAGGAATAGGCATTCCGAGCAAACTATTACAACTGGCCTGGTGGCTGCTGGAAAGACATGCAGCGAGTCACAGAGAGAGACAATGACGAGGATGAGCTCTATAGATAAGATGTATTAAATGACAATGAATGAAAAGTATAAAGATAAAGGGAGAGAGTAAGAGACAGTGAGAGAGAGAGAGAGAAAGAGAGAGAGTCCTTGAGGACGAGAGCCGGGGTGGCTTTTCGAGCGAGTCTGGCGAGGAACTCTCAGTGTTCTGTTCACTGAGTCTTCCCAGGACATGAAAGACCGGCTCTTAAATGCGAGCGAGATCATCTACCGCCACTAGAGACCTGCCCCGATCGCCCCAGAGAGGGAAGAGGGAGGGTGTGAGGGGAGGGGTGAGAGAGGAGAGAGGGATGTGGGGGGGGGGGGCTGGGATTGAGGGGGGAGGAAGATAGAGATGGGGGTGGTTACGACAAAGGAAACTAAATTGAAGGAAGCAGGCATATATAAGTGGGCGGACTCCGAAGAGCGAGGAGGAGATCCACTGTGTTCTCATGGGTGCCTGCTCTGCTTACGGTCACCATACTACTATAGATACTTCTCTGTACCTCAATTGACACCATACGTCTGCTCTATTGTTGAGAAGGGTGTGTGTGTGTGTGTGTGTGTGTGTGTGTGTGTGTGTGTGTGTGTGTGTGTGTGTGTGTGTGTGTGTGTGTGTGTGTGTGTGTGTGTGTGTGTGTGTGTGTGTTCTTGGCATGGAGTCGTTGCTTCCTCAGTGAGCGTCGTCCTGCAGCACGTACACACATAAAGTTTAGAGCTCCTAACCCCTCCCTCTGACTGGACCTGTTTAGAATTTAGATTATATCCATCCTTCAGTTTTCCTTCTTTCTTTTAATATTAGTTTGCCCTCCTCGTCAAGTCTCTCCCTCTCTCTCTCTCTTTATCTCTCTCTCTCTTCATGCCTCTATCTCTCTCTCTCTCTCTCTTTCTATGCTATGCCTTTATCTCTCTATATTTCTCTAGGTCTCCCATCCTCTCTCTGGGAAACCATGCTATCTAGGCTATAATAGGGCCAGTACCCTGCTATAACATGGCCAGTAGCCCCAGCACAGGGCCAGTAGCCCCAGCACAGGGCCAGTAGCCCCATCACAGAGCCAGTAGCCCCAGCACAGGGCCAGTAGCCCCAGCACAGGGCCAGTAGCCCCATCACGCACCGGGCCAGTAGTCCCAGCACAGCACCAGTAGCACCAGCACAGGGCCAGTAGCCCCATCACAGGGCCAGTAGCCCCAGCTTGGGGCTAGCAGACAGCTAGCCTCTCTGTCTCCATTTGGGATTCATTAGAACCAGACCAGCACTGTAGAACAAAAGAATAATAATCAGATCAGAAATGAAAGGGAAGGAGAAACCAAACGAGTCACAGGGAGGGGGGAGTGGTATGGGTATTGGGAATGGTATGGCCGCTACCATTCCCAATACCATGGTTAATGGTGAGGGGCTTGTTATACAGTCAATAAATTCAAGCTTTGCGCTGAGATCACTGCCATGTTATTCCTGCGTCTTCATCGCTAAATGGCAAACAGCTTCCTTTGTCTGGCGGGACGTGTGGTGGTAAATCACAGGGAAGCCCTCCCAGCTCACTTACTGAGACATTAGCATGTTTACGACTTGATGGGCCTCAGGACTGCCGTGCCAACCCTCACCCTTCACATCTGCTGCAGGTCACACACACACACACGCACGCACGCACGCACATACACGCACATACATAGACACACACACACGCACGCACATACACGCACATACATACACACACACACACGCACGCACATACACGCACATACACGCACATACACGCACATAGACACACACACACACCTACACATCTGCACATCTACACACTCACACACTCACACACAAACAGACACACACACACACACACACACACACACACACACACACACACACATGCACATAGACATGTGTGCACACGCAAAACAATGCGCACGCTCACACAAATGCACACACATAGACTGTTGAGCGATCCAGCTCAGGCCAACTCAGACACCGCAGATTAAGTGAGGCTAACCCTTTTAGCCATTATGCTAATGCATGCTAATGACCACCCGTCGGATGGATCATTTATTGCCCATCACCTGGGTTCCATGGCCGTTTGATACTAATTGGGCTGTTTTTACACGTTGCTCGTCGTGGTACTTCGTCACGGTGGTGTGCTGGTTTTATGACGCCTGTGCTTTCTGAAGCCAGCGGTCACACATCAAGTCCAGCCACACTTGCTAGTTTATAGCAGACATGTCATCTCCAGTCTGTGGACCTTTGTCGCTACAGCCACTAATGAAACTACATCTCTAAATCTGTGTATCTCTAGCATCCAGCCACAGCTAGCACCAACCGCTAGCTCTAGCACTCATCCCCAGTAGCTAGGCTTCTAGCCCCAGAAGCTTGCTCCAGTAGCTAATCCTAGCTATCCATAACCTCTAGCCTATATCTTCTGCTAGCCTTCTTAGCCAGCTTGTCTTAATCGCTATAGATCTGATCTGTCCGTCCATCTCGTCTGTCTTCACTCACCCGTCAGAGGGTGTTTGTGTGCCGAAGATCGTCCTTGCAGATCCTGATCTGTTTGCTGATCTGCTGCAGATTTTATCAGAACTTCGGCAGCAGTCTCACCACGTAGCCTCACTGCTGGTCAACACGTAGCCATGCTGGGCTATCTTACTGGCTGATAATATTACTCAAGTTTGTTTTGCTTACCGCATCCTCTCCTGCCACATTCACGCTAGAGATCAAGCAATGTGCACATGGTCACATGTCGACCGCACTGTGTGTGTGTGTGGATGTTTGATAAAAATGATTCGAGTGTGTGAGATAAGGCTGTGTTTTGATCTCCACCACTTGCATAACACCGATCAAGCCTAATAAAAACAAAAAGTAAGCAGTGCATCGAATTACCACACTTCCTGTTTATGCTTCCCGTCGCCATGGTTACAAAAACATTTTGACACGTTTTTCCTTGTAATCATCTTTAGCGAAGTAAGTGTGTGAAGAAAGTCTACTTGCTGTCTTTGTGGGGACCTGTCGTCGGGAGTTGTATGAATGTGCTCTGGCTTGTTGTTTCTCCTCAGTTCTAATACACTTGCTCATTGGTCCACCATGTCCCTGACGTAGTAATGGGACATGGACGTAATGGTCAATGTTTAATGTTTTTCTTTCTGCGTTGTCCGTTGACGGTAATCAGAAGCAAATCTGATTTCTTATCTTTGATGTCCGCCCGGTGTACTATGTGCTCAGGGTTTGTTGTCATCGCTGTTGTTGTTTTTGTTGTCGATGTTTCGGGTTTTAATGGCTCGGTCCACCGTGTCCCTGAAAAAGTAATAGACCCTTGGGGAGACCAGAGGAGCTCTGGAAAATGTAATGTTCTCCTCCGCCCATGGCCGGCCCTTCAGGTGTTCTGGGTAATGACCGCTGCATATCAAGCACCTGGCCATTGTTGCCTGCTTCTCTCCGAGGACTGGAGAAGATGGCTCTGAAGAAACTCAGCGCCGCATCAAACAGGACTATTATGCATGTCGTACTAATCCATGTTTTTGCGTCTTTGTGTTCATATGTTTTCTTTCTCTTATTCTCCCGCGAGGAAGAAAGAAAATCCATTTAGAACCTTGATGACGAACACGGCCGTGTATTGTTAAAGGAGACCTGTTATGCCACCAGGTGTGAGCGTGATTATCCCTTCCGAGCGGTTTCAGAATCTCCGGTTTTTGACATCACACGTGGGGGCGTCCACCCAGGTGGATGTGGTGGATGGATCGGCTGGTAGGCTGATCTATCCAGCATAGATCTGGGTATACACTCCCACACAGACCTGGTGGTATTATATGTCTCCTTTATGGTTTCCTTGGTAATGGCTGTGAATGCCCCCCCCCCCCTTCTCCCTACAATGCATGTTTTCTTGGTCGAGATTCTCATAATGACTCCTGGTTCTTAATAGTCTGTTTATTTATCTATATATATATCTGTCTATCTGTCTGTCTGTCTGTGTCTGTCGTGCTCTCTATATATCCCTCACTGTCTCCCCCCCTTCTCTCTCTCTCTCTCTCTGCCTCTCTCTGCCACTCTGTCTCTCTGTTGTCGCTCTGTCTATTTGTGGTCTAACCCCTCGGTGTGGTTTGATGGCTGTGGTCTTTGGCCCGGTGCTAAAAGTGTTTGTTGTTTTGTCGCTCTCTGTACTTTTCTTTCCGAGAAAATGGCAGCAAGGTCCACCTTTGGGGAAGGGAAAAAAAAACCTCCCAGCGCGGCTCGGCTCATAACAAGAAGCAGTAAACATGTCAGAGCCATCCAGCGTGTACCAGCTTGGGTCTGACTCTCTCCACACATTTCATTAACTAAGTCTAAGAAGCCTTAAAGCCTAAACGTCCTTTTCAATCAAACAAGGTCAACCTCCCCCCCCACCCACCAACCCCCCACCACCCCGCAACATGATTACAATACTTTCATCTCCATCGGTGTACATATTTCCTTTCAATATCCCGAAGGGCCAAAAGACCAAAAGATATTATATTGATGTTTTACATCTATGTTTAAAGATCTCATATCTGTGTTTCCCTGCCACGGCGACTGCATATCCAATCCCGTTCCTCCCTGTCTCGTCCATTTTATTAATTACGCCGCGATCCCGGCGTTTTATTTCTGTTTGCACTCTGATCCCCGTGGAGACAGCTCTCTGGCACGCGGCCCAATGCTCTGTGTGTCTTGCACAAGCGCCGGCCAATAAAAATAACAAATGGATTGGTGGAGAACTCGGGGAACACTGGGGGGGGCGGGTGGAGGGGTGGATGCGTGGGGAGGGGGACGGAGAGTGCAGTTCCTCTAGCCAGCTACGGAGGAAGCCTGGGCCCTTCTACAGCCAGCCTCTGCATCGGGCACTTCCTTCCGGCCTTCCTCACGTCCTCTCTCTTCCTCTTCCTCTCTCTTTCGGGCCCCCCCCCCGCCCCCCCGCGGCTAGAAGAGAACAATTACATCCGTATCAGCGGTCCATCAGAGCGCCGGGCATGCCACTCGGCAGTTAGCAGTTAGCGATAGTGACGGCTCATTTCAGACCTGTCTCCGGAGACGCTGGCCGTAGACGTGCAGCGTAGATACACAGACGCCGCGGCGCGCTGCCGAGACACGTCAACACCGCCGGCCGCCATCTTGGAGAGGTCCAGACCGGCCTAATAATAATATAGAATTTATAATAGAATATATATAATATATCATTGTTATAGTGCTTTTTATCCACTGTGACGCTGTGATGTCACAGCAAGAGAGAGAGAGAGAGAGGGGGAGAGCGAGAAAGGAGAAAAGAGAGAGATGGGGGGCAGACAGAAAGAAAAAGAAAGAGGGGGGGAGAGAGAGCGAGAGGAGGTGGAGAGACAGAGGAGAGCGGAGGGTTGAGAGACGGGAGAGAGATGGGATGGTGGGGAGAGAAAGAAAAAAAAAGAGGGAGAGAGGGGGTGAGAGAGGGCAAAGCGAGGGAGAGTGAGCGAGAGACTGAGGGAGTAAGTGAGCGAGTGGGCGAATGTTTGGGTCCCTAATGAAGGCAGTTGTCTGAGTGAGGACAGAAGGGGGGGGGGGGTGCAAAGTGGGGGTGGTATCAACTATCACATGATGGTTATTAGGGGGACCACCTACCGGGATCACAGCCCCCTCTTATCCTCCATTATGGAATACTTTTTTTCTTTTCTTTTCTTTTTAACGTTTTTCTTTTTTTTCCGGTTGTTTGGTTTTGGCTGTTGCCGCGGTGTTTCTCCATTCCTCCACCGTATAAGTTTATGCACGGAGCCTGGGGTCGACTTGATTGACAGCTGGGGTGGGGGGTGGGGGGGAAATTTGAATCGGGGGAAGAGAGAGAGAGAGAGAGAGAGAGAGATCCGTCGAGCGGGAACATGGAATCAATTAGGGGTAAGAGACATAGAGAGAGAGAAAGAGAGCGAGGGGGAAACCCTCAGCTTGAACTTGGAGACAGTGGGGGGGTGAGAGAGAGACATGAAGAAAGAACACAAGAACAACACAGAGAGAGAGAGGGAGCTAGAATGAGGGGAAGCCCGCTAGTCAGTCCTGCACGGCGGCGGTGGCGGCAGCGGCCCAGCGGGGCTGTCCGATGACATCACACAAAAACAATGGAGGATGCGGCTTGAGCTCCTAACCCCTACAGCCCCCCACTCCCCCCTCCTAATCCCGCCCGCAACCCCACCCTCCTCCACCGCCCGGGACCCCCCGCCGGGCCCATGAACCCCTGTCCTCACGTAGGGATGATGTCATAGTCTAAAAGGGAAACTGAGAGCGCAGGACGAAAGGAGGCGTGTCTCTCTCTGGCTCCTCCGCCGTCTCCCGCCGCTCGGTGGAACTCCTCGTCTGCGCGTTGGGATCTGAACGTCTGATCTGATCGATGTGTGATTGAAAACATCTATGACTCACACAGAGTCAAAATCTAAATAGCTGTGAAAAAAAGTGTACTGTGCACTCCTTACACTCCTTGTGGCGGTTAAACATGTCGTCAGAATAGAACGATTTTGACGAATCGGGAGAAGAATCGCCGTTGTTTTTTTTGCCGAGCCACACTGGTGTGCCTCACGTTGCGCTTCGCCGTTCTCCTCGATCGCAGAGCGGTGCAAAACAATGAATAAGTGAGAAGTACCCGATAGAAGGCACATCCGTCACAATAAACAAACCTCAGTGTACCTTGTGAACCCCCCTGCCCCCCCCTGTGGTGAGGCATCTATTAACCTAGCCTGGAACTCCCTCCTCCTCCCTGCTTCCATAGAGTAAAGTAAACACACCAGCATGGAACGCTGTGTTTGTGAGGACATTCGCTGCGGGGACTGGATGAGGCTGTTTATATAGCCCACAACACCAGAGACCCAGAATCCGTCTGATTAATGAGCATGTGTGTCTGTGTGGGTGCGCACACACACACACACACACACACACACACACACACACACACACACACACACACACACACACACACACACACACACACACATACTGTCGCTCATCCACTGTATGTATGGGTCTGTAAGTGTGATGAGTTTAACAACTGTAACCCTATTTGCAACTGGGGAATTTTCACTGTGTGTTTATGCATGTGAGGGATGGGCGACACTTAAGTCGCACATAAATAGACTGGGACTCAGACTTATGAATCGTCCTTAAATAAGTCTTTAAATGGCCGTAGACAGTGCCACCTGAAGTAAGGTATATATACTGTATATATACATATTTATATGGTATACATATATATATATATATACGTATATATGTTGACTAATTTGAGCACCAGCCAATAACACCCCTTGTTGAAAATGTTAAACACTCAATATGACACTTGTTTAATATTTGATTGTGGAAATCAGAAAAATGCTAGATTGGATTTTAATGACACGGCTAATTGTCATCCATTACCCTGCATTCAGTCATGCCTTTGGCTTGAATGACCGGCCGCCCCGGGCAGACCTTGACATGAAAACAAACTGGCAGTGAAACTACATGACGAATTAACAGCACATCTCAATAGAAACCCATTATGTTTTACTTCACAGTTTATTAAAGCCGTCATTTAGTAATTATTTCTGCACAAAGACAAATTACAAGGCAGCCATTACAACATTAACTAAATATTCACAACTAGGTATGTCTCACTTTGTAAATTACTCATTAGAAATACATTTTCTGAAAAATAAAAACAAGAAGGTTAAAGCAGCCAACACACACACACACACACACACACACACACACACACACACACACTCAGGAGAGCGCTAGCATGTTGGCATTGCTCCACCTGCTCTGTCCACAAACAACTGCAAAGTCCACAATAAATCATTATCATCATCATCATTATCATCATCATCGTGTGTCCTTGGATTAGAGGAGCCCAGAACAAACATTATGTGGCATCTAGCAGGTCTACTGCTACAGAGTAGTGAGGAGTCATACACTACAGGTTGACTTACATTGTAGAGAACCTAATGCTATGCACTAAATACAGATTTTGTACCAATGTACCAAGTACACGTTGGCTTTTCCTACTTCATTGTGCTATAGATCTTTGTTATACGTACAGTATATCCTAGTTTGGCTTATTACTAAGTAGTGTCTGTTTTGAGACTTGACTTTTATATTTTTAAATGTTTAATCTCATGTATTTATGTGATCGGACCTACGCTGATGTAATCTAAAGTCTTAATAACAATACTGCGACACATTACCTACATGTATACATAGCGGGTCGCAGCGTGCGAGCTTCCCTGGCCTTGTTTTCCTCGTGTTTCCTCATGCTCAACAACAACCACAACAGATTCCGAGTAAGATGTCGCGCAGCCGTAGCCATGGTGACGGCTCCGACGTCAGTGGTAGGAGACAGCTCCGGTGTTATTTTGGGATGTACATGTATGCTGGGGTTTTTTACGCAACTCTGTGGCATCCCCAAGGACCTTGTTGCTTCTTTCTTTCTTTCTCTCTCTCTCTTCCTCTCTCCCTCTCTCTCTCTCTCTCCTTTCTTTCCTTTCGTCTCTCCACTTCCTGCGAACATTTCCGACTCTCCTGGATAAAATGCTAATTTTGCGAGGACGTTTCATCCGCGCCTAGCGCTCCGCGGGCTTTTGCGCTAACACGCGCCCGCCTCTGTAACGGTTGCGGGAACCTCCGCCTCACCCTATACATTAGCCAGGAAGAGAACAGGAAGAGATTTCTCGCTGTAGGGAAAAAAGGCTTCGGGCTTCCTACGCTTGTTTCCTGTGAAGCTATCCAAACCGCGACGTGCGGAGGGGTGATGCTTCATGAGAACGATGACCAGGTGACCAGATGTACTGGTTTGGCCGGGATTTTCCCGGTTTCAAGCTGGGTTTGTCCGAGTCCCGATAAATATATGTCAAACACAAAAAGGTCCCGGTTTTCAACAAATTGCCTTGTTTTTCATCACAATTAAACAAATTATATTATACTTGGTACCAGCGCTTCCATAGACATTCTGTCGTCATGTTATTACCTAACCTAAACAACATCTAAGTCACACATCTGAATTAAACTTGGATTTGTCCGTATGTGTGTGTAAATCACTCAATGTGTCGCTGTGCAGGCTGTTGCTATCCCCCGACTCTCGTGGCGCTGTCTGTCTGACAGAAGCTGTCAGGATGCTAACGCTTAGCTGTCATGTCGAAGAGCAGGCCAAGAAGGCTTTACTCTTCTCTTTTGTGAAGTAGCCACGGCAACGGGAACTCTGCATTCGGCACACACCGCAAGGGGGACATATGTGCCGTTGTGCATGGTGGAAATGGCAAGCTAAGAAAAAAAAAATCATATTATGACTTGGGCTGTCAAAGTTAACGCATTATTAACGCGTTATTAACGCGTTAACGCCACACATTTATTTGATGCCATTAACGCAATTACGTAGTTTGACCTTTTGATTCGTTTATCACTGAAGTACTTCAAGCAAGAGGACGTGTTGTTGTTTAGGACATTGGTGGACATCACAGATGCGCCAAGGATGCGCAATGACGCTACCGTGAGGCGGGAGGTTGGGGGTCTGTTAATTTGCGGTTCTGATGGGGGGGGGGGGGTCTGTTAATTCGCGGTTTCTGATGGGGGGGGGGTGTCTGTTAATTCGCAGTTCTTAATTCGGAGCACCCCCCGAATTAACTAGATCAGACTGAAAATGTTATTGCCCTGGCAGTGGCTACAAATATTTATATTGGATTTTTTTATTGCAATAAAAAATACATTTGGATGCTGCTTATATTTTCCATTCATATGGCTACAACACAATACACTGCTTTTCACTTGGAAAAATCATTCCAGTTTGAGCCAATAAAAAAACTTGGGACTAATCGCGATAACTACACAAAATCATGCGATTAATCGCGATTAATAATTTTAATCGTTTGACAGCCCTAATTATGACATGAAGCCAAACATAAGCGGTGGCTGCAAGGGGGAAGTGGACGGTTGCACGGTTGCGACCTACTTCAGCAGGGTCAACGCTGGTGACGGATATCTGAGACGGGCAGCTCGGGAGGGGACCTTTTGTTTGATGTTCCTGGATGTTGTGGACGAGTGCTGATGGCTTCATCCCTTGACTGACCCCCCTGTGCCAAGCGGGTGGCGTGTAGTAGAGTCTGTTGTGTCCAGAAGGGGATGCTACTGCTGCCAAGACGGGCCCCATGCCGCTACCCAGGGCCCCAGAAGCTGCCTGGCAGGTCCCCAAAAGCCATGAAAAGCGAGAGTGTGTGTGTGTGTGTGTGTCTGTGTGTGTTTTGTGTGCACTTTACAATACATGCTCTATTCCGTTGCCATGGCAAAACATTGCAATGATAACAAAATTAGGACATCAAGCACATACCAAATACAAAAACTAAAATGGTCAAAGGAGACTGGTTCATTGTTCACGTTGACGTTAAAATAATGATATCCAACACACACACACACACACACACACACACACACACACCTCTGGGTCGAGCTATCTCGATGTTTCGGCTTGCGTCTCAACTGTTTTTCTGTTGAATTGTTGGCATGAAACAAAGGACAAAAGGTCAAATTCGAATACACCTGTGTGTTTCTAGGTCGGTCGGTGTGTGTGTGTGCGTGCGCGTGTGTGCGTGTGCGTGCGCGCGTGCGCGTGTGTGTGTGTGTGGAATGAATGAGATGTAGGGCACCCTGTGGAGGTGGGAGAGGGGAGGGGGTTGGCTGGTGTGTTTTGAAGACAATCCCAAATCTCTGTCATGGCCGTGAATCCTTTTATGAGAGCAAGCGTCTGAATGGAAGCTCCTAGTGGTGTGTGTGTGTGTGTGCATGTATGTGTGTGTATGTGTGTGTGCATCTGGGATGGTGTTAATCTGGGTTCCGCTGGCCAATTGGAAAGCGGGCATGATGATGAAATCACCGGGCAGACATGTGTGATGTTGTCGCTTCAGCCCTCTGTCTCTACATACGACCGGGCGTCCCCTGTGGTGCTGCTTTACTGACAACAATGACATGAGAACATGCATCTCTCTCTCTCTCTCTCTCAATGTCTCTTGCTCCCTCTCTATTTATCTCTATGCAGGCCATTATTCTTTCTGTTTATGTGTTTGCTGTGCATCCCTGTATGTCTGTGTGTCTGTGTGTGTGTCTGTGTGTCTGTGTGTGTGCGTGCGTGTGTGTGCATGGCACATATGCTTGCCTTTAGATTTCTTTGTGTGTCTATATGTATGCATGTGTGTCTGTGTGTTTATATTTGTGTCTATATATTTGCGTGCACCAGCATAACATTGTGTGCCAGCGGTAGGCCGGTGGACGCGGGTACGAGTCAGGCTGACAGCAGGGGAGCTCTGTAAACCAACATCTCCCGGCCTCTGAAGTGAGGAGGCGACTCGGAGCAGACATTAACTAAAGACCGGCTGGTTCCTCCGCCTCCACCACCTCCACCATCCATAATGCATCTCCACCTGCTGGGTACAGAGCCTCTGGAGCCCAGGAGCCCTGATTATGGTCCCTCCCACCGGACTACTCAACTCTTAGGTCTACTTTGAGCCGTGCTGGTGTCCCTGAGCAAGACACCACCTAACCCTAACTCCTGACGTGTTGGTTGTTACCTTGCATGGTTGGCACCGCCGTCGGTGTATGAATGGGTGAATGTGAGGCAACTGTAAAGCGCTTTGGATAAAAGCGCTATATAAATGCAATCCATTTACCATTTAGTCATAATAAGCAAGATATAAATGCAATCCATTTACCATTTAGTCATAATATGGTGTGGTCAATGGTGATTGACTGCTTTGCTGAGTTACAATATAGTATGCAATATTTAATTACTTCATTACTTAATTACTTCAAAATTCATATATTTTTATAACCTTTGACTCGATTGTCTTACACTTTTGCTTCTCGCCTTCCAAATTTCTACCCATGTCTTTTGAGTCAATTCGTTGACTTCTCGACCTCCCGGTGACCCCTCACCCCTCTCTGGCGCCGCCATCCTCGCCCGTTTCCCGTTTCCTGTTGGAGTGTGTTGCTGAAGCAATGCATAATGAATGAGTGATTAATGCACTGGTGGAAAGTCGCTGTGTCGCTAGTTTCTAATCTCATAATATAATGAATGAATCGCGCGGCCCACTGTACACACACACACACGCACGCACGCACGCACGCACACACACACACACACACACACACACACACACACACACACACACACACACACACACACACACACACACACACAGAATCTCCCCCACACACTCCACACCCCCCATCCCACCCCATCAACTTCCTCACTGCTTGGGTTTTTACAGCCTTATCTAATCTGGCCAGTGTATTTATTTTATTGGCCTTCTCGGGCAGTTTGAGTGTCGGCCCGCCGGACCACTGTGTAGTTTTTACGGGCCGGGCTCGTAGAACACGCTTCGGTCGGCACGTCAAGAGCAGAGAATCGTTTATTTTTTTAAAAGACGTCTTCTTCTGTTTCTCCTTTTTTTTTGGGAAAGAGCGGCCCTTTCTGTCCACGTTTGACTGGCTTCTTCTCTGTGCGCCCTCCTCCTCCTTCTCTTCCTCCTCCTCCTGCTCCTCCTACTCCTCCTCCTCCTCCTCCTGCTCCTCTTCCTCCTATGTGTGGGATTAGCGGGGAGTCTCTTGTCTCTCTCCTGCTGTAATCCTACTTGGATATTCACACTCCGGCCCTAGGAGGGACCTGCTCACATACACACACACACACACACACACACACACACGCACTCGCCGAGTCACGCACATGCACGTACGTTCACGTGCATACTACACACTTATTCATTCGTTTTAACTTTCACTAATGTCTCACACACACACACAAACACACACGCACTCACATGCACACACACACACACTCGACACATACTTGTTCATTTACACTTACTGACTCACTCGTTGGCGCACATGCTCATGCGCGCGCTCCACAGATGGGTCGCCGTGATATCGGTTTATTTATGTATTGAGCGACATGTTGATTGATGTATTTTTCAAATGTATTTATGTATTGTCCACGTTTGGCCCGCGACCCCGGCTACCGGAGCTACGGAGGGTTACTGACCAATCCCTCGTGCTTTATTAAGACGGATGTTTTCTACAGGATGAGATGCCGGGTGTGTGTGTGTGTGTGTGTGTGTGCGCGTGCGTGTGTGTGTGTGTGTGTGTGCGTGCTTGCTGACAGGAAGTGCTTGCTAGGCAGGCAGGAAGTAGAGGAAGTGCTTGGCTGGGCTGAGCAGTGGTTGGACTGAGGGCTGCTGACACACATGTATAATGCGCGCGGCGCACACACACACACACACACACACACGCCGCGCGCATACTGTCACCCTCCGCTCAGACACTGCCACACACACATTGCAGTGTATTGTATTGCAGTAAAACAGTCCAATAATTCTAGGATACTGCAGTACTAATGTTACGGCGCCTCGACAGGTGTGAAATGAGGGGGCTGTGAGGTGGTTCTAGGGGCAGAGTCATTAGGAAATCACCACTAAGAGATATGGTGACAAGGAGAGAGAATGAGGATGAGAGGGGGGGGGGAGGTGAAGAGGGAGAGAAGGATAGGAACTGGGCGAGGCTGAGAGAGGAATTGGTCAAAATAGAGATGGAGATGGATGGATATAGAGAGAGAGAGAGAGAGAGAGAGAGAGAGAGAGAGAGAGAGAGAGAGAGAGAGAGAGAGAGAGAGAGAGAGAGGATGACAGCTAAAGTGAAGGGATGGAGCCAGAGAGCGTTATCGGTGTGTATACAGCTACTTGTCATTAAGGCTTCTGTGACATATTGCAGGACAACCCCCCCCCCCCCTCACTCTCCCTCTCAGACAGCTCTCTCTCTCTCTCTCTCTCTCTCTCTCTCTTCTCTCTCGCTCTCTCTCTCTCTCTCTCGGCAACCTTCTGGTTTTTCACATGAGCGAAGGCAGTAACTGATTCGGTTAAAAACAGTTTTTCGGGGTGCCACTGACGTTTCCACACTTTTCTGACTGGGATGGCCCAAGTGGGGTACTGACTTATGCAGGCGTGGCATAAAGTATGAGCACACACACACACACACACACACACACACACACACACACACACACACACACACACACACACACACACACACACACACACAGGTCACACACAGATAGCATTAAATTACCATTTTTGTCCCTACTACCCACATCTACTTTAATTCCTAACATTACCGTGTCTTACCTTCCGTTCCATATCTTACATGTCTTACATTCTGGTGTTTCACTAAAAATTGTGAATTCAATATGCGTAAACAGACCACCCAACACCAGCACAACAGAGTGGCATCACATGAATGCAATATGAAGCTTCCATACTTTAGTGTATATTCTACCGAAAATGTACTTCCAAAAGTCGGCTACACACAAAAGAAAACAATGCTCTCGTCCTCGCGACTGACTAGTGCTGGTGGCTCACGTCCCGTCAGTGACGAAAAATATGCGTTAACGACCTTTTTCCCATGACTAAGACGTGACGTAGACGTGACGAAAACGGATCTTTGAAAATAAAAACTGCGGCTAAATCTATTTTTACTTTCGTTGACGAGACGAGACGAAAATGTTAGTGGTGGACTAACGGACATTCAAAATTGAATGAATTATTAAAGAGTTTGGTTCCAAAACGCGATAAGCGCCATTTAAAAAAAAAATCGAGTTCTCGCCACCAGGAGTTTGCCATTTGATCACTATTCAAAGTTCTACATTCAATTTCTGCAAAACGCGACAACCAGCTAGTTTCTCTGCATTATATTATTATATTATTATATTATTATATTATTATATTATTCCCTTTCTTTCCAAACTGTGATAAACGCCACGGCAGATTTTCAGCAGACTCAGATATATCCGCTCGGCCAATCACAGCGCGCCATTCCCGTGACTTAACTAGCCTAGTGACAGCTGTCAAAGTCCTGTCAGACAACACACACACACACACACACACACACACACACACATATCGTAAGAGATTTTAAGCGAAATTATTCATTGAATGAAATAATGAATAACTTTGATGGAACAGAGGAGCCGGTGGTTGTTTCTACAGTGGGAAAAAAACATAAACCATCAAAAGATCATCATAGACGGGAGAATGTGAAGAAAATGCGACATTCTGGCGGTGGTCGCTAGACCTTATTAAGACGCAGAAGCGCCTGGTCCTGTTCAACTTTAGTTGAATGAGCGTAGAAACACTGGACGTTTTGATCAAGATCACCAGCAATGAGCTGATCAGCGTGACTACAGTCCGTCTTCTTGGTGTGTGTGAGACGGACTGTAGTCACGGTTAACACTGCGTCCCGTCCTGCTGTTTATGAATTAAAACAATTTCTGAAGAAATCCTGAATATTTCTTTTCAGACATTTAGTGATGTGTGTGTGTGTGTGTGTGTGTGTGTGTGTGTGTGTGTGTGTGTGTGTGTGTGTGTGTGTGTGTGTGTGTGTGTGTGTGTGTGTGTGTGTGTGTGTGAATGAATGCAACGTGCCAAACGTACTCATGGCTGCAAGGTGTTGAAGGCTCCAGGCAAAAGACAAGGTTTACATCGCCAGCATAGTTGGCATCCTTGACAAAAAGCACAACAATAACGACAGATTTGCTCGTAAGCCGGCACGCTGACAGGACAGACCCACGCCGCGTTATCGTGGAAATCAAAATAGACGTTGGGGGAACTTTTTTAGCTTACTACAGATAAAACTTTTTTAAACCAACGGCACAGTGTGTGTATCAAGACGTCGACTCACATCTTCCAGGAGCGACAAGGAACGAGACAAGTAGCGATCCACACTGACTTTTTCCCCTGCGAGCACCGCGCTCCTCAGTTAAAAATTGTAGGAGCACAACTAAATAAAATAGGCACGGCGTCAAAAAGAGTGAGATTAATAAGAGTTTATTTCACTCTTGCAATAAATAAGTTATATTTGGCTGCTGCCATTTCTATTTAAGTGATAAATGAACAATAGATGTGAACACAAATAAAGCATAATGCTCCAGTACCAGTACCACCCAGCATCTTTCTCGAGCAGAATTTTGAAACAGAACCTCAAATCGCAGCCCGATCTGTGGTCCCGGAGGTTCTGTATCTTGTATCCATGTTCGCTGGTTGTCCATTTTCCTACCGAGATTCTGTGGGGCATTCTTGTTTGCAGCAGAGCAAAAGTACACAACGGTAATGTGTAATGTAATGTGGTGAACAAAACGTTCCGGGTTTTCGCTCAAGCCACTCCAGTTGGAAGTGTGTTCCACTTTCCATGGGTTTAAAATGGACGGACACACACACACACACACACACACACACACACACACACACACAGGGGAACGGGGGAAATGCAATGGCAGCTGCCGCTAAGGTTCAGGTGTATAAGTAGCCTTCACATCACTGCTTAAAATCTTCACCTTTGTGTTGGATGTTACAGGAACTTATTTCAAAAGGTGGTTTCCTGACAATGTAGTAAGTTGAAAAAAATATCACTGTGTTGATATTTGGTTTCTCACTCATTGCCAGTTAAGAGTTGCCAAGATGTCCAGTGTGCTTCTTGGCAACTCAAATCAAAACTCCTTCTCAAAACCCAAAACTCCTTCTTCAAATCCAAACTCCTTATTCTTCTCTGGACTTTTGGTTAAACTCGGCACTAGATTTTGACACTTTCGGTTTACAGTTCAAACAGTTCAAACTAAGTCCCGCCTCTGACTGAGTTTTAACTCTTATTATTATCATTCTTATGTTGTCTGTATGCACCAACAACCACAGCAAATTCCTCGTATGTGAAAACTACTTGGCGAATAAAGCAATTCTGATTTTGATTCTGATTCTGATTCTGATTAGCCAATCATAGTTTAGGATAATGGGTGTGGCACCTGGTGGCCAATCAGATTCCAGAGGTTGCTCCGAGAAAATGCGAAAATTGGATGGAAAAGGTATTGACACCGAAACAGTGTTTGTAATTGTTCTCGTGCTGTGAACTGGCGCACACGGCTCATAGAAAGTAAGAGAACGGAAATTGTGTTTCGGTAGACGGAATATACGATAAACCCTGTGACCTTCTCTCAGCCTCATGTGTGCTGTGTGTGCAGTGTGTGTGCAGTGTGTGTGCAGTGTGGACATGGACCAAGACACAGGCGCTGGTGCATTCTGGGGAGGGGGGGGGGGGGGTCTCTTGGGGTTTAGGTCCTAAAGAAGTAGAATATATATATTTATTTTTGGGGTTATTGGATGAAATAATGTCTATGTCGAAGAAATTTTCCTTGTCATTACTCTGTTGAATTGAGGCGCTATAGTGCCGCTGTCTTTTTAATGGATTAAAACGTCCTTGGGAGAGGGAGAGAGCGAGCACCAGCGAGAGAGCGACAGAGAGAGAGAGAGAGAGAGCAAGAGCAAGAGAGAGAGAGTGCGCACTTGAGGAAAACTTTTGCACAAATGCAGCCGAAAGGACCTCTCTGTTCGCCTGCATATCCATCTCAGAGTATATTCCTCTTCGTCCCTGGGACAAGGTCACACCCACTCATGATGAGCACAGCATATGAACGAGTGATGGAGAGAGAGAGAGAGAGAGAGAGAGAGAGAGAGAGAGAGAGAGAGAGAGAGAGAGAGAGAATGTCTGTCTTTTAAATGGACAACCCCATTTACAATGTTCCTGTTGTGCGTACTTATTCCTATATACACATTTGTATTCTATTATTTTCTGTTCATACTATTTTCTGTTATCTTATTCAAGATTCAAGATGTATTATCTTATTTTGCTGCTTGTGTGCTTTGGCAACTGTATGTTTTCCATCTTTGAATAGAGAAAGAGAGATAGAAGGAGAGAATGAGAGAGAAAAAGTGTGGGGGGGGGGGGGGAAGGTGGTCCATATTACTAAGCTCTGCTGCCTTGCCAAGCGGCTGGGTCAGGGATGTGTACCACCTCCTGTCTCTCCTCCTGCTAGATACCTGGCTGGCTGTCCAACAGATGAAGCTCCCAGCGTGTGTGTATATCCTGGCGGTGTGTGTATCCACTCGGTAGCAGAGACCGGGGTGACGGTTTGATCAATATATTGACTTGCCACTGATATTTTATGGACTGACTAACAGACCCAGAACCATTTTCCCCCCTGATTGAGTTGATTTAGTTTGGTAGGTGACCATAACAGAGGTTGTTGACTGAGTTTGGTCAATCATTTCTAATAATAATAATAATAATAATAATAATATTGGAGTCTTTTATCTAATGCCAAATCCACTCAATGTAAGTGTGGCAGTCGAGCATGCCACACGCCACTAAAGTGGTTTCTCGGGGGTCTTCTGACCAATAGGACACAGGCAGTTGATCGCGAACCGGTTTGTAAATGAATGGACAGAGCAGTCGGTGACAACAGTAAGTAGCATGCTAGCACTCCGACGAGGGGCTGTGTGTGGCGACGGCTGGTTTAACCTGTGGTGCGTTGATTACTCAACGCACCACAGGTGTGCAGCCTCACCCAGCCCCCCAGACTCGGGCCAGGTGAGGCCGCTTAAACCAGCCACCCACCACACACACTCCACAGTAACGTGCATGGAGAACGGGGGAAATGTGTCCATGTTTATAATGTACACAAACACCCGTAGCTCACCACCACCGCTCTCTCTGTCTCTGTCTCTCTCTCTCTCTCTCTCTCTCTGTCTGCAGACTCGTCGGGTCAGATGAGCTCGTCGCCGCTGGGCTCGCCGACGTCCAACCGGGGAATGCACCCATCGCTGCTCAGCCCCAGCTCCATGGGCCCCTCGGGGTCCCTGCACTCGCCCATCAGCAGCCTCAGCTCGCCCATCAACGGCCTGGGATCGCCCTTCTCCGTCATCAGCTCGCCCATGGGCCCGCACTCCATGACGTCGCCGGGGGTGGGCTACGGCCCCAGCGTCAGCCCCCAGGTGAGGCCCGTGACAGACCTCCGTAGATAGAGGGGCGCCTTCAAAATAAAACTCCAGGTCAACGTTCCTTCAAAATAACAGCATGCTGGGCATTTTTTTCTCTCTCCATGTCTCTGTCCCTCTCTCTCTGTCTCTCTGTCGGCCTGTCTCTCTGTCTCTTCTGGTCCAGGTCAACGTTCCTTCAAAAAATATATACTGCCGGCAATATTTGTTATGTTCTCTGAATTATTAAAGCACACAGGTAGACGAGTTGGAAAAATTGTGTACTACACCTTATGTCAACTGCCACACTTTAATTTTGTCGGAAGCTGTTGAGGGTATGGGTGTTTGACAGAGATTTGCCAGGGGGAGGGGGGTCCCCTTCAAAATAAAAACACACAGGGTGTGCACTGTGTTTGAACTTGTCTCTCTGCATGGTTGTATTTCCCGTGTCGACGGGTTGGAATAGTGCATTGTAATTCAAGTCATCTTGCTGTCACGCTTTTACTTTGCAATTATTTCAGGATGTGAAGAGTAGTAACGCAGCGGTACGATCCGTATAGCCGTGCTCGTTGTTTGTGCGGATTATAATCCGACGCTCGATGGATTCAGACGTTATTGCAAATGCGCCCGCTTCGCGTAAACGGTTGTTTAGAGTTCCGCTAGCTGCATTTTAGTACGCATATGGGTGAACGCCCATGTGTGACTGCTTTTCTGTTTTGGTTTTCCTTTTCTGCCCATCTCAAACACACACACACACACACACACACACACACACACACACACACACACACACACACACACACACACACACACACACACACACACACACACACACACATACACGTACAAGCTCACACACACACACACGTTATCCCATGACAGGCCCGTCTGAATGACGGCGCGCTGTGAGCCCTCTGAACAATTAATCAATTGAAGACGGATTTGTGGCTGCAGCCAATCTCTCCGTCCCGGGAGGAGGGAGTTCTGTCTCTCCGTCACTATCGCCCCCTTTCTCCCTAGTTCCCCTCCTTCTCCTCTCTCTCTCTCTCTCTCTCTCTCTCTCTCTCTCTCTCTCTCTCTCTCTCTCTCTCTCTCTCCATCCTCTATTTGGTCCACTTTGTTTCTTTTATTGTATAAAATTTTTTTGAGGGGGGGTCTGCATATTTTTCTCGTCCTTTTCCCAAACGAATACACACGCTCCCTCTCCCTTTATCTCTATGTCGTTTCTTCTCTCTCTCTCACTCTCTCTCGCTCTCTCTCTTTCTCTCTCTCTGTATCTCTCTCTCTCTCTCTGTATCTCTCTCTCTCTCTTCCCCCTCCCTGTGGGTTCTGCTCCTACAAAAGGAAGCACGTCTTCTATTGAAAAACCGAAAATCACAATTATGACATCAAAGCCTGTCCTGGCCCAGATTCCTTTCAGGGCCATACATCTCCAATTGAAACTCCTCCCCCCTCTTCCCCCTCCTTTATTTCCTTACCAAACCACGCCCCCTCCTCACCAAAGTCCCAGGCTGTGTCCCAAACTGTGTACTTCGTACTACAGTGTGTGCTGTTGTCTGGTATACTATTAGGATAGGAGACAAAAGTATATGCATGTTTTTGGACATGCTACCGTGACGTGGAACTCGCCATGATGTCCGTCATTGATGACAACGCGCTACAATCCAATTACAAGTGATTGCAATAATAGTAAAGACATATGTGTTATAAACATGCTTTAAATTGCTATTTGAGTTGCCTGTTCATTGTCCTCCTGTTGAAAATACTTTGTGGGTTATCCAAGTGCTATGGATTTGCACACTATGGATTTTGTCAGAAATAGTATGCCATTTGTGTACATTTATTATACGACTTTTTGCTTACTTCGTGGAAATATGATTTTGGATATACTACATACTGCTCTCGCCTACTACACAGTACGCTAGCATGGAGATTCAGACACAGCCCCATGCTTTTTCTCCACCAAAGCCACACCCCTTCCCCCCCAAAGCCACACCTCTTCCCCCACCAAAGCCACACCCCTTCCCCCACCAAAGCCACACCCATTCCCACCAAATCCAGAGGCTCTCCCACACAGTCCACACACAAGCCACCCAAATTCCATCAAAGCCCCCTCACTTCCAAAGCCACGCCCCCTCCTCCATCACAACGCCACCCCCCCCAACAGCCTGTCTTTGTGTGTTAATAAGTGTGTTAAGAGGTGACACGCGGTGTTGTTAGGAGAGGAGAGGGGGACTCTGGAGACCCCCGTCTTTGGTGTAATGAAGTTAATTGTGGATTAAGGACACTCTCAGAAGCTGCCCACTGTCTCTATCATGGCTAGAATCTGCCCTCACCCACCCACCTTTCTCACACACACATACACACACACTCATGATAGTGCACACGTATTCACACTCATGCGCACACTTACACACACACATAAGCACGTAAGCACACACACAATCCCACACACACACACTCATGCAAGTGCGCACACACAGACACACACACACACCACTCAAGTGCACACACTCACATAAGCACACACACAAAGAGACACACACTCACGTAAGCACACACACAGTCTCACACACACACACACACAAACATATACACACATATACACACACACATACACACACACTCACACAAGTGCACACACACAAATACACACATTCACAGATACTCACTCACTCACCCAAGCGCATACACTCACACACACATAGACAAACGCACACACACACATAGACACACACACACACACACACACACACACACACATATGGATACACATATACAGGATATCTGACTACATATTTGTGGAGTCTGGAGCCTTACATAACCTCTAGTCTGTCCTCCAAATATCTGGTGGATGTTTTCTTTTTGTGTTTGATATTCTTGTAGGCGTAGACTCGTAGAGTACTTGGCTAACATTGTGAGTATGCGTGCGTATTGACATATACTACTGAATGACATGTACTGTATATGAGAGGCAACATTGACTCTGTTTGGTCCATACATATCAACATGTATTACACAGTTTCCTTGCCGTCCTTTCATACACTCACTACCATGTTAGATCTGGTTAGATCCTTAGATTCATAACACAGTATCATGTTTTTATCCTCCATGTTGGATCTGGTTAGAGCTGTATATTCATTACAGTATAATATGGATACTACTTGTTAGCGTTTAGCCCGAGTTGCTCTTGTTGTGTGTTGGGCTGTTTCACCAGAGCTGCTGATGTCAACACAAAAAGACGAAAGATGGTGCATCATGATAATGCACATAATAGAATCATACATAGCCAGGGTGATGGATGTATATATATATAATGTATACAGTTGTGGTCAAAAGTTTACATACACTTGTAAAGAACATGTATGTCATGGCAGTCCAGAGCTACAACTCTTATTTTTCTGTGACAGAGTGATTGGAGCACATACTTCTTTGTCACAAAAAACATTCATGAAGTTTGGTTCTTTTATGAATTTGTTATGGGTCTACTGAAAACGTGACCAAATCTGCTGGGTCAAAAATATACATACAGCAACATGAATGATCAATTTAGGTGATGTAGAAAGTTGTGTCAATCAAATTATCTTTGTGGCCTCTTAACTTCTTGTGAGTGATTATGATTGACTACAGCTGGTGACTTCTCTGAGTCCATTTAAATATGACTCATTTGATACAATCATTAGACTCAGACACAAACACTACAATGGGAAAGTCAAAGGAGCTCAGCACGGATCTGAAAAAGCGGATCATTGACTTGAACAAGTCAGGAAAGTCACTTGGAGCAATTTCAAAGCAGCTACAGGTCCCGAGATCAACTGTGCAAACAATTGTTTGAAAGTATAAAGTGCACGGCACAGTTGTGTCACTGCCACGATCAGGAAGAAAACACAAGCTATCACCTGCTGCTGAGAGAAAATTGGTCAGGATGGTCAAGAGTCAACAGAGAACCACCAAAAAGCAGGTCTGCAATGAATTAGAAGCTGCTGGAACACAGGTGTCAGTGTCCACAGTCAAGCGTGTTTTACATCTCCATGGGCTGAGAGGCTGCCGTGCAAGAAGGAAGCCCTTGCTCCAGAAGCGGCACCTTAAGGCTCGACTGAAGTTTGCTGCTGATCACATGGACAAAGAAAAGGCCTTCTGGAGGAAAGTTCTGTGGTCAGATGAAACAAAAATTGCTCTGGGCCTGTTTTGCTGCCAATGGAACTGGTGCTTTACAGAAAGTAAATAGAATAATGAAGAAGGAGGATTACCTCCAAATTCTTCAGGAGAACCTAAAATCATCAGCCAGAAGGTTGGGTCTTGGGCGCAGTTGGGTGTTCCAACAGGACAATGACTCAGAAAGCCAACAAATGTAGCTGAACTGCACCGATTCTGTCAAGAGGAGTGGTCAAAGATTCAACCAGAAGCTTGCCAGAAGCTTGTGGATGGCTACCAAAAGCGCCTCATTGAGGTGAAAATGGCCAAGGGACATGTAACCAAATATTAGCATTGCTGTATATAATTTTGGTCACATTTTCAGTAGACCCATAATAAATTCATAAAAGAACCAAAAGAGCACATACAAAGAAGTATATGCTCCAATCACTCTATCACAGAAAAATAAGAGTTGTAGAAATGATTGGAAACTCTGGACTGCCATGACATACATGTTCTTTACAAGTGTATGTAAACTTTTGACCACAACTGTAGATATATTTTTTGGGGGAAATAATAATACATTTAATTTAATTTATATAGCGCTTTTCTGGAAATGTTCTTAAGTGGTTCATTAAGCTGCCACTAATTAAGTCCTGAATCAATCTTCAATGGTAAATGTGCGTTAAGTCCCAGCTCAGGCCAGTAATACAGTCTGAACTGGGATTGTCTTCAGGATAGACACCCTCCACCACGTCTTAAAATACATATTCATTAAGCCTTGCTAGGTTTTTTTTCTGCCCAGTGGCAGATTTTCTGCCTATTTGCTTGTGCACAGAAATTTCGTTTGATGCACAAGTTGATAGATCGGTTATTTTTTACGCCTGTAAATTCATTAGTGCCAGTGCATAATGTGTGCTATTAATATGGTTATATATATATATTATACATGAGGTATCTGTAGATCCAATTGAAGGAGACCGACACAATTATGATCACTCATTTAGAAATTAATTAATATTTGAATATAGTGATATATATATATGAATATATATGAATACATGAAAATGTATTCTAATATACATGTATACAAAAATACATGAATGTAAATTATTATTATAATAAAATTGAGAAAAAAAGTATTATTGTACGTGGTGGTGGTGGTGTGATGGTTGTGTGGTGGTGGTGTGATGGTTGTGTGGTGGTGGTGGTGGTGGTGGTGTGATGTTTGTGTGTGGCGGTGTGATGGTTGTGTGTGGTGGTGGTGGTGTGGTGTTTGAACAGTAGGTGCTACTGGTCCATTAAGAGGCAGGAATATCGGAGCAGTGGGTAGATAAGAGTTTTCTCTGGAGGTTCTCTGCTTCTAAGCCACCAGTTCCTCTGAAGCAATGTAATCAGACCCTTTACTCTTATGTGATTGGTTGTTTTCAGGAGGTCACGACCTCTGGATGCCTCTCTGTTTAACCTCAGAAAGTCTTGAGCGAGACTCTCGCCTGCACTGAAAACACACCCACCCACGTGCGCACACACATACAGCAGACATGCATGTGCATGTGCACACACACAAACACATACACACACATCCAGGCCTGCCTACGCATTGAACTTGCGTGAGTAAATACAGACATGCGCTTGCACACACATAAACACAGTTCATATTTAATATGCAGTTAACTCATACTTACACATAAATACACATATAAAACATGATGGAAACTCCCATAGACATATAAAACATGTGCAGTTAATTTACATCGACGCACAGGAATACACACGCTCTCTCTCACTCTCTCTCTCGCTCTCATCTCTAAAAGGCCCACTTAAAGCCAGCCCTGTATTTCCCATACTGTCCCAGTGTATCTCGCTCACGCATGGCTAATAGCTAGTGTCGCCTAAATTACAAATCCAGCGATCGTTCCGGGATCAGAGCTAAAGCGGGGGGAACACAAGCCACCTTCTAAATCAAAGCCAGGGCGGACGGGGGGATGAAAGGGAAGCAGGACCGCCTGGAACAAACGTCCCATTCTCAGAGGCTGAGGCGCGTCCCCCAGCAGCCAAACCGCAGGCCCAACGCTGCAGCCAGACCTTCAGAACATCCAAGTCCTCCAGTCAGGGCCTCCAGTCAGGGCCTCTCTCTCTCTCTCTCTCTCTCTCTCTCTCTCTCTCTCTCTCTCTCTCTCTCTCTCTCTCTCTCTCTCTCTGCCTCCGTCTCTCGCTCCATCTCTCTTTCTCTGTCCATCCCTCTGATGGTCTGTCTGTCTCTCTCTCTCTAACCCCGCCATGATCTCTATATCTCTTTTTATGTCTCTGTCTCTCCCTCTCTCTTTCTCTTATTCTGTCTTTCTCTCTCCTTCTCACCATCCCTTTTTCTCCTGTCTCTCTCCATCTCTCTTTGTCTTTTTCCTTTCTCTCTCTCTTTCTCTCTCCATTTCTTGATCTCTCTCTCCATCCTATTCTCCCTGTCTCTCTATTTCTCCGCCTCTTTCTCCTGTTCTCTCTTTCTCTCTCCATCTCTCTTTCTCATGTTCACTCCCCCTCTCTCTCCCATCTCTCTTATATAATTCTCCTCCCCCTCTCTCTCCTCTCTCCTCTACACATGGGGGGACGTTACTCCTCTCTGCCGGGGGTCGTGCCGTATCCTCCCCATGGCCTTTCATCCCCTTCTTCCTCCTCGTCTCGGGGCTAAACTACCCCGGTCTCGTCTCGAGTGTTGACAGGGGACCGTATTGTCAGACCACCATAAGGTCCGTATTGTTCGGAACC
>PIJE02000063.1:213104-215604 GCA_002895965.2 Coryphaenoides rupestris | reverse complement strand
GTTCGTCCCTTCCAGTGTGAAGCTCTGTAAAGCCCAACGTCCCGTCCTTCACCTCCTCTCCCTCTCCCCTCCCACCCTCTCTCCTCCCTCTCTTCTCTGCTTTCTCCTCCCCTCCATCCCTCCCTTTCTCCTCTCTCCTCCCTCTCTTCTCCCCTCCCTCTCTCTCTCCTCCCACCTTCTTTCCTCCCTTTCTCCTCCCCTCCCACCCTCTCTCCTCCCTCCCTCTCTTCTCCCCTCCCACCCCTCTCTTTCTCCCCTCTCTCCTCCCCTCCCTTTCTCCCCTCTCTCCTCCCCTCCCTCTCCCACCATGGCGTTGATGGACCTGTATGCAGCCACTCCATAAGTCCTATGACATCATCGCGTCAGGATTCTAATGGACACACAATGGCTCCGTGTGTCGCCCTCCCCCCCTGGGAGCTGTTAGGGGCCCCGGACAGTCAATCACACACGCAGCGGAACGCAGGCTGACGGTCTGCAGCCCCAGCTGTCTCCAGGTAGCAATTAGAGGAAAATTGCAAATTCCTTTTTAACCGCACCTTGCGTTCGCTATTACGTTAGGAAGCCGTTTCGGGGTAGGATTAGGTTTTGGTGTGACATTGAGAAGCGTCGTTTCACGCTAGTTTTGGACTTTCAAGCTTTAGTTTCCCGGTGAAATGTTGAAATGCATTTATGCGTTAAGCGACGGCACTTTTGTAGTTACGGGAGAAGGTAGGGTCTTAGGCGGGCTTCTTGCTCAAGGATACCTACAGCTAGACGGTGTGGGCATCAGGGATCGAACCAAGAACCCTTCAGCTGGGAGCCAAACGCCCTAGCCACTGCACTATCCTTCACCAGGTAGAGGCCCCAAGACATACTGCAGTCAGGGTGCGTACAGGTCATACATCACTTTACTCAGTGTTGTACATTGATTGAGTTGGGGCGGGCTGACAGGCATAGTCGCGTTATAAATCATGGGGCTACTGGTCCTGTGTGCAGTGTGGTAACCATTGTGGAGACCAGCTGTTCTGGAGGTGTCCATTCTTCAGGGGGAAGAAGCAAGCGTCAACGTCCTCTCCTCGCTTAGCTTAGCTGTAATTAAGAAGTCTCCCGGGGCCCCACAGTTATTTCAAACCTCCAGAAAAGGCTGCAGGGACACGACTGTTTGTGGTGCAAACACAGGCCGTGTGGGGGGACCCTCCTGGGCTCCATAAACCACCGGTCCACTCTCCACCGCTTACACACAGCGCCACATATATATGAGCCATGTCTGCCTTCCAAAACTTGTGGAATGCACACTGGCATACCTACACACACGCACACGTATTCCCCCGTCTTCTCTTTTTAATGTGTTTTATGGTTCCATCCCTACATGTCGTTTTCAACACTCCACCAGCTGCTGGGCATATCATTATCGTGGTGAGCACGCACGCACAACACGCCAGACCAAATAGTTGGTCGTTGCTGGTTCTACCGCTCACTGCGGAGTCACTTTTATGTTGGTTTGTGTAGCCTTTCATTTGGTATTTTTTCTATTTAACATTTATTTAACCAGGCAAGACACTAAGCAGGACAAAATCGTATTTACAGTGGTGGCTTGTCCGCCTAAAGCTAACCCCTTCGTCCCCCGGGGACCTTCTGTGATCTTAAAGTGTTATTTGTGATCTGTCACAATTGGAAATACAACCGGGTGTGATCGGATGGATGCATTAGTCATTACAGGCCATTTCACAATGAATCAGTTTGTGACATCACATCACAGTGGGCGTGTCCACCCGGATGTATACACTCAACACGCGGAGAGACTAGTTAGCTAACTAGCAAACTTGGTTGTAATGTCACAAACGGAGAGATTCCCAAATGTCTTGTCATGGCTGACTCTGGGAGAGGTTTCTAGTTTATAATCCCCTCGGACGGTTTGAACATTTGGTAAAGGGCCATGTGGTGCAAGCTACTTCTGTCTATTTAATACACTGGCGCTAAGTTCTTTGTTACAACAACCAAGTTTATGTTACCGGGTCAATCTGTGAGCCAAATTGCCGCTCCGGGACATTAAAGCTTTACTCTACTCTACAGCTCATGAATATCCTATACCTCATGCTGATGTCTTCAAACCACTTTGTACATTAACTTTGTACTCTTCTATTGTATTGTTTGACCTACTAGCTCTACATTTGCACACTCTATGAATGGAAGTTTTTGTATTTTGAGTTGCATGTATTTCCTGTGTGTTTTTATGTTTTATGCACATATTGTATGTTTTTTAACAATTATGGATGCATTAGTCACATTGTAAATGTGACCAGGTCAACCATATAGGAGAACATGTATGCAACATTTGATGCAATACACATTTCTGATTGCTAAAGTCAGCTGTCTGAATCACCATTAAGTCTCTCCATTTGTATTCACTGTAATTAACCCTCAAAGATGTTTTACAGAGAGGAGGAATACATTGTGAACACAAAGCTATTTCATGTGATTCATCTCTTCTGGCTCCGAGAACTCGTAGCGTGCCAAGGAT
>PIJE02000063.1:203104-208104 GCA_002895965.2 Coryphaenoides rupestris | reverse complement strand
ACTACAAAACAATGTCTGGTCCTCTGTCCCAATATGAATTCACTTTACTTCTATTTATCCTACATATCCTGCAGCTGTTTTTGGATATTTTTTTATGTGATGTTATTCTGTTGTAAAGCGTCTTTGAGGGTCTTTAAACGCACCGTGCAAAATAAATTCATTATTATCCTCTTCATCTGGTAGACCCTTTAATCTTCTGACAACAACGTGGGTGCATACGGGGGGACAGGACCCCCAACACACAGTAGCAGTGTTGGTGTTCTCCATCATTACTGTCAATTAGCGGACACTTTTATCCATTAAGTGACTTGAAAAGGGAATTCATGTTAGGAGCAGGTTGGGCTTAGGGGGCTTTTTTGCTCACAGACACCTACTGTGAATATAGGGCTTTGAACACACACACACACACACACACACATGCACACACACACACACACACACACACACACCACACACACACAAATATACATATAGACATAACGTATCTATAAATAAATACTGTCTCCGTTACCCTATTTAGCGCTGTCAGAAGCATATAGCCTGATGCCATGCTGTCTCTTAGCATGTGCTATGCTAAAGGAGTTGTGACATCGCCAGATCAAAAGGTTTTTTGTTTTTTTTTGCACTGCTAATGGGCTATGTAGCGTCAGACATGTTCACTCTTTTAAGATAATTGACCTTAAGCTTTAATCTCCTCTCCGCTAGCAGCTTGTAGCTAGTTAGCATAATTAGCCTCCTCTTATTGCTTTCTATTTTAGCGGGCGACTATAGGAAAGGTCACGTTCAGAGGAATTTTTTATCAGGTCTGCTCTCAACACTGTAGGAGAGAGAGAGAGAGAGAGAGAGAGAGAGAGAGAGAGAGAGAGAGAGAGAGAGAGCTGTGGGGAGAAAGGGGAAGAGGGAGATGGAAGGCTGGGAGACAGAGAGAGGGGAGGGTGAGAGAGAGAGACAAAGCAAGGCCTAAATCCCAGTTTGCGGTCTTCACTTAAACAAACCCAGTGTCTTTATTCCGCTGTACTGTTGAATTTTACATCAGACGTATGCTAGTGCTGGAGATATGCTAGCGCTGACCATTTTGGAGCCGGGGGGTGAGTGAGTGAGGGAGGAGAGGGAGAGGAGAGTGTGTGAGAGGAAAAATCTAAACTTCCTGGGGTTGAGCAGAGCGCTGGTTCCTGCCATGCAAGGATTAGACCAGGGAGAGAGAGAGAGAGAGAGAGAGAGAGAGAGAGAGAGAGAGAGAGAGAGAGAGAGAAGAGAGAGAGAGAGAGAGAGAGAGAGAGAGAGAGAGAGAGAGGTAGAGAGGTAGAGAGCTAAAGTGAAATCATAGGACAGCCAGCCCATCTGTCTTGCGTGTTGACAGTCATTGTATTTGTATCCATTTATTATCTGGGCTTTAACCCATCCACTCTGGCCTGGTTTGCCTCCGACCGCACACGCAGTAAATCACTGCGAGCGCGCGCACACACACACACACACACACACATGTACACGCGTGCACGCCGTGTCTCCGGTCTAATCACTCGCACATCTGCCCTGGTGTTCCATCACTGGTGTCACTCAGAGCCACCGCGGGACACCATGGGTTTTTTGCGATGTTAAAATGTGGCGTGTGTGGCGTCTGTGTGATGACACCGCACGGGTGAGCAGATGAGGGGTGGGCGGAGCTGTGGTGTGACATCACATCAGGATCAGTGGTTACCCAACCCTTTTTTGAGGTCTGTGACCCCCTTTTCGATGTCTGAAAATCCTGGGGATCCCTGTGTAATTTTGAACCCTATCGGCAGTGCCCTCCCTCCTCCCTCTCTCTTCCTGTCAGACACCGAGGCATGGAATTAAGAAGTCATCTTTTTATTTAGAATTGTGTGGAGATCAACCGAGAGAAAAGGGTTTAACAAAATGATTTTAGAGACTTTAGATCTAAAATTGGCGGGTTGTATGCAAGCATTTGTGATGTCACTACTGTAACTGTGGTGGGCGGGAACTTCTATATGAACTGTCAGAGTGTGTCATCGCTGACATCATAAACTCTCGGCAGTCTTGTCTAAAAATGGTGGGTCGCGTTCAAGCCTTTTTGATGTCACTATGGAAACAACTGTGGGCGGAGCTACGTTGTGACCCGTCAGAGTGTGTCGCCGTGTCATTGCAAATGCTTGCACGTGGCCCGCCATTTTTGAAAAGAGACAGGCGTGGCATTTGTGATGTCGCTACTGTATCCAGCAGTGGGCGGAGCTACGTTATGACTGGAGTGTGTGTGTTTGTGGTGTGTTGATGTTCCAGCTGAACTCGCCCATCAGCAGCTCGGAGGACATCAAGCCCCCGCTCGGTCTAAACGGTGTGATGAAGGTTCCCGCCCAGCCGTGCGGGACGCCGCTCTCCCTCACCAAACACATCTGTGCCATCTGCGGCGACCGCTCCTCAGGTGAGGCCCCGCCCACTCACACACCTGCACAACACACACACATAGCACAGCTGTACACAACACACCTGTAGAAACACACCTGTAGAAACCTGTAGAACACACCTGTAGAAACACACCTGTAGAACACACCTGTAGAAACACACCTCTAGAACACACCTGTAGAAACACACCTGTAGAACACACCTGTAGAACACACCTGTAGAAACACACCTGTAGAAACACACCTGTAGAAACACAGCTGCTAGGAAACACACCTGTACAACCTGTAGAAACACACCTGTAGAACACACCTGTAGAACACCTGTAGAACACACCTGTAGAACACACCTGTAGAACACACCTGTAGAAACACACCTGTAGAACACACCTGTAGAAACACACCTGTAGAAACACACCTGTAGAAACACACCTGTAGAACACACCTGTAGAACACACCTGTAGAAACACACCTGTAGAACACACCTATAGAATACACCTGTAGAAACACACCTCTACAACACACCTGTAGAAACACACCTCTACAACACACCTGTAGAACACACCTGTAGAAACAACACCTGTAGAAACACACCTGTAGAAACACACCTGTAGAACACACCTGTAGAAACACACCTGTAGAAACACACCTGTAGAAACACACCTCTACAACACACCTGTAGAACACACCTGTAGAACACACCTGTAGAAACACACCTGTAGAACACACCTGTAGAACACACCTATAGAATACACCTGTAGAAACACACCTGTAGAACACACCTGTAGAACACACCTGTAGAAACACACCTGTAGAACACACCTGTAGAACACACCTGTAGAAACACACCTGTAGAAACACACCTCCACAACACACCTGTAGAAACACACCTCTACAACACACCTGTAGAAACACACCTGTAGAATGTATCTAGAATGTAACACCCTTATAGAAACACACCTGTAGAAACGCACATGTACAACACACTTGGACAGGTAATGCATCTCTCGCTGTTTTTCAACAGTGGGTCTTTTATGAATACCGTACTGTACTTTTCGCTGTCACACCCGAATCGTCAGTCAAGTATGTCTCATCTTCTCCTTAAGGTAAACACTACGGCGTATATAGCTGTGAGGGCTGCAAGGGCTTCTTCAAGAGGACGGTACGCAAAGACCTCACCTACACCTGCCGGGACAACAAGGACTGCATCATCGACAAGCGCCAGAGGAACCGCTGCCAGTACTGCCGCTACCAGAAGTGTCTGGCCATGGGCATGAAGAGAGAAGGTACAGCACATGACGTTGAGGATCATGGTCTCCTTACTTCCTTTTCTCACACCCTCACCCCCACCCCCCCGTCTTGTCGTCCCCTAAAATGTCTCCTTATCTCCTCGAACCCCTTATGACCTCTCCTTACCTCCTCAAGGCTTCCAAACATCTCCTTGCCTCCTTAACTCCTCGACCCCTCAAATGCCTCCTTACCTCCTTGAGCCTTCCAAACGTCTCCTTGGCTCCTTAAATCCTCATCCCCTCAAATGTCTCCTTACCTCCTTGAACCCCTTCCGACATCCCCTTACCTCCTTGAGGCTTCCAAGCGTCTCCTTGCCTCCTTAACTCCTCAACCCCTCAAATGTCTCCTTACCTCGTCGAACCCCTTCCGATGTCTCCTTACCTCCTCGAGCCTTCCAAACATCTCCTTGCCTCCTTAACTCCTCGACCCCTCGAATGCCTGCTTACCTCCTCGAACCCCTTCCGATGTCTCCTTACCTCCTCGAACCTTCCAACGTCTCCTTACGCCCCGCCACCACGCCCACCCGTGAGCTCTCCTCTGTCCTGTGAGTCATAGATCAAATGCTAACACGTGCAGATGATGTCACTCATTGGCGCCGTCTCGCTGTTCGTGTTCCGAGTCAAACGTCAGTCGAGAAGAGACACACACGCCCACTCAACCCACCAACCCCACTTTAACACCTCCCTTTAGACTTGTACTCTGTTAAAAAAACAACTCTAATTCCACTTCATTAGAACACTTTTAATGAAGTGGGAACCGTACAATTATTTTTTTAATATAATTTTTATGGGGCTCGACCAGTGAGGGACGGACAGGAAAGTGGGGTGAAAGAGAGAGAGAGAGAGAGAGAGAGAGAGTTACATAAGGAGCCGCAGGTCGGAATCGAACCCAAGTCAGTCGTGCACGGCGTATCGCCTACGTACTTAGCACACGAGTGGGCCACTGAACAGCACGCAGTCTACAATAATTCAAGTATTCCAAAAATAATAGGATCTGTATGAGGTTAGTATTCATGAAAGCCCCTTTGCTTTAACAGAAAGGGTGGAAGCCAACATGAGGTGTAGGAGTAACACAACCGTCGCCACTCAAGTTAGCATGTGATTGGACAAGCCGCGATCGGCTTGTAAAATATAAATGGGGTTCCGCAGCGGAGGTATTAAAATGAAAGGGCGGGAGAGCAGAGGTGTTGTGTGTGGCAGGAAGGGTGTGAATTTTAACACTCTGTGGCGGTTTTGGAATATTAGCTCTCTTAGCACCCTTTAGCCGTTAGCACGTCTGACAAACCGAGGCGCTAGCCCTGGCGTTAGCGGTCAC
>PIJE02000063.1:195604-198104 GCA_002895965.2 Coryphaenoides rupestris | reverse complement strand
GAGCTGCTGCTGGACTCCACCTCCCCATCGCTCCTCTCCTTGGCTCGCTGTCGCTCCTCCTGGACGGCTGCGTGTAACAACACTGGTTTGGGTCACTACTGCTGCACGTAACACTACTGCTGCACGTAACACTCCTGCTGCACGTAACACTCCTGCTGCACGTAACACTACTGCTGCACGTAACACTACTGCTGCACGTAACACTCCTGCTGCACGTAACACTACTGCTGCACGTAACACTACTGCTGCACGTAACACTCCTGCTGCACGTAACACTCCTGCTGCACGTAACACTACTGCTGCACGTAACACTACTGCTGCACGTAACACTACTGCTGCACGTAACACTACTGCTGCACGTAACACTCCTGCTGCACGTAACACTACTGCTGCACGTAACACTACTGCTGCACGTAACACTCCTGCTGCACGTAACACTACTGCTGCACGTAACACTACTGCTGCACGTAACACTCCTGCTGCACGTAACACTCCTGCGGCACGTAACACTCTGCTGCACGTAACACTCTGCTGCTGACGTAACACTCCACTGCTGCACGTAACACTACTGCTGCACGTAACACTACTGCTGCACGTAACACTCCTGCTGCACGTAACACTACTGCTGCACGTAACACTACTGCTGCACGTAACACTCCTGCTGCACGTAACACTACTGCTGCACGTAACACTACTGCTGCACATAACACTACTGCTGCACGTAACACTCCTGCTGCGTAACACTACTGCTGCACGTAACACTACTGCTGCACGTAACACTCCTGCTGCACGTAACACTCCTGCTGCACGTAACACTACTGCTGCACGTAACACTACTGCTGCACGTAACACTACTGCTGCACGTAACACTACTGCTGCACGTAACACTACTGCTGCACGTAACACTACTGCTGCACGTAACACTCCTGCTGCACGTAACACTCCTGCGGCACGTAATACTACATGTAACAACACTGGTTTGGGTCCATACGGCTGCATGTAACAACACTGGTTTGGGTCCCTACTGCTGCATGTAACACACTTGTCCACGCTACATGTAACAACACTGGTTTGGGTCCCTACTGCTGCATGTACCACACTGGTTTGGGTCCCTACTGCTGAATGTAACAACACTGGTTTGGGTCCCTACTGCTGAATGTACCAACACTGGTTTGGGTCTCTACTGCTGCATGTAACACCACTGGTTTGGGTCCATACGGCTGCATGTAACAACACTAGTTTGGGTCCCTACTGCTGCATGTAACAACGCTGGTTTGGGTCCATACTGCTGCATGTAACAACACTGGTTTGGGTCCATACTGCTGCATGTACCAACACTTTTGACTCTCACATCAAAAATGTAATCGACAGTACAGTCGATTACATAACTACAGTAGTAGTTATAAATAACAGTCCTGGACAATAAATAAATGGTATAAAATGGTATCAAAGAGGTGGCTGAGAACAATGTTTTCACCTCGGTCGGTATATTTTAAAAGGATACTTAACATCATAAGAGGTGCATCTGATCCTCCACTAAGCCAGTTGTTTCCAAAAGACAATGTTTGCCAGCAGCGGTGAGGCTAATGCGAGCCTGTAGCGGCTAGCCTACGCAGTTCATACACGCCCCATCAACGGCCTTTCGATGTGTTAAATAAACAAATCTCCCGCTGCTGTTAATTGCAACTGCACAGGTAAAATAGCCTACAATCTTCAACCCTTTCAAAAACAGAATACTTCAATACTTGAGGTTTTTTTTCTTATCTGTGAGTGTTTTGCGTCAGCCCCCGTATGTGGTGGTTGTATAGGCTGGTGTTTGCTTTAGCCTGCGTGCGCCGGTGAGCGCGCAACGCAGGAGCGACCCGACGCAGATTACGCTACGATAATTGCGGCGGTGAGAGATTTGAGTCATGGCTAATTGCTCCGCCAGGTATGAATAGAACGAGCGGGCGAGACCTCTGCACCTGCGCTACGCACAAACAACGACTAATGGAGCAGCACACTAGTTCCAGCGTTGTCATCACCAAGCCGACATGTTGTCGATTTAAAAGTACAAGCGGCACTCTTTGTGTGTCCCGTTATAGATACCCGTCCATTAGCACTCATTCGCCACCGGGTACTGGACCCCCGGGACTTTTTAGGTACCGACCGCGAACACGTTGGTGTGACAGAGAGCCGGAACCGGACAGTGGTCGGCATTCACCGCGGCAAATAACAACGGGTCCCACTACTGAGCTACGGACGAAAAATGCACAATCGATCAGAAACCCGGCTGTCTTTGAAATGATCAGACTTTTCTCACTTTGCTCAGTTATTGCTTTTTTCTTTACTTTACTTCTTCACTCATGAAAAAAATAACAGAATTGAAACTGAACGAGCGAGATTTATGAATATATAACGCCGGTTCTACGAACTCCAGATCAGGGAATTGAATAAAACCCTCGCCGTCTATATCTTTTATCGTTATTTCTTTGAAAAATGTGTTCTGAGTAATGTAACA
>PIJE02000063.1:142536-194396 GCA_002895965.2 Coryphaenoides rupestris | reverse complement strand
TTACGCCACGGCTTGATTTAGGAGGCTGCCACCCAAAGCCCCGAGTCCAGGAGGAGAGGGTCGATATGTATCCCCTTCTCCCTTCTCGCGCCGCCTTCAGTTTACCATTCCAGCGTGCAATATGTGTTCACGCTGTGGTGTGTGTGTGTGTGTGTGTGTGTGTGTGTGTGTGTGTGTGTGTGTGTGTGTGTGTGTGTGTGTGTGTGTGTGTGTGTGTGTGTGTGTGTGAGTGTATTCTATTTTTCAGATTAAAAATGCATGTATAAAGTCATACTATCTCACCTCAATGATATGCATTAGTATACAATGTATGCACACTCATGCACACTCAGCACTGCAAAACCCACACACACCCACACACACACACACACACACATACACACAGTGGGTTTCTGGCTGGATTGAGCAAGCAGCTATTCTGTGGCGCCTGTGGTATCGGCCAATGGCATCGCTGCCTGGGTTTTAGGGGGTGAACGTAATACCGCGACCCTCACCACAGCCCGCTGGTGAAACGTGCTCTCCTGGCTGTGAGTTAGCCGTTAGCGTGGAGGAGTGAGAGACCACCCTACGCTCACTGTGTAAGTGGAATTTTCTCCCCGCACTGACGTTGTCGCAACGATGCGAGAAGAATTTTGGTTCAATACGGCGACGGGGAAATGACACAGACCGGAGTCTAGTCACCGTGAAGTTATTCAGCAGATGCTTTTATCCGAAGCAACTTACAGTGAATTCAGATGAGGAGCAGCTAGGGAGTTAGGTGCCTTGCTCAAGGTTGCTTGCAGGTAAACTGGACATTGGGAATCAAACCCATTACCTTTCAGCAGGGAATTGAATAGCCTAGCCACTAGGCTCAGATTCAGTATATGTCCCAAATGTCCTTCACAAAATGATCTTTAACTGTACTTGGTTGTATTTTCTAATCTCTTATCCCTTATGTAACAGCTCTTATAGCCCTGATGATAAACTAGCATGGAGTTTGAATGCACTTGAAATTACAATTATTATGTTGAACTCTGCCCCCTACAGTTCACCGCGAGAACAGCAGCGCATATGGCTCTGCACCGAGTTTCCCTTATATTACCCCTGGAGCAGCAGCAGCGCGCCGGTTCACCTCTGACCTTGAATGAAATCCCTGGCGTCTGTCTTATGGGCGTGTCCTCATCTGCCTCCTAAGTACGGGCTGGCGGCCGCTGACACAGAGTGCATTGTGGGAGATGAATTATGCAACAGGCAGACTGAGTTCCTGAAAGCCTTGCAGCGGCGAGAGCTTCTGCCTGCTCTGGAACTCTGGAGGAACATGAGAAGGAGGAGGAAGAGGAAGAGGAGGAGGAGGAGGAGGAGGAGGAGGAGGAGGAGGAGGGGGGGAGGGAAGGATGGATGAGACAGAGAGAGAGAGGGATGGAGAGAGAGAGAGACATGTCAAGCCTGAGCGTTCGCGGCCACCACGGCCACCACCACCACCACCACTACTCTCTCTCCACCCCACCTCCTCCTCCTCCTCCTCCTCCTCCTCCACCGCCTGCCTACATGGGGCTTTCTCCTTTAGGACCCACTGCCCCGTGGTGTAATTAATGGCAGACGTCACACTGCGAGAACACGGCATTAATGGCCCTCCCTCGCCGCCTGGTGGTCCTGGGCTCTGGGGGGGGGTGGGGGAGATGGTCCGGTGGTGGTGGAGAGGGTCCGGTGGTGGGTCTGAACGCAGTGTGTTTATCTCATGGTGACCTGAGACAGGAGTTAAACAGGCAGCAGAAAAGGCCTTCGCTCTTATGATGGAAGTGGAGGAGGAGGAGGAGGAGGAGGAGGGTGTAATCTCTGTGGCTTTTGGCCATCTCTCTCTCTCTGTCTCTCTTTCTCTCTCTCTCTCTCTGTCTCTCTCTCTTTCTCTGTCTTTCATTTTCACTCTTGCATGCATCTCTTTTTTCCAGATTCAAAGGGCTCAAAGCTTTATTGGCACGGAGAACGTACATTTACATTCATCTCCATGTTCTTTTGTTTTAGTTTTTTCAGTCCAACTTTTTCTTTCTATTACTCTCTCTCTCTCTCTCCTATTCTCTCTCACTTGCACTCTCTCCATCTGTTTAGATTTTTCGGTCCATTCTGTCTCTCTTATCTCCATCTTTTGTTTTATTTTGGAGACAACTTTCTCTCGGACTCTTTCTCTCTTTCTCTCCTATTCATTCACTCCGATCCACCCCATCTCTCTCTCTCTCTCTCTCTCTCTCTCTCTCTCTCTCTCTCTCTTCCTCTCTCTATCACTCTCTCGCTCTTTCGCTCTTTCTCTCTCGCTCCTATTCTTTCCCTACCTCTCTCTCCCTCTCCCATGCTGAACCAGCGTGCTATTTAATATTCAGCCTGGGCTTCCATCTTGATCGCGATCCCCTGGCAGAGAGGATTAATGTCACCCAGGTGATAGTGAGTAGATACATCTCTCCCTCTCCCCCCCCCCACCCCACCCCCCCCACATCCCCCTCCCCCTCCCACAACTCCTGTCTCCACTGTCTCACTCTCTCTCTCTCTCTCTGTCCCCCTCTCTCTCCCTCTCTCTCTCACACACACTCTCTCTCTCTCTCTCTCTGTCCCCCTCTCTCTCCCTCTCTCTCTCACACACACTCTCTCTCCCTCTCTCTCTCACACACACTCTCTCTCTCTCTCTCTCTCTCTCTCTCTCTCTCTGTCCCCCTCTCTCTCCCTCTCTCTCTCACACACACTCTCTCTCCCTCTCTCTCTCACACACACTCTCTCTCCCTCTCCTCTCTCTCTCACACACACTCTCTCTCTCTCTCTCTCTCACGCTACGGCAGCAGTTTAGGGCTGAAGAGGAAGAATGAAAAATTTAAAGGCAGAGTGTAACTCCTCCTCGTCTCACCCCCCCCCCCCGCCCCCCCCCGCCCCCCCCCCCCCCCTCCCCCCCTCCCTCTCTCTCTAAGTGTGATGAACATTTCATGAGGAGAATAGCCAAGTGGTGCTGTGTCTGCCCGGCGCTGGGGCGCACAGCTCGCTGGCAGAGGCGGGCGTGGAGCTGGAAACCTTTCCAAGACCAAGCCAAGCTAACCTTGATTAGGGCCATGAATGGCTCGTTGTCTCTCGGAGGCATTAAAACTATCGACTCGGATTGGCCTCCATACTCCATACTCTCTCTCTTCCTCTCTCTCTCTCTCTCTCTCTCTCTCTTTCTCTGTTTCTCTCCATTCAGAGGGGTTTATTGGCATGGGAAACAGGCCAAAGCATGTAAAAAGTGAGACCAAAAAAGAAAGTACAAAAAAGCTATACAATGACGACCTACAAATTGATATACCGTGGAAAATACTCAACGGAGGCAAAGTATAAAATTACAGTCAGACATCTATTGCTCAACTCCTCAACTCTCTCTCTCTTCATCCATCTCTCTTCATCTGTATCTCTTTCTATCCATCTCCCCATTCTCTCTCTCTCTCTCTGTCTCTCTCTCTCTGTCTCTCCTCCTTGGGCTCCATTGCGGCAGACTCTTTATCTTCTTCTCTCCATTTTGCTTCCATACTCCCAACATCTCCGTGGCACCTTGGCCGTTCCCAGACGCCGCTGCAGTCTGGCGGCGTAGCCAGACGGACCAGAGGGGTTAAGCTAGTCCCCCCTGCACCCTTTTTAAAGACCCGTCTTGAAGTACAGTAACGTGTGTGTGTGTGTGTGTGTGTGTGTGTGTGTGTATACAGTATATGTGTGCATATATATAGTGTGGCTGTATAGTGTGTGTGTGTGTGTATACTGTCGTCATAGTGTGTGTGTGTGTGTGTGTGTGTGTGTGTGTGTGTGTGTGTGTGTATACTGTCGTCATAGAGTGTGTGTGTGTGTGTGTGTGTGTGTGTGTGTGTGTGTGTGTGTGTGTGTGTGTTTATACTGTCTTCATAGTGTGTGTGTGTGTGGTGTGTGCACTCTTGTCTTCAGACGGCGCTGCAGAAAGCGTTCAGCCATCACAGCATCATGAATGCAACATTCATGAGGCCGGCTTCGGGTAACGAGAACTCTGGGAGTTGTATTCTTTTGAGGTGGCCGGCTTCACCAGCGCCTCACCATGAAGACTATTGTCGCCCTCCTCTGTGTGTGTGTGTGTGTGTGTGTGTGTGTGTGTGTGTGTGTGTGCGTGCGTTGTCCTCTGTCCGCCTGCCTCGTCCTTTTCAAACATGCTTGCCAAATATTTGTGTGTTTTCGAAAAATGCCCAAAAACTTGAAAACAAACTGTTGTCGTGTCGAGCTATGAGCTACGAGCTACACCCTCTTGTCTCCCGTGGATGATGAAGAAGATGATGGTGGTGAAATATTAACGAGGCGCATTTGTTTTGCTCTCTCTGCCCCTGCAGATATAAAACCACGCGACAACTTTCCATTTTATGACACTTTTGAAACGGTGGCTTGTGGTTTGTGTCTGGTTAACTTTTTTAGCGTTTTAAACAGACGGGTCCCTCTGATAATTTACAGTCAGTGTGAGATCTACACCGTAAGCGATGGGGGAGTGGGGGCGAGGGGGGAGGAGAAGGAGATAGATGGAGTGTATATGGATGGGGACAGAGAGAGAGAGAGAGAGAGAGAGAGAGAGAGAGAGATGGAGAGTGGGGGAGAGGGAGAGGGAGAGGGAAAGGGTTAGAGAGGGTTGGAGGTAGATGATGAGGGGAGGAGAGGTAGAGAGAGAGAAAGAGAAGGAGAGACAAAGCGAGAGCAGAGTAGAGTTAGAAAAGCACTGGAAAGCTCGATAGATGTGGAGATTAGTGGGATCTCCTCTTTGTTCTTCCTCATCTCTTAACTAATGGTGTCCTGGGAGAGAGAGAGAGAGAGAGAGAGAGAGAGAGAGAGAGAGAGAGAGAGAGAGGGGAGACAGAGCTCTGAATCCTCCCCAGATCCTCTGACCCATCGATCGGAGGGGTTTGGAGAGAGAAGTTGGGCCAAAGTTGTGCCGACTCCTTGTTTTTTGTGTTTTTTTTCTTATTCGTGGGTATTTTTCTCACACTCGCACTCGGGGAGATCGAGGCGCGTTTGAGGATGTTTACTCCTGCGTTAAATTATGCACAGTGAGTCTCCTGCACGCGCTCACGCTTGCTCTTTGTATTTCCCAGAATACACCAGTGAAGGATATGGAGACCCATGGGAGGAGCATGGAGGGGGAGGAGGGGCGGGACTTCAACAAAGTACTCTGTGATTGGCAGCTGTGTTTTAGGAATCTTGTTTTTTTTCCCTCCTCGTGGATTTAGATTTTGGGGGCCGGTCGCGTGGCGGTCGCTACACGGTGTGGAGATTCCCACGGGATGTGGGGAGAATACATTGAATTCAAATTAAAATAAATTTAGAGCTCTTATCTGTTTGACGGACAGTTCGGTCGATTTATTTTAAGATGCGATAAGATGTACTTTCTTCATCTAGGACGGGAAGTTTGGGTGTCCCAGCGGGGATAGTAATAACAATGACTTTGATTGTTGCAAATGTTTGAAATCTGTTTGAAAAAAAAGTAGAAATTGTAAGAGCAATGTAGCAATGAAAATGTGAAAAAATTACTCTGTCAAGGTGAGAAAAAAAAAAAGCAATGGTTGTATTGAATCATTCCTTTTAATAGGAATTCATTGAAGTCTCAATACATAGTAATAGTTTTTTATCTTTTTTGTGTTTTGGCCACGGTACTCATCTACACACACGCCGCAAATAAGTGAAGTGGTTTTCAGTAGAGCAAGAGATCTGAAGAGGACAGAACGGCTGAATTACAGCTCTGTTACTGGGGCACTGAATAGCGGGACCCCGCTCAAAAGAGCCTTTATTAGCTCTAACATTGATATCATTCAAAAAAGTAATTCATTTCATCAGGAAGTTCGCCGCATAGCATATCTGATACAGTTCCAGTTTGAAAGGGCTTCAGGGTCCTTTCAAACTGGAACTGTATCCCTGTATCTTGCGAGTGCAACGAAATATAGAAATAAAGAAGGAAAGAAAGAGAGACAATAAAGGAAGAAATAATAAGTAAGACTGGAAGATGGACAGAGACCACAAGTACCCTCACCTGTCGACCCTCACTGAGGGCTGTCTGGGGAAGGTAGTACTAGCGTGTGTGTGTGTGTGTGTGTGTGTGTGTGTGTGTGTGTGTGTGTGTGCAGGTTCTTTTGAGTCGGAATTGGGAGGACTCAATATATTCCAGTAGACCTTGAACAATGCTAATACATACATTTTAATATCGTGTTAATCATTTTCTCCCACTTTGCTCTCTGTCTCCCCCCCCCCGCTCTCTCTTGCTCTCTCTCTCTCTCTCTCTCTCTCTCTCTCTCCTTCCCTCTCTCTCCCCCCCAGCCCAACGACCCAGTCACCAACATCTGCCAGGCAGCAGACAAGCAGCTGTTCACGCTGGTGGAGTGGGCCAAGAGGATCCCCCACTCTCAGAGCTGCCCCTCGACGACCAGGTCATCCTGCTACGAGCAGGTCCGTCCCACATCACCCCCCCCCCCCGCCCATAACACCCTCTATATCACATCTATAACAGTTCCCCTCGACGACCGGGCCGCAGAAGGTCCGTCCCACGTCACGGGCCCTCTCTAAGGGTCTGTCATTTCTCAGAGTCCCCCCAAAACGATCACATTTATAACAGTCCGCCCCACATCACTGGCCCTCTATAGCTATCACATTTACAACATGAATGGACAGACATTCACATTCACACTAATCACATCTAGCAGTCGACAACATCCTCCACACATTCAATTCACATTTCAGTCCAAATTCCAATTTTTGGGTGAAAATGACAAGAATAATCACAAACTAACAACGCAATGCAAATTGTAGAAGTGCAATTCAAACATTGGTATTCGCGATGCTATGCTGGAAATCTATTGAGGCATTTTAAGTAGATCATAATAAATAATTCAGTATTTTCCAAAAACTGAAGGCTCCTTGAGGGAAGGCAAACTGTGTACTAGCACGGTGTCAACTCGTACGCTCCTACTTGCTGATTAGGTCAACGTCAGACAAGCCCGTATACAGTAAAGTACTGTACATTGTCTCCATGGAGCTGTGAGGGAGCTATACTGGCGAGGCTATAGGGCTTGTACACCAGCAATGCGTCAGTGGGTGGTTTTTTGTGAGTCATATTGAGCGAACTCGGGAGAGAGAGTTGTTGTACTGTAAAATGCCATAGCAACGTAAATACTATATACTGTAAGCTAGGTTAATCACATGAGCAACGCTGTGGCAGTTTCAAACACAACAATGTCTCCGCATAATGACAAATAATTTCACGATGAATTACTAAACACGGGCCGTTATAACATGGTCACTAAAATTCCAATGTGCCGATGCTTCCATAGTGGAGGGTTCATTGTGATGGGATGTTGTGATCTACAAGCCCTATAACCTAAAATAAACTACTACTCAGCAATAATCAATTGATGAGAATATATATTACCAGGCGGAATACATGAGTGAGCTAGCGAGGTTAGAAGAGACACACACACGCACACACACACACACACACACACACACACACACACGCACATCACACACACAGTATGTGTGTCTGCATGGGTGTGGAGCGGCAGGAGTGTTTGAATCGTCCAATCAGAGAGCATGAAGCTCAGAGTGAATCATCTGTTACTCCTATCCCAGCCAATCAGAACACAGCCTTCTGCAGGGCTCTGACAACACGCCTGTCACACTGAATTACAGCAGTGCCCTTGTGTGTGTGTGTGTGTGTGTGTGTGTGTGTGTGTGTGTGTGTGTGTGTGTGTGTGTGTGTGTGTGTGTGTGTGTGTGTGTGTGAGTCTGAGATATAGGCATGAGGGAGAGATAGACAGAGAGAGAGAGAGAGACTATTCTCCTCTGTCTCTCTCTCTCTGAGCACTCAGGCCTCTATAAATAGCCTCTTTAGTTCTGCTGTCTCACAGATAAAAGCATCCTGCCCTCACCATCGCCACGGAGACAGAGAGGCTGTTGCTAGGCAGAACAGTTATAGGAGCCTTCTCTCTCCCTCTCTCCCTCTCTCCTCTCTCTCCCTCTCTCTGCCGCTTTAGCGCGTCAACCCACTCGCGTCTTCATCGCGATGGCAGGCGGGGCTCATCCCGTTAGCACGCCTGTCTCCGTTGCTAGCGTGTTCCTAACATCATGCTAATCACGCCCCTCGCCGCCCCGCGCTAGCGCTAATGTTAGCGGCACACCAATCCGCCCCCCCCCCTGCCGTGTCAGACTTAATTGATTCATCGAAGCTACAGTCACACACATGCACACACACACCATCCTGCTCCCCTTCACCTTGTTGGCGGTTTGTTTGTTTATTTATTTATTTATTTATTTATGTGATTGAGTTGGATGCAATGTGAACTTCACGGCTGGGACTTTCCTGCTAACTAATTCTATTCATCTCGCCCCTTTCTCTCTCCTTCTCTCCCTACCTCCACCCCTCTCTGTCTCATTCTCTCCATCCATCCCTCTGTCCCTTTCTGTCCATCCATCCACCTCTCCCTCCTCCCCCGCTCTCCCCCTCCATCCAACCCCCATTACACCTCTCTCTTTTCGTCACCGCTCTTCTCTCTCTCTCTCTCCCCTCTTCGGCTCCCTCTCTTCCCTCCCTCCTGTCTCTGTCTCCCCCTCTCTCCCCCCCTCTTCCCTCCCTCCTGTCTCTCTCCCCCCCCCCCCCCCTCCCTCCTCTCCCCTCTCTCCCCCCCTCTTCCCTTCCCTCCTGTCTCTGTCCTCCCCCTCTCCCTTCCCCCCTCATCCCTCCCTCCTCTCCCTCTCTCTCTCCCCTCTCTCTCCCGCCCCCCCTCCCCCTCTTCCCATCTCTCCAGGATTGGAATGAGCTCCTGATTGCGTCCTTCTCCCATCGTTCCATCTCGGTGAAGGATGGGATCCTGCTGGCCACCGGGCTCCACGTGGCACCGGAACAGCGCACACAGCGCCGGCGTGGGCGCCATCTTTGACAGGTCATCATCATCATCATCATCTTCATCATCGTCGTTGTTGTCACTCTAACCTTATTAACACAGGTTCCACACGTTCTCCCCTGGCTGGTTTTTCTTGGTGTGTAACTTTTATCAACACCCTTTGTTCTCTCCAGATGATTAAATTAACTTTGAACTTTGTTAGTGCGGGTCCCGTTCTCCCCCATCTGTAACTTTATTGGCTCAGTCCTTTCTGACGTTGGGAGATGTTATTCTAGTCCGAGTTCACTTCAGTAACTTTATCTAACTTACTTTATTAACACAGCGTGTTCTCCCTGGTTGTTTTCAATATCTAACTTTATTAACACAATGTTTTTGCTCTCTGGCTGTTTTTTAACTTTAACGATAACTTTATTGGCTAAGCCTGATCTCCCCTGGCTGTTTTGAATGTATAACTTTATTGGCCAAGCCCGTTCTGACGCTGGGGAATACTGTATAACTTTATTCGCACAGTCTGCTCTCTCTGGCTGTCTTCAATGTATAACTTTATTAGCACAGTCTGTTCTTTGTCCGCCCGTTCTTCTGGTATTTTGTCTACAATTATTTTACAAAAAATTTCTCATTGTTAATGAAATGTATGCATTCAAGCAGAGCTGTCCTCCAGAGATACCACTATATGCTAATTATTAGTGTTTCCATGGTTACGTTTAGCATTCCAGGTCGTCCAGCAATTTGATCTCCGCAACATCGCTGTGTGTGCGTGTGTGAAAGGGAGAGAAAGTGTGTGTGTGTGTGTGTGTGTGTGTGTGTGTGTGTGCCCACACACCTGCCCTGCTGCTGTTGATAAATGTTTTTCAGCACGTTGGTATTAACAGACCCTCCCAGATGTAAACACTGCTGACAAAACCCCTTTCACTGTGTCTGACTTAGTCTCTCTCCCATCGCTCTCTCTCCCTTTCTATCATCTCGTCACGCCTCCCCTCCCCTCTTCCCCTCTCTCTCTCCTCTCTCTCTCTCTCTCCCCCTCCCTCTCTCTCACTCTCTCTCTCTCTCTATCCTCCCTATTCATCTTATTTTTCTCAGGGGTCATGGGGTTTTGAGAAAGAGGGAGAAAGAAAGGAAAAGAAAGAGGGAGGACGAGGGAGAGAGCGGGAGGACGAAAGAGAGAGAGGAGAGCAGAGAAGAGAGAAGAGAGAATTTCCAGAAAAACCACTCGGGGCGACAATGAACAGAACTTCTCAGCCTTTCTTTACAGAAAGAAGGCCAGCAAAATGAAAAATGAAACCAAAAGAGAAAGAGAGAGTCAGAATAAGCGGGAGAGTGGTTTAAGTAGAGTGACAGCGTGAGAGATAGACAGAGATAATGAGAGAGAGAGAGAGAGAGAAAGAGAGAGAGAGAGAGAGAGAGAGAGAGAGAGAGAGAGGAGAGTGGTAGAGGCAGAGATGGAGGAACAGACAGAGTTGGAGAAAGAACAAGTGACAGTTTTGGGCCCCAAAACACAGTCTCTTACTCTCTCTCTCAGACACACACACACACACACACACACACACACACACACACACACACACACACACACACACACACACACCAACACACAGCCCCGCCCACTTCTATTGGGTTACGGGAGACTTTGAGCTGTGTGGCTTTTGTGGGTTTCTATTTATAAGAGGCATCTAGTGAACACAATTACTGTGCAAGGCTGTAAAGCACTCCAGTGACTGGAGCTGCTCTTGTGTGGGAAGCAGGTTGGCTGGTGTGCCCCATTATGAGCGTAGGCTTGTGTTTAATTCTATGCGACACAATTAATTCTCAAGTGTTTGTTTTGAGCTACCGTGTTGTGCTGATGAAGTGTGTTTTGATTGCACAGGTATTTTGATTGCCCAGATGACACGTCCAAAAGCAATTTGTTGTCATTCTTTCTCAATATAGTCATAAAACAACAACTCCACTTGCTTGTTTTTGTCTTCCATTAAATAACAAATCAAAAAACAAAGCGTGAGATAAAATATTAATATTAATATTATGTGTGTAGCACATTTACTGTACAAGATCATAAAATGGCCATGATATACAGATGTGAGGTAAAGGAAACATACCAAGACAAAATACTGGCTTCTCCAAAAACAATGCTATAGTCAGTATCCTCCGTGTCAGAACATCTGTTTTTGTTTTGGTCTGTGATTCGATATTCTCAGAGTTGACTCCACCCATTGTCCTTTCCACATCTCGGGTTGCCAGATATTAAATGTTGCGCTCGGCTTGTGTAGCACTTGTGTTCATGTCGTTCAGTATCCTCAACCTGGCAACGCATTTGAGCTTTGAGTCTGAGGGGGAGGCAGATGACTCTCCAATATTGTGACTGCATGAATGGACTGCAGAACCCATTCTAAACACTTGGAGTCATTGTTACACAGAGCACCTTTAAAGAGTGCGATTGAGGAACGATATTAAGGCGTGATATTAAAGTGTGATCTATTTTTGCTGCTGTTTTTATGACCGGGGTGTGGACAGAGTTAGCGTCCAACATCGGGGGTTAGGAGGATGAGATAAAATGTTAAAGAGTGTTATTAAAGCCGTGATATTAAAGGGTTGTGTGGGTGTGTGTTTTTATGACCAGGGTGCTAACAGAGTTGGTGTCCAAGATGAGGGACATGCAGATGGACAAGACGGAGCTGGGCTGCCTCAGAGCCATCGTACTCTTCAACCCAGGTAATACCTCTGAGACACACACTGCACTCCCACCACGACCATATAGGACATCTTCAGACATGGCGTTTAAAGGTCACCGGTATGCAGTATGTGTAACTGTGTAGAGTGGATACTTACAGGAGCAAAAGACTATTATTCACGTAATCAGTCCCTTCAGTAAGTCCTAGTAATACTAATCATTGCTCGAGGCAATTCTAATGCATACTTTTGTCGTACATTATATTGTATGGACTGAAGCGAGACTTATAGAGAGGTGTGTTTCTGTGTGTATGTGTGTGTCTGTGTGTGCGTGCGTCCGTTCATGCGTGTGCGTTTGTGTGTAGATTCTAAGGGTCTGTCTAACCCGGGGGAGGTGGAGGCCCTCAGGGAGAAGGTGTACGCGTCGCTGGAGGCGTACTGCAAGCAGAAGTACCCCGAGCAGCCCGGCAGGTAGGAGGAAGCCCCGCCTACCGCCTGAGCTCCCCAGAGCTCCGATTGGTTCGTCAAACTGGGACGCGAGGAACACGTAACGCGATAGGTTACCCAAACATTGGAGCGCCAGGCCTAGTCTCGTATAAACGTTACAGCAGCCATAACGTCCGTGTTTTTATTGCATTGAATGTCAATGTTTGTTAAAATAGCAAAAACATTCTGTTCAGATTTAATATTTAGTAACTTAGAAGACTCTTGTAGCAAAAGCGACAAGCACTTAGGGGTTAGGGTTGGAGATCGAACCTAATAACAATTTTTTTAGCAGTTGAAACCCATAGTTACTACCTGGGCCTGCCCTCCTTCTAATTTCCTTTTAATTAGAATGAGGGCAGGCCCAGGTAGTATGTGTATTAACCTCACAGCGCTGTGTAAAAATAGAACCCCTTCTCTGAACGGACCACACTCATGATACCATTTCCTGTTTTGACGCCATTTTCCCGCCGCAGGTTCGCCAAGCTGTTGCTACGGCTACCGGCGCTGCGCTCCATCGGGCTGAAGTGTCTGGAGCACCTGTTCTTCTTCAAGCTGATCGGGGACACGCCCATCGACACCTTCCTCATGGAGATGCTGGAGGCGCCGCATCAGATGACATAATGGACGGGGGAGAGGGGGGCGGGACTTCCTCTCTGGTCCTCCGATGCCCTTCCTCCTCCTTGTCATCATCATCATCATCATCGGCGGTGGCGGCGGCATCATCCTATGATTGGATGCCGGCCCTGCCCTCCCCCCCCCCGGGACCTACCTGGCTGGGGAGTTGTGGGGGAGCAACGGGGGGGGGGGGGGGGTTTCTATGACTTACCTTGCCTGGCGGGGGACAGAGCTTTCGTGCGCACGTGGTGGTAATCGTGCACGAGCACCAGACACTGGCCGTGGACAACCTCAACACCCGCCGTCCGGTCTCTATGGTTACCGTCGATTCGTGGTTTCGTCGGAACATGCACTCGGAGCGGGAGCAAAGAAAAAAAAGAAGAATTCATAGTGTCTTTTTTTTGTTGCTCTGTTTTATACCTTGTACAAATATATAAATAAGAAATATATATAAACATATATATTGACAATGAGAGACACCTACGTGTGATACGCTAGTGGACTGAAGTGGACTGAAAAGAACTGGACGAACCGTTGAATTTGTTTGTTGAATATTTTTTTTTCCTTCTTTTCTCACAACTAAAGGAACCTAAACTAGCAGACGGGGATCAGGTATACAAAACAAAAACAAAAGAAACCTAAGCTTTGTTTGTGTGCAGGTATGTCGCAGCGATGATGTCACCCCCCCTCGAGACAATCGTGTTCTGGGAAACCCTGCGGGTCACCCAGACCCTCGGAATCCAGAGCACTCCGTCCTTCAGGACCTAACACAGGACATGTCAACTCTCTCTCTCTCCATCTGTCCTTCTCCTCGGTGTCAGGTTGATTCCTTGGTTGTGGTGTAGCTGGATGTGACGCTTTGAAAGCTTTGACGTTTGACTCGGAGGTCAACCAAAAAAACAAAAAAAACTCAACTCAGGTCTCTGCCCAAATCCAAGAGGTTGAACCACAGCTCATCTACGCCACACGGGGCTCCCCTCGCCTTCCCAGTCAGGACAAAGAGCAGTTCACATGAACCATACTGGGAATACTGGAACCCCATCTCTCTGACCGATGGGTAAAAAAAAGTGCAACCCCACCAAGCCGTCCATCCAAAAATGATGAAATCAAAATGTCAGCTTGTGTTGACTCTAAACCTGCACCACCATCTTTGTATCTAAATGTTCCTAATTACAAACAATTCATTCTAAATGTTCCTAAAAGTGTCAATGGATGAAAAGGAAGTCCATGAGCGCACTGTGTGTGTCTTAAAAGTGTCAATGGATGAAAAGGAAGTCCATGAGCGCACTGTGTGTGTTTGACACCAGCGTGGACCTCAGAAGTCAGAATGTCGTCCACTCCGGGTGGTTGGCGAAGGCTGGCGGTGGTTTTCTCGTCCAATCGGAGATTCGCCGGTTCTTATTGGTTCACAGCCCCGCATTTCAGAGAGAGAGAGAGAGAGAAAGAGAGAGAGCATGAGAGAGAGAGAAGAGAGAGAAGTGAGAGAGAGAGGAGGAGAGAGAGAGAGAGGTGAGAGAGAGAGAGGGAGAGAAGGAGAGTGGTAGAGGCAGAGATGGAGGAACAGACAGAGTTGGAGAAAGAACAAGTGACAGTTTTGGGCCCCAAAACACAGTCTCTCTCTCTCTCTCAGACACACACACACACACACACACACACACACACACACACACACACACACACACACACACACACACACACACACACACACACAGCCCCGCCCACTTCTATTGGGTTACGGGAGACTTTGAGCTGTGTGGCTTTTGTGGGTTTCTATTTATAAGAGGCATCTAGTGAACACAATTACTGTGCAAGGCTGTAAAGCACTCCAGTGACTGGAGCTGCTCTTGTGTGGGAAGCAGGTTGGCTGGTGCGCCCCATTATGAGCGTAGGCTTGTGTTTAATTCTATGCGACACAATTAATTCTCAAGTGTTTGTTTTGAGCTACCGTGTTGTGCTGATGAAGTGTGTTTTGATTGCACAGGTATTTTGATTGCCCAGATGACACGTCCAAAAGCAATTTGTTGTCATTCTTTCTCAATATAGTCATAAAACAACAACTCGACTTGCTTGTTTTTGTCTTCCATTAAATAACAAATCAAAAAACAAAGCGTGAGATAAAATATTAATATTAATATTATGTGTGTAGCACATTTACTGTACAAGATCATAAAATGGCCATGATATACAATGTGAGGTAAAGGAAACATACCAAGACAAAATACTGGCTTCTCCAAAAACAATGCTATAGTCAGTCTCTTCCGTGTCAGAACATCTGTTTTTGTTTTGGTCTGTGATTCGATATTCTCAGAGTTGACTCCACCCATTGTCCTTTCCACATCTCGGGTTGCCAGATATTAAATGTTGCGCTCGGCTTGTGTAGCACTTGTGTTCATGTCGTTCAGTATCCTCAACCTGGCAACGCATTTGAGCTTTGAGTCTGAGGGGGAGGCAGATGACTCTCCAATATTGTGACTGCATGAATGGACTGCAGAACCCATTCTAAACACTTGGAGTCATTGTTACACAGAGCACCTTTAAAGAGTGCGATTGAGGAACGATATTAAGGCGTGATATTAAAGTGTGATCTATTTTTGCTGCTGTTTTTATGACCGGGGTGTGGACAGAGTTAGCGTCCAACATCGGGGGTTAGGAGGATGAGATAAAATGTTAAAGAGTGTTATTAAAGCCGTGATATTAAAGGGTTGTGTGGGTGTGTTTTTATGACCAGGGTGCTAACAGAGTTGGTGTCCAAGATGAGGGACATGCAGATGGACAAGACGGAGCTGGGCTGCCTCAGAGCCATCGTACTCTTCAACCCAGGTAATACCTCTGAGACACACACTGCACTCCCACCACGACCATATAGGACATCTTCAGACATGGCGTTTAAAGGTCACCGGTATGCAGTATGTGTAACTGTGTAGAGTGGATACTTACAGGAGCAAAAGACTATTATTCACGTAATCAGTCCCTTCAGTAAGTCCTAGTAATACTGATCACTGCTCGTCTGTCTCTCTCTCTCTGAGCACTCAGGCCTCTATAAATAGCCTCTTTAGTTCTGCTGTCTCACAGATAAAAGCATCCTGCCCTCACCATCGCCACGGAGACAGAGAGGCTGTTGCTAGGCAGAACAGTTATAGGAGCCTTCTCTCTCCCTCTCTCCCTCTCTCTCTCTCTCCCTCTCTCTGTCCTCTCTCTCTCTCCTCTCTCTCTCTCGCGTCTCTGTGGCAGGCGGGGCTCATCCCGTTAGCACGCCTGTCTCCGTTGCTAGCGTGTTCCTAACATCATGCTAATCACGCCCCTCGCCGCCCCGCGCGAGCGCTAATGTTAGCGGCACACCAATCCGCCCCCCCCCCTGCCGTGTCAGACTTAATTGATTCATCGAAGCTACAGTCACACACATGCACACACACACCATCCTGCTCCCCTTCACCTTGTTGGCGGTTTGTGTGTTTATTTATTTATTTATTTATTGTGATTGAGTTGGATGCAATGTGAACTTCACGGCTGGGACTTTCCTGCTAACTAATTCTATTCATCTCGCCCCTTTCTCTCTCCTTCTCTCCCTACCTCCACCCCTCTCTGTCTCATTCTCTCCATCCATCCCTCTGTCCCTTTCTGTCCATCCATCCACCTCTCCCTCCCCCCCCTCTCCCTCTTCCCCCCCTCTCCCTCTCTCTTCTCCCGCTCTTTCTCTCTCTCTCTCTCCCCTCTCTCCCTCCCTCTCTCCTCCCTCTCTCTCTCCCCTCTCTCCCCCCCTCTCCCTCCTCCTTCTCTCTCCCCCCCCCCCCCCCCTCCCTCCCCCCCTCTCCCCTCCCCTCTCTCCCTTTCCTCCTCCTCTCTCTCTCCCCTCTCCCTCCCCCTCTCCCTCCCTCCTCTCCCTCTCTCTCTCCCCCTCTCTCTCCCGCCCCCCCCTCCCCCTCTTTCCCGTCTCTCCAGGATGGAATGAGCTCCTGATTGCGTCCTTCTCCCATCGTTCCATCTCGGTGAAGGATGGGATCCTGCTGGCCACCGGGCTCCACGTGCACCGGAACAGCGCACACAGCGCCGGCGTGGGCGCCATCTTTGACAGGTCATCATCATCATCATCATCTTCATCATCGTCGTTGTTGTCACTCTAACCTTATTAACACAGGTTCCACACGTTCTCCCCTGGCTGGTTTTTTCTTGGTGTGTAACTTTATCAACACCCTTTGTTCTCTCCAGATGATTAAATTAACTTTGAACTTTGTTAGTGCGGTCCCGTTCTCCCCCATCTGTAACTTTATTGGCTCAGTCCTTTCTGACGTTGGGAGATGTTATTCTAGTCCGAGTTCACTTCAGTAACTTTATCTAACTTACTTTATTAACACAGCGTGTTCTCCCTGGTTGTTTTCAATATCTAACTTTATTAACACAATGTTTTTGCTCTCTGGCTGTTTTTAACTTTAACGATAACTTTATTGGCTAAGCCTGATCTCCCCTGGCTGTTTTGAATGTATAACTTTATTGGCCAAGCCCGTTCTGACGCTGGGGAATACTGTATAACTTTATTCGCACAGTCTGCTCTCTCTGGCTGTCTTCAATGTATAACTTTATTAGCACAGTCTGTTCTTTGTCCGCCCGTTCTTCTGGTATTTTGTCTACAATTATTTTACAAAAAATTCTCATTGGTAATGAAATGTATGCATTCAAGCAGAGCTGTCCTCCAGAGATACCACTAGATGCTAATTATTAGTGTTTCCATGGTTACGTTTAGCATTCCAGGTCGTCCAGCAATTTGATCTCCGCAACATCGCTGTGTGTGCGTGTGTGAAAGGGAGAGAAAGTGTGTGTGTGTGTGTGTGTGTGTGTGTGTGTGTGTGGCCACACACCTGCCTGCTGCTGTTGATAAATGTTTTCAGCACGTTGGTATTAACAGACCTCCCAGATGTAAACACTGCTGACAAAACCCCTTTCACTGTGTCTGACTTAGTCTCTCTCCCATCGCTCTCTCTCCCTTTCTATCATCTCGTCACGCCTCCCCTCCCCTCTTCCCCTCTCTCTCTCTCTCTCTCTCTCTCTCCCCTCCCTCTCTCTCACTCTCTCTCTCTCTCTATCCTCCCTATTCATCTTATTTTTCTCAGGGGTCATGGGGTTTTGAGAAAGAGGGAGAAAGAAAGAAAGAAAGAAAGAGAGAGAGAGGGAGAGAGGGGGGGGGAGAGAGAGAGAGAGAGAGAGAGAGAGAGAGAGAGAGATTTCCAGAAAACCACTCGGGGCGAATGAACAGAAACTTCAGCTATTTACAGAAAGAAGCCAGCAAAATGAAAATGAACCAAAAGAGAAGAGAGAGTCAGAATAAGCGGGAGAGTGGTTTAAGTAGAGTGACAGCGTGAGAGATAGACAGAGATAATGAGAGAGAGAGAGAGAGAGAAAGAGAGAGAGAGAGAGAGAAGAGAGAGAGAGAGAGAGAGAGAGAGAGAGAGAGAGAGAGAGAGAGAGAGAGAGGGAGAGAAGGAGAGTGGTAGAGGCAGAGATGGAGGAACAGACAGAGTTGGAGAAAGAACAAGTGACAGTTTTGGGCCCCAAAACACAGTCTCTTACTCTCTCTCTCAGACACACACACACACACACACACACACACACACACACACACACACACACACACACACACACACACACACACACACAGCCCCGCCCACTTCTATTGGGTTACGGGAGACTTTGAGCTGTGTGGCTTTTGTGGGTTTCTATTTATAAGAGGCATCTAGTGAACACAATTACTGTGCAAGGCTGTAAAGCACTCCAGTGACTGGAGCTGCTCTCGTGTGGGAAGCAGGTTGGCTGGTGTGCCCCATTATGAGCGTAGGCTTGTGTTTAATTCTATGCGACACAATTAATTCTCAAGTGTTTGTTTTGAGCTACGGTGTTGTGCTGATGAAGTGTGTTTTGATTGCACAGGTATTTTGATTGCCCAGATGACACGTCCAAAAGCAATTTGTTGTCATTCTTTCTCAATATAGTCATAAAACAACAACTCCACTTGCTTGTGTTTGTCTTCCATTAAATAACAAATCAAAAAACAAAGCGTGAGATAAAATATTAAAAGTGCTGTGTGTAACACATTTACTGTACAAAATCATAAAATGTCCATGATATACCATGTGAGGTAAAGGAAACATACCAAGACAAAATACTGGCTTCTCCAAAAACAATGCTATAGTCAGTCTCTTCCGTGTCAGAACATCTGTTTTTGTTTTGGTCTGTGATTCGATATTCTCAGAGTTGACTCCACCCATTGTCCTTTCCACATCTCGGGTTGCCAGATATTAAATGTTGCGCTCGGCTCGTGTAGCACTTGTGTTCATGTCGTTCAGTATCCTCAACCTGGCAACACATTTGAGCTTTGAGTCTGAAAGGGGAGGCAGATGACTCTCCAATATTGTGACTGCATGAATGGACTGCAGAACCCATTCTAAACACTTGGAGTCATTGTTACACAGAGCACCTTTAAAGAGTGCGATTAAGGAACGATATTAAGGAGTGATATTAAAGTGTGATCTATTTTTGCTGCTGTTTTTATGACCGGGGTGTGGACAGAGTCAGCGTCCAACATCGGGGGTTAGGAGGATGAGATAAAATGTTAAAGAGTGTTATTAAAGCCGTGATATTAAAGGGTTGTGTGGGGGTGTGTTTTTATGACCAGGGTGCTAACAGAGTTGGTGTCCAAGATGAGGGACATGCAGATGGACAAGACGGAGCTGGGCTGCCTCAGAGCCATCGTACTCTTCAACCCAGGTAATACCTCTGAGACACACACTGCACTCCCACCACGACCATATAGGACATCTTCAGACATGGCGTTTAAAGGTCACTAGTATGCAGTATGTGTAACTGTGTAGAGTGGATACTTACAGGAGCAAAAGACTATTATTCACGTAATCAGTCCCTTCAGTAAGTCCTAGTAATACTGATCACTGCTCGAGGCAATTCTAATGCATACTTTCTTCGTACATTATATTGTATGGACTGAAGCGAGACTTACAGAGAGGTGTGTTTCTGTGTGTGCGTGTGTTTCTGTGTGTGCGTGTGTTTCTGTGTGTGCGTGCGTCCGTTCATGCGTGTGCGTCTGTGTGTAGATTCTAAGGGTCTGTCTAACCCGGGGGAGGTGGAGGCCCTCAGGGAGAAGGTGTACGCGTCGCTGGAGGCGTACTGCAAGCAGAAGTACCCCGAGCAGCCCGGCAGGTAGGAGGAAGCCCCGCCTACCGCCTGAGCTCCCCAGAGCTCCGATTGGTTCATCAAACTGGGACGCGAGGAACACGTAACGCGATAGGTTACCCAAACATTGGAGCGCCAGGCCTAGTCTCGTATAAACTTCATAGCAGCCATAACGTCCGTGTTTTTATTGCATTGAATGTCAATGTTTGTTAAAATAGCAAAAACATTCTGTTCAGATTTAATATTTAGTAACTTAGAAGACTCTTGTAGCAAAAGCGACAAGCACTTAGGGGTTAGGGTTGGAGATCGAACCTAATAACAATTTTTTTAGCAGTTGAAACCCATAGTTACTACCTGGGCCTGCCCTCATTCTAATTTCCTTTTTTAATGATATGTCGTATTAACCTCACAGCGCTGTGTAAAAATAGAACCCCGTCTCTGAACGGACCACACTCATGATACCATTTCCTGTTTTGACGCCATTTTCCCGCCGCAGGTTCGCCAAGCTGTTGCTACGGCTACCGGCGCTGCGCTCCATCGGGCTGAAGTGTCTGGAGCACCTGTTCTTCTTCAAGCTGATCGGGGACACGCCCATCGACACCTTCCTCATGGAGATGCTGGAGGCGCCGCATCAGATGACATAATGGACGGGGGAGAGGGGGGCGGGACTTCCTCTCTGGTCCTCCGATGCCCTTCCTCCTCCTTGTCATCATCATCATCATCATCGGCGGTGGCGGCGGCATCATCCTATGATTGGATGCCGGCCCTGCCCTCCCCCCCCCCGGGACCTACCTGGCTGGGGAGTTGGGGGGGAGGGGGGGGGGGGGGGGTTTCTATGACTTACCTTGCCTGGCGGGGGACAGAGCTTTCGTGCGCACGTGGTGGTAATCGTGCACGAGCACCAGACACTGGCCGTGGACAACCTCAACACCCGCCGTCCGGTCTCTATGGTTACCGTCGATTCGTGGTTTCGTCGGAACATGCACTCGGAGCGGGAGCAAAGAAAAAAAAGAAGAATTCATAGTGTCTTTTTTTTGTTGCTCTGTTTTATACCTTGTACAAATATATAAATAAGAAATATATATAAACATATATATTGACAATGAGAGACACCTACGTGTGATACGCTAGTGGACTGAAGTGGACTGAAAAGAACTGGACGAACCGTTGAATTTGTTTGTTGAATATTTTTTTTTCCTTCTTTTCTCACAACTAAAGGAACCTAAACTAGCAGACGGGGGATCAGGTATACAAAACAAAAACAAAAGAAACCTAAGCTTTGTTTGTGTGCAGGTATGTTCCTCGCAGCGATGATGTCACCCCCCCGGACAGCTCTTAGAGTTGTGGTCGAGACAATCGTGTTCTGGGAACCCTGCGCGGTCGCCCAGACCCTCGGAATCCAGAGCACTCCGTCCTTCAGGACCATAACACAGGACATGTCAACTCTCTCTCTCTCCTCCATCTGTCCTTCTCCTCGGTGTCAGGTCGATTCCTTGGTTGTGGTGTAGCTGGATGTGACGCTTTGGAAAGCTTTTGACGTTTGACTCGGAGGTCAACCAAAAAAACAAAAAAAACTCAACTCAGGTCTCTGCCCAAATCCAAGAGGTTGAACCACAGCTCATCTACGCCACACGGGGCTCCCCTCGCCTTCCCAGTCAGGACAAAGAGCAGTTCACATGAACCATACTGGGAATACTGGAACCCCATCTCTCTGACCGATGGGTAAAAAAATGTGCAACCCCACCAAGCCGTCCATCCAAAAATGATGAAATCAAAATGTCAGCTTGTGTTGACTCTAAACCTGCACCACCATCTTTGTATCTAAATGTTCCTAATTACAAACAATTCATTCTAAATGTTCCTAAAAGTGTCAATGGATGAAAAGGAAGTCCATGAGCGCACTGTGTGTGTTTGACACCAGCGTGGACCTCAGAAGTCAGAATGTCGTCCACTCCGGGTGGTTGGCGAAGGCTGGCGGTGGTTTTCTCGTCCAATCGGAGATTCGCCGGTTCTTATTGGTTCACAGCCCCGCATTTCAGAGGCTATTCCTGAACACCACCACCTCACCCCCACCATCCATCAGACAAACCGCACCCAGCTCACTGCTGGACCCGGCCTCCAGGGAGTCTCTGGGAGGTCGTCACTGTGATCTTCACCCAACCTTTCCTTCAGGTGACCACGAGGTAAAGTGGAGGAAGAAGAAGAAGAGGCAAATCAAAAAGAAAATGGATGGAACTCAGATGGATCCATTCCTGAGCACGGGTGTGGGGTGGGGAGTGGAGTGGGGGGGGGGGGGGGGTCGTGACCTCTGAGACGGCCCCGTGGGGAATAGACGTGCGATCGGCGCTTTAAGTGCTTTACTGGCAATAGACGTGTAAGTGCGGCTGTTGGCTCACCTCCACACACACACACTCCTGTCACTCTTCCTCCTCCTCCTCCTCCTCCTCCCCTGACCTTCTGGGACGGCTCTTTTCATGTGAAGAACTTACTTCAGTCCACCATTATCACCCCCCCCCCCCTCCCATCGGGGCTGCTTCTACAGACGTTCTTAGCTTTAGACATCACCTTGACATCACCTCAATCATCTCGCTGCAATCATAGACAGTATTTTTTGGTTGTTTTAATTTTATTTTTCATAGCACACATCACAAATACCTCGGTTTTTTTCCGTCCATCCAAGTGATCAGCAGTGCGTTGAGTTTGTTGGCGTGTTGAGTTCGTGCCAGGTCCCGTCCATCGCCCCAGTGTGAGCCCAAGAGTGGTCTCAAGGCCTGCTTGTAGTTGTTTCCTTGTGTCCGTGTATGGTCCCAGGTCCATTGTGCTCGCAAGTCCCAGTTTCTCGGGTGCCAGAGCCCAGGGTAGTTACCGGGTCTCAATGGAGTTCCAGTACCCACTGCGGTCTGGGGTCTTCGGCCCCCGTTTAGTTCCCAGGCTCTATGAGAGTTTTTCACAAGGGCGGTTCCAGATCCACATCGGGCTGCCGGGTTCCAGAGTAGACCCAGATCCCAGATTCGTACTGGGAGATGTAGAACGGTCCCCAGGGTAATCCCAGGTCCCGTGGAATGTGTGTGGCGGTCAAAGGGTTTTAATGACTGAGCGGGTTTGCAGTCACTCCATCACATGAGCGTTGTGTCTCTTGCCTCGGCACTTAACCTGATGCCTTGACATGGGGGGGTGGTGGGGGGGGTGGGGGTGGGAATTAATTCATCTGCCATTTGTCCTCTGAAGGTTCTCTCTGGACAGGTCACGGTCGAGTGTTGCTCGATTCACCGTTGAATGTTAAAGATCACCACATTTTGTGTGTGTGTCTGAGACACAGCACGCCAACACGCACACACACACACACACACACCCACACACATCATCTTCTGTCCTCTGTCCTCTTTGAAATGTTCAGTTGCAACACTATGCATGGAGCGCATTCCCAAAGATTGCCTGTAAAGCGGCTGTGTTTCTATGCCAACAGTTTGGATTCAACTGGGCCCTCTGAGCGTTCAAGGGACAATAATGTATGTTCCTCGGAGCGTGGGTGAAGCAATGTCGATCGGGAGGTGGGAGGACTCCGTCAGTGAACCTTTGCGGTTTGTTTAGGTTGGTTTTTTACCGGGTTTTTATACGGATTCTGGGGAATCGCTTGAGTTAAAAAGGCTATAAAATAGCACCAACTGTGGGACTATGATTTCGCCGTCCGTTAGAAAGTGTTGTGGAACTGGAAGCAGTGTTTTTACATCGACATAAAACGTTGCCAATGTCAATTTCTGAATTCAGTGACTGAAAACAATCAACTAAAGAACAATCAAATTGGATCCTCCCTCAGATAGGATTTTAACCAAATATTTAGTCTTTAGTTTTTTTAAGGTCCTGGGCGCCGTTTCACACACAAGGTTATTGTTTTATTTACATTTTGGGAGATGTCAGCTTAATCAATCTGGTAAATTGATGGTTCAGATTGCTGTTTAAACAAACATTGATTTAAGGTCAACGTTAAGAGGTGGGTGGGGATATGAGACCAGGATTAAATCTGGATCTGGTTTGAGGGGAGAACAAAACCCCAATTGGAACGACAGAGAGAACGCGATGGACTACGTAACTGTGACTTCCCCCTCGTGGAAGAGATGCAGCACTGCAACAATTACTTGAATTTTATACAAGTATTTAAATTCGAGAAGAGAAAATAAAACAAGGCACTTTTTTTCGTCCAATGCGTTCGCGGTCGTGTTTAATATTCCTCTCGGTCAGACGAAGAGCTCAGTGTTTGAATGGTGTTCACAAGTAGCAATAACCTCAGTATCTATTGGCTTGTGTGATCGATGCAACATACTTTATTGCAGCGGAACGTGGTTGACTTTTCCAGGTGACAGTATTGAATCCTGGCGCAAACTCAGTTTACAGTATTTATATTCTACACTTGGGATCTGTGCGCTTTTTTGTCTCTCTTCTGAAAATAGCGTTTGGAAAAAAAACCTGAACGCAAAACAAAGGAATCAACTTGCTCACACACATGCTCAACCTATAAGCACTATGACTGGGGGGGGGGGGACATTTTCTAATTGTGTTGATCAATGTTCTCAGTATAACACCTGTTATTCAGGGGTTTTTGTCCCCTTCTTTTCAAAATATACAGTCCAAATTTGTACGCATGGCCCCACTTTGGTCTTAGACACGAAGAACAATCTATTTGTTAGTCAATGCGGTCAGTGGCGGTTCTAGACCCATGTTACTGGGGGGCCTGCAGGCTGGGGCCGGTTCTAGACCCACGTTACTGGGGAACCTGCAGGCTGGGGCCGGTTCTAGACCCACGTTACTGGGGGGCCTGCAGGCTGGGGCCGGTTCTAGACCCACGTTACTGGGGAACCTGCAGGCTGGGGCCGGTTCTAGACCCATGTTACTGGAGGGCCTGCAGGCTGGGGCCGGTTCTAGACCCATGTTACTGGGGGGCCTGCAGGCTGGGGCCGGTTCTAGACCCATGTTACTGGGGGGCCTGCAGGCTGGGGCCGGTTCAAGACCCATGTTACTGGGGGGCCTGCAGGCTGGGGCCGGTTCTAGACCCATGTTACTGGGGGGCCTGCAGGCTGGGGCCGGTTCTAGACCCATGTTACTGGGGGGCCTGCAGGCTGGGGCCGGTTCTAGACCCATGTTACTGGGGGGCCTGCAGGCTGGGGCCGGTTCTAGACCCATGTTACTGGGGGGCCTGCAGGCTGGGGCCGGTTCTAGACCCATGTTACTGGGGGGCCTGCAGGCTGGGGCCGGTTCTAGACCCATGTTACCGGGGGGCCTGCAGGCTGTGGCCGGTTCTAGACCCATGTTACTGGGGGGCCTGCAGGCTGGGGCCGGTTCTAGACCCATGTTACTGGGGGGCCTGCAGGCTGGGGCCGGTTCTAGACCCATGTTACTGGGGGGCCTGCAGGCTGGGGCCGGTTGTTTTGTCAGAGGGGCACAATCGACCCGGGACAAGAGACAAATCAAGCTTTCAAAATGTTTATTTCAGTATAATAATTAATGGCGTACTAAAAACCCCCAACATAAAATACCATGATTGGTATTTGTTTCAGTCAGTTCCAGAACCGCCCATGTATGCGGTGACCCCAACTTTTCCCAACACCCCCCTCCTGCTCTACCACAGTACTGTGATCAGAAACCCCAGCGACTGAAAGCCATAAGCGGACGTTTTGCCAGCTTAACTCATGACGAAGTGACTGCGGGGAAACGCAAACAGCGCAAAGGGGTTCGAGACTTAAAATCGCAGAAGAATCGCGTCGATAGAATGAACCGCATAAATGCTTTATTATGATGTAAAGCTATATTTTGTTTATATGTACATGTGTATATATTTATAAATATATATCTAGAACTTTGGTTCCTTGAGCATTTCCAGTCGATATTGCGAGATACGGGAGACCAGACATTTTAGACCAAATGATTCTAAACCAGGTCAGGTGTTGTCCAACTCAGATATAAAGTGGTTTTCAAAATAAATGTCAAGGATTTTCTTTTCTTTTTTTGCATTTGACCTTGACTTTCTAAAAAGGTTTACCAGCAAAATCGCAGCAGCTCTTAAAAATTCAAAAGAACCAGCTCTAAGCAGTCTATGGGACCTCAGAAAGTAGCAAAAACTAGAGAGGGAAGAAAAAAAGACAAAAAAGAAAATATTTCAAATGTATGTGTTTGCTTGGCTATTGTATGTTGAAAATGTATTCAGGAAGAACTGAGCTTGCGACACAATCACTGCTTTCTTTGTTGCATAGACGGTAAAGTTCAAGAAAAAGTAAAAAGTAAAAAAAAACACTTTGAAAAAGATCTATTTTTGTACAAAGGTAATTTTATCTCTTGCTTATGTACCGCTTTTTCCTTCTGTGGGCTGTTGTATACATTGTTCGTGGAAATTTTGAAAGGCTAGATTCACATTTTTTTCCCCACCGCCCACCTGAACGGGTTGGGGAGGAGTCACCTTTATCGTTGTCCTCTACAACCTGCCTCACAATCATTGGTTCCTCCTTTTCATTATTTTATTTTTTATTGTTTTGTCTATTTTTAAAGGAGATGAAATTTCATCAAATGTTCTTTGTGGGTTGTTCTCTGATGGTCCATCTTTCATGGACAGAAAAGTTATTAAAAACTTTTAAAAAATTAACATTGATAATGGATCCTTCTTCCATCTACTCACATAATAAACATTGTTTTGCATTTTAGGAAATATAAGGAAACAAATATCGTCTCTGACCACGAGAAAAAGAGTTTCAAATAAAAGTGTACAATGTACGAAATATGTTGTTTATTAGTTGCTGGTTGTAGTCGGGTACAAAATACAACAAACCACAATACATATATGTACAAAATATAGAAGACAAAATATTCTCATGTGGTCATGAAGATGAGGTTAAAAACGTAGACCAACCAATCATATCCACCACGGAACCCCAGAGATCCAAAAGATCCCTCCGTTGGCTGTTCAAACCAGAATACAGTGCACTTCGCAACCGTATGTAATGCTCTTTGTAATGGGACATGTGGGAATAAATAGATACAATTACTTTAAAGGGGCAAATGGTACATTTGCTGAAGAGCGGCTACATGATTCACTGAGGACAGCCGGTGGAGTGGAACCAGGGCAACCATCAACAACCTCACAGTGGCTGAAACAAAATGGTGGAAGCAAGCCCGTCGTCTTACGAAAAGTAGAAAACACGCCCTGAAGACACTTAAGAGTTTCTCCCTTTTAAAAACACATTAGAAAAAACTATGCATTCCGTTCCTTAATACAAATGTCATAGGAAAAAAAAGATTACAAAACCACAAAGCTCACTGAGCGGGCATAGAAAAAAGACCTTGCTGTAGTAGTAGAGGGAACAGAGTCCAGCAGAGAAAGAGAGAGTGTGTGTGTGTGTGTGTGTGGTCGACCCTGGTGTCGAGTTCTTCTCGTGGGTTTCGTGGGCTTGAAGCGTCGGTGTGGAGACGTCCTCTTGTCTTCAAGAAACCACCGAAAACTATTTTCTTTTTTAAAAAAGTGGTAAAAAAAAATAAAAAATAAAAAATGCTAACTCAAAATACAAAAGGACAGGACTTAGCAGTCACTTTTCCAGAGTTTGATGGTTTTGTCATTCTCCAGCGCCGCGGAGGCGATGATGTTCTCCGTGGGGTGGCAGGCGGTGGAGATCACCACGTCTACAGGGGACATCAGAACACGGAACATGTGTGTGACGACCGGATAATTGAATACTCAAGACTTTTTTTAAGCACCAGGGAAAGAAGAATTAGAACTCAATATCTCCATTGAAGAAACAAAAGCCGAAATAATGGTTCACGGCTGAAAGAAGAAAAAAACCCAAATATACAAATAATATTTGGCTTGTGTGTGGCTTGGTGGGGGGCTGGGGGTAGAATGCCGCCACACACTAGCGCGGGGCAGTTAGAGGTGTGCTTAGCATGATGCTAGCCGCGGAGACGGGCGTGCTAAACAGGGCTGAGCATAACAAACTAACACTGGGTCCGGACTGGGTCCAGAGTTAGGTTTGGCTGCCTTGCTCATGGACTCATCGCGACACCTCTACCCGGCGACTCTCTCCATCTCAACTGAACTATTCAACCCTGTAGCGGTCACCCAGGGCTGCTGTGTGTCTAGCGTCTTAATAATAATAATAATAATAATAATAATAATAATAATAATGTGCTGTGTGTCTAGCGTCTTGCATGTGCGTACCCGTGTGCCCCTGCAGCTTCTGCACGATCTCCTTGGTCTGCAGGTTCCATATGTACACCGAGTTGTCCTCTGATCCCGACACGATCCACTGGGGGTGGGGGGGGGGGGGACAAGGGGACGATACACATGAAGCGTGGTGGACCGGATGCCAGGCCGGGTACCCTGGTGGCATCTTGAACAGTTAACCGGCTCAGCGACAGAACTTACCTTTCCCCCCGTGACGGAGAAGTTGGCGAAGATGCAGTATTTTTCGTTTTTGTGACCGGAGTATGTTTTTAAACACTGGAGGAGAGAGATATATATATATATGTATAGATACGCGATATTAGGGTTGCATGAAAACAACGAATACCACAAAGTTAAATGAACATTACAGTACATAGTGTATGTTATACGTATAGTATTAACAATTGACATGACGTTACCTTTCCTTTGCTGTAGTCCCATAACTTCAAAGTACTGAAAAGGGAAGGACATTTTTCAGAAAAGGGTTCAACAAGAATCTCCTGCTGCCTCGCAGCGTTAGAGTACACGGTGTTATGCTGCCCTCTGCTGGTGGAACACTGAACTAAAGAAGAAATAACATGCAATAACGTGTACACGTATAAAAAGAGTAACTTATAGCCATAATATGTACAGTAGAGTAATAGTGTCATTGGAAGTATTTTGTGAGGTACTGGGGTGAAGTACTCACTTGTCGAGGGTTGCGGCAAGGATGTATTTTCCGTTGGGAGAGAACTTGACGAAGGAGACGGGCGGGTTGTCATCGTCTGTCGCAAACGGCGGAATATGGAAGAGAGTGAACATCTTAGAACTACAAACATTACATGTCAGTGAAGCCACATTTTATTTATTTTATTTTTAAAATGTAATATCTTATATGATCGTCAAAATAGTCATCTTTGCCATTTTGTCACCCTTACTAAAATAAGTAGCCTACGTATATAAAATACTTGATCTTTTTTTGTGTTCTTTCTCCATCACCAACATAACGGCACCTGATTGGACCTTTTCAGGTCAGTCAGTAATGTGATTGTAGAGCCACCAGGACACTTCTGAACGGCTATTTGAACACAAAGTTGGTCTGGGCCGTTACCACGTGGAAAACAACTCAATCTCAACCTCCCCCCCAACCACTGCTCTAATTGGAACTGAAACAGAGGGTTTGCTTACACTTTAGTAAGCAGCCAATCCAAGCCATTTCAAACTTCTGTCCATTTGTGACATCACAAGTGGGGGTGTGAAGTATGTGCCTTCTACCCATCATACGTCTGTGTGCGTGTATGTGTGTGTGTGTGTGGGGGGGGTGGGGGGGCAATCCCACTTGTGATGTCACAAACGAATAGAATGTGTGGAACAGTGTGATGACGGCTCGCCAGGAGAGCAGCTTACCGATGAGGGTCTTGAGGCACTGGCCCGACGCAGTGTCCCAGATTCGACTGTGGGGTGAGGAGGGAGGGGGGGGGGGGGTTGGGGGGTAGAACACGTGTTACCATTAGCATTGCCGTTAGCTGAAAGTTGGAGCGGCGTGAGGGAATCATTTTAAAGAAACAAAAGACGTAAATAATGACGTATATTTGTACCAGAGGCCGTCGTAGCTGCTGGAGACGATCAGCGAGCCGTCCCTGTTGAAGTGAACCTGCGAGACAAGACAACGTGGTCCAATGAACACTCATACAGACGCTTATGGTACAAACCTGCGCACATTTGTACAAACCCTCATTCAACTCCTATTCATATCCATTTGAGTTCGGTTCATATTGTCCAACATTATGAGCTTCTGTGTCTTATGTCTATCTTATGTGTTTGTAGTCCAATGCCTGTAAAGCTAGGATACGTTAGCTACGCGAGTACAGTACAGTGCAGTTCACCATCCTTGTGATGTTACTGCTAATTGTGTGGGTCACATTATTCCCAACGTGACGTAATTCACTGTCAGCTCTTTGTGGTGATGTCATACTCTGCATGTAATTTGTTTTGCATAGTATAGTATTCTGCTGTTGGTGAGTGAAGAAACAGAATTTGTGCTATTTTTAGCTATTCTTTGGTGCCATTTTCTTAAAGCTATTTAAGAAAATAGCACGACCAACTAAGTACAATTGTGCGCAGTACTATTACACAGCTAAGTACTATACCACAGTGATGTCATAATGCATGTATACAAACATTGTCGTGATGTCATAATATTGTACACATGTAAGGTCATGCTCACCGCAGAGACAGGGTCAGAGTGCGCCGGCAGTGTTTTCAAACACTTCCCCGTCTTCACATCCCAGATCCTCACGCTCTCATCGAACTACCACACACACACACACACACACACACACACACACACACACACACACACACACACACACACACACACACACACACACACACACACACACACACACACACACACACACACACACACACACACACACACACACACACGATAAATAACAACAATCACCATTATAACAGTGGAGGTCCACCCTAGTCGGCTTTTATGTTTTGTTTTTTTGAATTATTTATCTGATTTCTGAAAAAGATTTCAGTTACTATATGTAATGCTAAATCTGCCTGTGTTTCTTCAGACAGCTGTTTAGTAAGTTCCACCCCCAGGGCCAGCTGGGTCTGTGGTTGAACCCTGAGCACCGTGGACCGCGAGGAGGACCGTGAGTTACCATGAGCAGATATGCCCTTAAAACGGTCCAGTAGAGTTTTAGTCTGACACCATTGTTCACATTTCAAGATGCACGTTCCGATGTAATGACCCCCAGTTAGACTGCTCAGAATGGCATTTTGAATTCATAAGAATATTGGGATATTTATTGACAGTGCATAAAATTCCCTACGGTGATCGTGGTGATAGCACAGGTTACCGTATGGCCCCGCCCTAACAGGTTGGCCCCGCCCTAACGCGCTGTACTCACAGATCCGGACACGATGAGGTTGGACTGAGGGTTGAAGTTGCAGCAGAACACGTAGTTGCTGTGGCCTTTCAGCGTCTTCAGACACTTCCCCTGGAGAGAGGAGGGAGAGAGGTAAATAGATTGCATTTATATAACGCTTTTATCCAAATCGCTTTACAGTATTCATACACCGACGGCGGTGCCAACCATGCAAGGTAACAACCAACACGTCAGGAGCAGTCAGGGTTAGGTGGTGTCTTGCTCAGGAACACCTCGACACTTAGCTAGACGGAGCCCGGGGATCAAACCAGCAACCTTCCTGTTGCCAGACAACCGCTGCTGGGTGAATAGGACAAGTTTCAAGGTTATAATAATTGCTAGGCTAACCCGTCATGTCATCAAAGTGATGTCATCATTGTGGTAAAATGTCATGACATCCGTTTGATGTTGTGATGTCATGATGTCATATCATTCGTGAGGATGACCTCATCCATTAAAGCGGTGTCATCAGGGTGATGGCATGCCGTTAAAGTGGTCTAGTCACTAGGATGATGATGGCATGGCATTGCGATGACATCAGTGTGATGTCATCAGGGTGATGTCACCGTACCGAGCTGACGTCCCAGATCTTCAGGGTCTTGTCGTCGGAAGCGGAGACCAGTAGGTTGGAGTCTGAGGACCAGGCCACGTCAGAGATACCCTGAGGAGCAGAAGTACCAAGTAGAGAAACCTGATTCCATGTTCATGTCAAGGGAAACTTTGTTCCTGTACTTTGTACTCACCAGCTTGTGTCCAGATATGGTTTTCTCAAACTTCCCGTCGAACGCTCCCCATATTTTTATTAATTTGTCCGCAGCTGTAAGCACAGACAAAAGGTTCATGGATATTACATGTGAGAGAGAGAGAGGGAGAGAGAGAGAGACTGTAAATGCAGAGGGAAAGGGACAGAGATTGATTGTTTATATAAATTGAGAGATACAGGTTCACATGAAGAGAGAGACGCAGTATATATCCCAACTCTTCACAGTGGTGGAATGAGCTCCCGGCTCATGTCAGGACAGCCGAGTCGCTCGCCAGCTTCCGCAAGAGACTCAAGACCCACCTGTTCAGAGTTCACCTGGACTCTACATAACCCCCCCCAGCACTAACCTGTGTGTTTATATGTCTTAACACTTATTAATGGCACTTAGCATTGTTGTTCATTCTCAGATGTTGTATCATGCTTAGAATTGCACGCCTGCCCAGCTACTTATGCAGGCAACTTGCCAATTATGAAACTCGTTCTATTCGTCTCGTAAATAGGAATGCTGGAAAACAGCTCTATTCTTATCTTCAGGTACCACAGTGATATATTGCTGCCTCTCCTTCAACAAATGTACTCTTTGTAAGTCGCTTTGGATAAAAGCGTCTGCCAAATGCCCTAAATGTAAAAATGTAAATGTATATATAGTATGTATATGGTGGAGAGAGAGAGCGAGAGGATGCGACTGTGGTATAGAGTAAGGTTGTGGAGTAGAGAGACTGCATGGTACATAATAAGTGAGTAAGTGGAGGGGTGTACGTGCTGCACTCACAGGAGCTGGCGAGCCACTCTCCATTGGGGCTGAACTTGACAGAGGAGACAGCTTTGGTGTGGCCGGCCAGGGTGAACTTCAGGGTGTAGTTGGGCTTGGACGGCGCAGACTATACGGATTATTAAAACAAATAGCAAATGTATTGATTGTAATGATCATGATGTTCAGCCAACACCTAGTGCTACCTAGCACATACTGAATTCTGCCAATATAGAGGTGAAACCAAATTTTAGCAGCATTGATTAAGACAGAAGTCACACAAGCACGTTTGTTCGGTGCCAGCCATACCTTGCTGTGACTGGAGGAGGAGGAGGATGGGGGTAATATTGGAGGTTTGCAGTCCGTCTCTGGTTTCCTATCCTCCGATGACATCGTGAAGGCTGGCTCCTCCTGATAGGGAAAATACTTTTTAGATTACCTTAAAAAAAAAAAAAAAAAATCCAGGCACAACATACACTACTAGGCTATAGGCCTAATCCATGCGTTTGGTGATAAGATAAGATAGAACTCTATTGATCCCGAAGAAAATTCTTGTGCCAGGTTGCATAGCAATACAGTACAATAAAACAATGGAGAAATAAACAGTATAATAATAACAATAATAATATAACAGATTTACAGTAAGTTTAGAGTCTAGTCAGGTAGACCAATGACCAATCAAAGACGGCTCTGTCTTAACATGTAGACACAGTAAGGGTGCATGTTATAGATCTATTGTGTATATATATATATATTTAATCATATTTAATACACATATCCCCAGAAAAAGCACAAATGGAACAAAGAGGACAGAAGATTACATTAATTCATTGATTCCATCCTGCATTAGACTTGCATGATCAGAGATGTGGCTCATGTTCTAATGTATCAATATATGGATGAGCTATGACAGTAGTATGCAGTATATATGCAGTACAACATGATGCACACATTGTACTGCAGTATCAGTGAGATACTACTCGGCCTCACTTTACACCAAATAAATACTCACTAGAAATATATACTCACGTAGGGTACAGTAGTTGAAGGGGAATTCGCTTGAGGAACGGTACGCGGCCCGTGTAGTACTGCAGTAGCGAGTAGTAGTACTGCAGTAATAACACAAAGTACCTTCTGGTGAATTCGGATGAGCGGGGAATGGGGGCTGGGGCTGTTCTGCGCCTGCGCGGAAGAGAAACGACGGAGAGCACAGAGGGACCAACTTGGTTGTTTTTGGCTGCGCTTTTCTAATATGCTGCTTTTGTATTTATTTACTAAGAGTTTACAAGACCCACGTTATACAGTAGTAGTAGTAGTTCCTGTATTTGTGAAATCAATCTTATACCTAATGTATTTAATAGTTCAGTTAGAGAATAGAGATACATATTGTTTTACAATTGCTATGGAACAATCAATATGACAATCAACAGTTATACAAATAAGTTGTTATTACAAGTAATAATGTGTCATTTTACTTATTAAAGTGCACATTATTAGTGACCACTCAATTCAATTCAATTTTAAAGAGCTTTATTGGCATGGGAAACGTATTTACATTGCCAAAGCGAGTGGTAAATACAATTATACCATTATAATAAATATATACAGGTAAATAAGTCAACGTAAAAAAAAATATATATATATATATATATATTATATTATATATTTTTTTGCATTACTTTTTTTAAAACATTTTTTTTATTTTTTTTAAAAAACAAACAAAAAATACACACTCTCCCCTCACGCTTGGTTCCCGTGAGCCTTTGCGCGGAGCCGTAGCGCGCGGGTCGGTGGGAAACGAACACAATGGTGAGTTCCAGCTGTACTCGGGAGTCGGAATCTCTGTCTTCCGAGTCGGGCGTTCCCGAGTTGGAATTCCAACTCGGAAAGTCGGGAGACCCCCCCCTCCCTCGAGTTGACCATGTTCCAGTTTACTCGGCCATTGTTGGATTGTTGCTTGTAGGTTCTTCCGACTTTCCGAGTTGGAATTCCCGACTTCAGGGGGGCGTCCCCGCGGAAATCAACTCGTGGAAGGCCGATATTCCGACTTGTTCCGAGCGCAACTGGAACGCACCGTAGCAAGGCTCTTTGTGTTGCTACTCGGCGCTACGAGCACGAATACACTGGATATACTACTACTACCAATACTACCACCAATACTACTACTACTCGGATACTCGGGAGGGACTACTACTACTAAAAGTATTTTTTGGGGGGCTGTACGCAAACAACAAAGCCTCACACAACGAAGTAAACACCTGTTCTCGACGTTTCGGTGTAGATAGGAGCGGCGGACTCTTCGCGGCGGACCTTTTATTCACAAGTGACGCCGCACGGTCCTCCTCTCCTGGCTTAGCCTGCTAGCTGCGCGCACGTTAGCCCCGCCATGCGTTTCTCCATCCGCGTTAGCCACGTCTCGTTAGCCTCCCGCTGGCTGGCTCTCTGTAGCGCCTAACGCCAGGTACGGTAGGGGGTGGGGTGGGGTGCACAATGTGATTCCATTACAGTCTCCGTTACATTACATTACAAGAGACTCGCCAATAATTGTATTTTTGTGATTTTTTTTAATTTGATTCACAGTGAGGAATATTGTTAAAAAAGCTCCATCTGGTTGGTGTTAGCTTCAGGGGAGAGTGATGGTGGTGGTGGTGGTGGGCGGCTGCTGGCTCACATCCCGCCAGAACCAGCATGTCAGGGACGGATACAGTGCATGACTTTATTATGATCAGCTCGCCGAATACACCCAGCAACACGGGCTAGACAAGTAGTCAGCCTGCAGTTATTGGAGCCAGTGTGGGCGATCGGATACGTGTGTTAGTGTTTCCACCTCTTGGCTCCTCTGTGGGATGTGTGTTCATATCGATGCAGGCCTTTCTTAATCATCCCAACGCGCTGATTGAGTGTTGCGTGGTTCATTCGAAGTTAGACGTCCCGTGATCATTTCTGTGGAAAGGTTCAAGTTATGTTACACGGCCCGATGTGAAGTAGTAAACACACTAGTGCACGTATTGATAGACGTGTACACCCTCTTGCCACGACGCTGTTGTAGCTTTTTATTTGACCTTTTGTAACGTGGCGACACACACACACTGCTACCCAGAAGCACATGAAGTCAAGCCACCACCGAGTTGCTGCCCTTGCTGTGTTCACACATGTGTGCGTGTGTTAACTTAAGACACAAACAAATAACAAGGGGAAGTCAACAAATGTTGTCCAGCAGTCTGTTCGCTTTCACAATTCCGGGCTCAACAAAACATTACATAGCATTCAATCACTTAGCAGGCTAATGGGTTATAACTCATGTACACAGCCTGCTGTCTTGAACATTTGTACAGATATGTTCAATACGTAATCTGGCTTCCGAATGGCAGCCACAGTATACACACCATTGTTTTAGTTTTGTACACAGATTAAAATCTGGATATAGATGCTTCCACCTAGTGTCAAAACATTCTAGTGCCTAGATTCGAATACGAAAAGGCTCAGATTTGACTGATCCCTTTAAGTGTTTTCTGACTGGTCTGGTAATTCAGAGTTGACACACCTAAACACACATTTACCAGTGTGCATGTTTTGTTAAGACTACATATGTTGCATATGAGTCACACCAGTGGGTGTAAGAGTGTTAAGACAAACACAAATCCTGTGGTTGGCGACAACAATCAACACAGACGATCAATTTGATCCCATGGGTCTAATCTGGGATATTAACAAAGTATCTGATCTCACTAGCAACTGCACAGTGACTAAACTTGGATCCAGGAGTCAAAAAATCTAAAGTCAGATTTCTCTTGTTTTAGTGTCAACTGCAAACTTTAAATGTATTTATTTTTTTCACACAGTGTGTGTTAAGAGACAATGATTGTGTTTCTTCCAGAGAGTTGGCGGACGGTGTTTTGCATATCGGAGGGGAGGGAGTGAAGGAACGGCCGATTGTTGCACGACAAACCTCTGTTCTTCTCTGATGAGACTCACCGGTAGGACTGGACAACACCCTATTATTACAGTTTCTCCTCTTTTGTTTTGACTGGTGTCAAAACAAAAGAGATTAAATATGATTAAATATGAGATTTGAAAGAAAGTCGTTCATCCGATCCCATACTTTACATTTCCATATACTTCAGTGTAATGACCCTCAGTTAGACTGTTCAGAAGGATATTTTGTAATTATACACGTTAATGTTGTGATATACATTGTCATATTGTGTAAAATTCCCCATGATCACCATGATGATAAACAATTGTTCCACATCGGCCCAGACCTACGCACAGTACCAACGTATACCAGGTGAAACGCCCAGACACCACAGACAACAATAGATCACCCAGATTTGGAAAGATCGCAACACACACACACACACACCTGTGTGTCCATTTTGCTGGAACACCCTCCCTCAGGAGTTAATTCACACTGGACAGAATAAACAGGAGTTACTAATGCACACCTAGACGACACATACTAATGTAGTAAGCATACAAGTGTAGTTTATACTAAGTTGACACGAAGCTTTGCAATACAGCCCCCTGCAATGGCAATTAAACATGCAATGCATAAAGTTAATGAGTCCCTTGAGTCATCACTGACTGCATTGTTCTCTCACCTTTCACCTGCAGTAAAGTGGTTTTCCTTACACTTTCGCTCTGTCCCGTGTACACACGGTCCTTTATATTCCAATTCCACCATAACCGCTCCCCACATTTAACCGATCACCTCTGATTAGTGGAATCAAGCACGGCTCAGTGCGGGACAGGACAAAATGACAAAATGTTAGAAAACTGCTGTTCTAGCACTTTACGCAGCTGCCCCTATATTGTCTTGGCAATCTGATTATGTTTCATGGCAAGCCGTGTCTAGGAGCCAAGAGCTATTACTTATTGATTTAACATTGTCTTTATTCATAGTGCACGCTTTGTCCATTGGTCGGTTTTATTAGGTTGTTTATTACATTTCTGTCTGTAGGATATTTAATTTTTTGTGAGGACAAACGGGGAAAAAGGGTTTGAAGCATACGTGCTTAGCGGGTGCTTGCTTGTTTGTTTGTTTGTTGTAAACATTGGGTTTGTTTCTGTTGTTTTTCGCTTCAGACAGGCAGTGAAGTCGCGACCCTGTGAAATGGGATGGGGCCCCACCGGAGCCTCTGAAGAAGGAGAAGAACCACCTCAGTCCATCCAGACTGACCACAGAAACCACTGAACCGGACCCCCACAGCCACCCCCACTGAATAAAAGACCCACCAAGCGACGAGTGCTGGAACACCGGGAATCATGTCCGGGATCTCCCCAGCCACCGGCGCTCCCACCCGGCTGGCCAACATGCCCCCGCCGGCCGTGACCAACCCGGCGCGGCCTGGCAGGAAGACCAACCAGCTGCAGTACATGCAGAACGTGGTGGTGAAGTCGCTGTGGCGCCACCAGTTCGCCTGGCCCTTCTACCACCCGGTGGACGTGGTCAAGCTGGGACTGCCGGTAAGAAAGCACATCGCTGCTGGTTGTGGTGGGGGCCTTATGGCATTAAAGCAGAGCAAATTGTGTGTAAGATGTTGTAGTTCTTATATTTGAAAAAGTTTCTATCCACTGAGAAATAAGAAAACACGCAAAGGCAAACTTAAGACAAAAGGCAACAAATTAATTGATTTCAGAGTCGTAGAACTAAATTGCACATCATTAGGTGCAATTAATTATAGGGGACATTTCATATTTGTAAACGGGGGGGTGTCAAAAAAGAGCGAGAAGAGAGCAAGAGTTTGAAACAAAGGAGTTGGATCGGTCCACTGAAGCAGCTTGTCGGGCCAACGGCTACCGTCTAACCTCACACACACCTGGTGGTAAAATGTCACAGGAAGTGCTCCTCTCACAGGAAGCGCATAAATAGGTCCGCTCTCGTTCTGACATGGTAACCAAGACGACCAGTGTGTATGTACACGTACACATATACCACTCATGGCTAGAAACACACTTAAATTGCACGTTGCTGGAAATGTCCCTCCCAAAACCATCGTTTGCAGTGAAGTGTGCAATGAAATGGGATTCCATTTAAATTAAAAGACAAGTCGGAGAAACTATTTCTCTTGCAAGGTTTCATTATGTTGAACCGTTGGTCTGGTGCAAATGTGTGCTTTGCAGAAGTGGAAAACCCAATTGAATGTAATGAGGTATTAACCGCAGAATCTTGTTGTCAGCTCTCTTTACCTGCGAGTACATGCATTTGACCTATTTGAAGAGCAGGCGATCCCTGGAGAATGGCAGGCCTGCGCTCTGGTAGTGGAGATTAAATGTCCTTCCTGTATAGAAACACAGCTCAAGTGATCTGGTCTACGTTTCATCTGGTTGATTCAATGAACAGAATAAAACGCAAAAGGCAAGGCAATGCAACTTTATTTGTAGAGCATCTTTCATACACAGAGGCAATTAAACAAAGGCAAAGCAAATACATTTTATGTGAGTAGAACGATTACAGAACTGTATTCTTGTGGTTAGGGTGTCAGGTATGTTTGTCACGATAATTGAGAAAATGGCAGATAATGCCAAACCCTAGTTATACATACGTCGCAGGGCTGATTTTAGCCTTGTGAGACCAATTCTGATCTTGGGAGTTCACATTCTGTTTCTCTCTGAGAAGCTGGTCTGGCCAGGCTTCAAGTTATCCGCTTGTGGCAGAAGCACAGTAGTTCGGACCAATCAGCGTCCCCATGAGGGACTGCAAGCAGCTACAGGTGGCGCAATGGACACATGGTTCATCCAATCACCTGCCAAGTAATTTGTTGAAAGCGCCTGCCCCTTTCCAAAGAGTTTCAAAGGACGACTTCCCATATGGTTCTGTGTAACAAACCATCTGGAGCGGCAGGTTAGGACTGATCGCTAATTATGGAAATGGGGGTTCCGCTGTCAACAGAGGAACACACACACACACACAGGGTGGTTATTGTTGTAGTATGCGTGCGATGCTTAGCAGTACAGACACACACACACACACACAGCGGATTCCACGGGGACCATCCATAATGCACTCTTGATAGATTTGCTTCCTGTAGTTGGTTCCGAACCGTAGTTCACTTGGAAGCGGACCGAGACCCTCGTGCTCAAGCAGACCAGAGTTTGTTCGTTTGGTCCGCAGCAGAGTTCGAATCAGCGTTCACACCACCCCAAACGAACCATACTATCGGGGGGGGGGGGGAATGCTCCAGGGTTCGATTTAAAACGGACAGCTCAGGTGTGACAGCGCTCTGATACTAATGCCATAACAATGTTGTTCTCCAGGATTATTACACGATCATCAAGACCCCGATGGACATGGGGTCCATCAAGAAGAGGCTGGAGAACAACTACTACAGCAGCGCCAGCGAGTGCATGCAGGACTTCAACACCATGTTCACCAACTGCTATATATACAACAAGGTAACACACACACACACACACACACACACACACACACACACACACACACACACACACACACACACACACACACACACACACACACACACACACACACACACACACACACTGAGCAATGTGCACAATCTTGTCATGCTCAGGAATGGCCATTAGGTGGCACCCCGCCTCCACTGATTGTCTGAGGTTCAACTATTCGTTTCCTCTGCTTCAGGAACGCTAAAGAGACTGAGGGTCTGCTATACTTAATATGCTTTTGTATGTTCTGTTCTACTCTGGTCTTGCTCTATTGTGTTCTACTGTACCCTGACTCTACTGTGTTCTTCTGTACCCTGACTCTACTGTGTTCTTCTGTACCCTGACTCTACTGTGTTCTACTGTACCCTGACTCTACTGTGTTCTACTGTACCCTGACTCTACTGTGTTCTACTGTACCCTGACTCTACTGTGTTCTACTGTACCCTGACTCTACTGTGTTCTACTGTACCCTGACTACTGTGTTCTACTGTACCCTGACTCTACTGTGTTCTACTGTACCCTGACTCTACTGTGTTCTACTGTACCCTGACTACTGTGTTCTACTGTACCCTGACTCTACTGTGTTCTACTGTACCCTGACTCTACTGTGTTCTACTGTACCCTGACTCTACTGTGTTCTACTGTACCCTGACTCTACTGTGTTCTACTGTACCCTGACTACTGTGTTCTACTGTACCCTGACTCTACTGTGTTCGACTGTACCCTGACTCTACTGTGTTCTACTGTACCCTGACTCTACTGCATTCTACTCCACTGTAGTCTTTCTCTACTGTAGTCTTACTCTACTGTAGTCTTACTCTACTGTGGTACTTCTCTATTGTGTTCTACTCTGACTCTACTGTGTTCCATGGCAGCCTACGGATGACATTGTGCTGATGGCCCAGGCACTAGAGAAGGTCTTCCTCCAGAAGGTGTCCCAGATGCCCCCTGGGCAGGAGGAGGTGCTGCCTGCTGGACCCAAAGCCAAGCCCAAGAAGCCCTCCACCCCTGGTACCGCAGCTCTGCTCCCTTTTAGTGCAACCACTAGGGGGCCAAGTTGGACATGATTTATTTTCAAAGTTTAGTTAATTCCATAGCTCTCAAACACTTCCTATACATCATATACATGAAATCATAAGACAAATCATTTTTACAAGGACATTTTCAAATACACCCAGGTACAGTACATTGCATACTATATCACGGCCTACAGTATATAGCAAAACAATACTTTTGATTTAACAGAACATACCAATCTAAACAAAGTGCAGCATAATATGACCGCGCTGTACAGTGAAGGTATTATTATTTAACATTTAAGGACCGTCTCACACAAAGCAGGGAGTAATTTAAAAACACGATGACCTTGTCGGTGTGTTGATTTTGCATGTGTGTGTGGGGAGAAGGTGGCCAGGACGGGACGGTGACCTCCTGCACCCCCGCGACTCCTCCTCCGTCCTCCGAGACCACGGCTCTGAACTCCTCCTCTGCCTCCAACTCCTCCTCGCTGCCCAACTCCCCCACGCAGGGTTCTGTCAAAGTGAGTTCACCTCCTCAGATGTCCGCACCACACCACCAGCTACTGTTGGTTGAATTCCCACGCACAACTGTCCATTAAAACACTTAACACTGACGTTTAAAGGTCCCCTAATATGCCACCAGACTAGTGATGTCACCAGACTACCGTCTAGTCACTAGACTGCTGTCTAGTGACATCACAAGTGGGAATGTCCACCTACTAGATGTATGATTACTAGATCAGTCTACCAGCCTACCCAGTGGACTGTACCGACAGGTAAACTGATCTAGTCAGCATCCATCGAGGTGGACATTCCCACTTGTGATGTCACTAGATGGTAGTCACATGGCAATTCTGAAACAGCTTGAAATGGCTAATCACACTCAGACCTGGTGGCATAATAGGGGACCTTTAAAACTGCAAGGCATTCATCAATCTTTCATGACTCGAGTAAAATGAGCACAGATGTAACGGATGAGATTTGGAGTACTCAATCCTGAGAGAAATCCTTTTTATTTTTTTCTAAAATACTGCAATTTCCGAATTTTGTTCCAAATTTCTTTGGCTCTGTGGTTTTGTGTCTGTGACCAATAGGCCCTGAAGAGGAAAATGCTCTCGCCCCCGCCGGGCGCGGGCCCCCACCATTAGGTCCCCGGGGTCCGAGAGCGAGTCGTCGCTGGAGAAGAAGCGGAGGGAGAGCACGGGCCGCCCCATCAAGCCGCCCCGCAAGGCGATGGCGGAGGAGGAGGAGGCGGCGCAGCACGCCACCAAACGCGGCCGGCTCACCGAGCAGCTGCGCTTCTGCTCCGGCATCCTGAAGGAGATGCTGTCCAAGAAGCACGCGGCGTACGCCTGGCCCTTCTACAAGCCGGTGGACGCCGAGGCGCTGCAGCTGCACGACTACCACAACATCATCAAGCTGCCCATGGACCTGGGCTCTGTCAAGGTGGGGTCCCCCTAACTATTGGCAGTCACTCTTTACTCTCCCGTGACTTAGGTTTGCTCAAATACAGTATTTCAGCCTTTCTGATTGGACAGCTTGTTTTGTTTACTTCCCTCTCTGTAGAAAAAAATGGACGAGCGGAAGTACCGGGACACTCAGGCGTTTGCTGCGGACGTCCGATTAATTTTTTCAAATTGTTACAAATATAACCCTCCGGATCATGAAGTGGTCGCCATGGCCAGAAAACTCCAGGTAAATTTGTTTATGAAATGTATCGTCAATTTTATCCAACCCTTTATCCGATATTTTGTCTGATATATATATTTTATCGGATATTCACAGATGACGAGTTTACAACGTCGAGCATGCCTTCTCAGAAGTTTTTCAACTTATTTCATGGCGTGCGTGAAACCCTTTGCAGGACGTGTTCGAGTTGAGGTTCACCAAAATGCCGGACGAGGCGGTGGACCTGAGCTCGGCGGCGGGTGGCGGCTTCCAGAAGAACGCCATGTTTAGCGTGAACAGCGGCAACTCCTCCGCCTCGGGCATGTCGGACGGGGACGACGACCACGCCACCCGCCTCGCCGAGCTGCAGGAGCAGGTGGGCGCCGAACAGGTGGGTCTCCATGCTGACGTTTTTTAAATGAGCGACTATTTTCGCACCAGGGCCGTGTTGACCTGACGAGCCATTTAAACACGCTTGTGACGTCACAAGATATCCACACTTGATGTCACGCGTATGAGATGAACAGATTAATTAATCGCCTCTCTGCTGGACTGCACCAACTGGTAGGACTTGAGTTTGTCTGTCCATCATGAATCTGGATGGACCCTCCCACTTATGATGGATAGATTTTGAAATGGCTTTTAATGACAATCAGTCAACATCATACCTGGTGCTAAAATACTAACTCTTTAAGCTTTTTATCATTCCATTTGCGAGAAATACCCTGTGGTTCATTTTATTATTATTATTATATACTTGAAATGTTTCTATTTTTGTCCCACATCTCTTAGCATCAGAACGGTAGTGAATTGGGGAGAAATGGGTGCAGCAACAATGATCAGGTGACTACTACTTATCAATAATCAATAATATATAATCACCTCATTAACAGAAGCAACACTAATACCGTATCTCTCTGAGAAACATGAGCGAGGTACGTTTCCACGATCTTCCACGAACGTTGACACACTGTTGGATGTGCCCGTTTAATAGCAGGGTCACAGACGCCGCGAAATGGTCCGAGGGTGCGTGCACTTGTCTTTAATGTTGTTATTGATGTTGACATATCTTGTACACCTTATAATGCCACCCTTACAAACGGGAACGTTATACTGATCCAAAAGCACTTGCGGTGGTTTTATTTTCCATACATAATCAATGGGGAGGGTCGGGTTCAGTTGGCAGCGGGGATGCCTACAGGTAGACGGCGACGGACACTGGAGTTCGAACCTACAGCCTTCCGGCTTGGAGCAGAACACCTCATCGCCACTCGACAATCCTGCAATCTCCCCCGATCCTCCTCGATTTTAATTGCTTCCTGTTGCATTCGTCCACATCCTGGTGTCGATGTGAACCTGCCTGCCTTCCCAGTGTTAGTTTCTCAGTGTGAACAAGATCCCTGGCTGCCAATCACTCTGTGTGGGAGAATCTGTCAGAGTAGCTGATGTCTGGTTCCTTTAGTGTTAGTCTTCCTGATGGGCTCTGCCCGGGTTGGGCGTGGATCAACCACCCCATCCTTTACAAAAATAAAACCTTGGTACTGAAACTGCAAATGTTTCTTCGAGATCCTGCAAAATTCCTCATGATTACGGTAACAGCACATGTTTCCGTATTGCCCCCACCAGCCATAGCGTCGGCTGTTCACCAAATATAAGCACCAAGCCCCGAGGAAACATGTACGCCATCACTCCCTTAGTAACGGTGGGTCGTTTGCCCGGCCAGCTGCCTTGCTTACTGCCCCGGAAGATCGGTTGCGCCATCCACGGCTAATCCCATTATTTCTGTCCACCCACAAATGAGACCCTGGTGGATAATGACCTTTTCACACCGGCTCAGCAGACATTTTATCCCACTTAGTGTTCTGGATCGAGGAGGGTCGGGGGGAGGGGGGGGGGGGGTGATTCACACACATCCAGCGTCTTGAGACACACACACACACCTCCGTCTACACACCGCCCAAACCGAAACGTGCAGGATGAGCGCGCTTCAGCGATGCATAACGCAATGATATGCTAACTGTCTGTCATTGTTTTATTTCACCGTGAACGGCAGCGGAATAAACGGCCTGTCATCCCCCCCATCTCATCATCATCTGAAGCGGAGCCACACCTCTCTCTGTTCTCCCTTCATCCACCTTCTGTTGTTATTCTGCTCCACAGAGCTAGAACACGTCTTAAGGTGTATTTTGTAAATGACACCCTGTCATTGTGCCACGTGTATGGAGGGGGGGGGGGGAGAGAGAGAGAGAGAGAGAGCTCTCGCACTGAGTAATGGTGCTATCTCTATAAGATAGATTGAGAACAGAGGGGGAACCGGTGAAGTGTTTTGTTTTCATCCATTTAACAGCAGCTCAAGAGATCCGCGACTCCATCAGCGTATGTGTGACGAAGATTTCAATTGGCTGCTGCCGCCGCTACTGTTGAAGTGGTTTGCATCTTGTTAGAGATCAGCGCAAAGTAGACAACTCCTGGCAAAGTTTAGCACGGCCCCATCTGCGACGGCGTGTTTACAACGAGATTAACACGATTAACCGTTTTCAATGCAGCAACATTACAAAATCTAATCTTCCTCAATGGCCTGTCATTTCCCCAGTGTCTAATAATCCACTTCCCCAAGACTATTCAGCATTAACTGAACAACACCATTTACTAAATATAGTGAGTGGATTTTTAAAAGTCCTTGTTATTTCTTCCATTGTGTACTTCCCTTGTTGCTCTCTGCTAACAAGACGATATTAGTGCCTTCAGACGTAATGAGATGGGGGGGCTTAAACGCCTCCGTTTCAAAATAACGACAACGAAACAAAACTCACTTTAGAGCTGATTGCGCTCACCTCGCTTTGTTTTGATTCAATTGTGTTCAGACCGAGTCTCATGGTTCTCATTCACTGGTCTCAACATTGGCCAGCTGCCCAACGCATACATGAGAGCCATGAGACTCAATCAAAAACACTGTTTCATCAAAACGTAGTGGGGCAAATCAAAATGGTGGATTTGATACATCATAATATGATAATTCCACCTTTATATAAGGCCCCAAAAACCCATTCCCTTTCTCTTCTAACCATGTGTGTGTGTTAATAGCAGACATTACCACGTTGCCTACTATCGCCCACCCCCGTCCTCACGTGCACGCCTCTCTGTTCGCCCCCCCCCCCCCCAGCTGAAAGCCGTGCATGAGCAGCTGGCGGCGCTGTCGCAGGCGCCCGGCAGTAAGCCCAAGCGGGCCAAGGAGAAGGAACGGCGACGGGAGGGCCGGCAGGTCCCCGGGGACGAGAGGAGGGGCTCTAAGGCCGCCCGGCCCGGCCAGCAGAAGAAGACCTCCAAGAAGTCCTCCGGCAGCAGCCTCAGGTACGGTGCACGTGGGCGCCACCGGGCATGCCCAGTGTGCCCGGCTGTTTTCTAAATAGTGGGGCCTCCCGGTTGGTGGTACAGTCCACTGGGTCGGGCCGACTGGTCCTCGCAAGCCATTTCAAAATCTATCCACTTGTGACATCCCCAGTGGGACACTGAGGGAGTGTCCACCCAGACGCTGTAGGTCAACACCTCGGTCACCCTCCCTCCCACCCGGTAGGTGGGTCTATCTGTCTCCCACTTGTGATGTCACACATGGGAATATTCTGGTATGGCTTGTAATGGCAAAGCAACGTCACACCTGGTAGTCAAATGGATGCCATTAAATGTTTTCATACAGAATTAGCTTTATTGGCCTTAGTTTTTACAAACAAGGTGTGTGCTATTGCAAAATTGGTGCATAACATTGAACATTAAAGAGAGAGTAATAGTATAGAAATTCTAACAAATTATATATATTATATATATATATATATAAAGGCAATAAAAAGGTGCAATTTAACAAAAAGAAAATGCACAGATGCTTTTCATGAAATGTTGATACTGCTACATATATTAAATTATGAAAAAAAGACAAAATCCACCCTAGTTGAATATTTAACAAAGTACACGACAACATATCATTACATTTTTACTTCAAATCTTTAGTTTTTACCAAATTATACATCCAACACCCCTCGCCCGGTACAAGCCCCTCATCTCCGCTCAAACTCTTGTATTCTCCCCATGGTTCGGCCGGTCACACCAGGAAGGGCGCCCGGGAGGACGACACGGACGACGAGTCGCTGCCCATGACGTACGACGAGAAGCGGCAGCTGAGCCTGGACATCAACCGCCTGCCGGGGGGCAAGCTGGGCCGCGTGGTGCGCATCATCCAGACCCGGGAGCCCTCTCTGCGGGACTCCAACCCCGACGAGATCGAGATCGACTTCGAGACGCTGAAGCCGTCCACGCTGCGTGAGCTGGAGCAGTACGTCAAGTCCTGCCTGTACAAGAAGATGCGCAAGCCCGGCGGTACGTGGAAGGAGGGAGGCAAAAGTCACATCTGTCAATCATAGAATACTAAAAGTACTAGATATTTGAATCTGTTTTTTTTTTTTTACATATCTAACATGTATTAATATGCGTTGTTGAATTCATTCATAAATTGGTACAGTTTATTTATAGAGCACTTTTCTAAAAACGCTGACACTTTACTGTACACATGCAGACATGCAGTGTTAGAAAAGGCAAGAGACCACATAGTCTGCTTCACTTAACACAGCACAATCCAAAAGTGTTGGGTTCATTCACTCTCGTTTACATTTTTAAGTTTTGTGAGCTTCTGTAAAACCTGCTAGTTCTCATTGTAAAAATTCTCAGTGTTCCACCAGTAATGAACCTTGAACACGAGTCATTGAATTTGAGGGAAATGGGCCTGGAAACGTCCTTAAATTCCTTGCGTTTGATGTTTAAGAAGATGATGTGGGGAACCCTGGTACGAACATCTGGCCAGGTAGACTCACCTGTCCTCACACCTGGCCAGGTAGACTCACCTGTCCTCACACCTGGCCAGGTAGACTCACCTGTCCTCCTCACACCTGGCCAGGTAGACTCACCTGTCCTCACACCTGGCCAGGTAGACTCACCTGTCCTCACACCTGGCCAGGTAGACTCGCCTGTCCTCACACCTGGCCAGGTAGACTCACCTGCCCTCCTCACACCTGGCCAGGTAGACTCACCTGTTCTCACACCTGTGTGTTGACTTCCTGTTTTCCAGAGGACGGAGCCACGGTCAGTGACAGCAGCAGTTCGTCAGGCTCGGGCAGCAGCAGTTCCAGCGACTCCAGTTCAGACAACAGCGAACCGGACTGAGTCACACCGTGGGTCTTTTCTTATATTTATATTCCATTACCTTTTACCGATTTCATTATTCTTGATGTTGGCTTCTGTGTTTTGTATGCCGTTTTAAGGAAAAGGTTGTTTCTTAATAACTACGCATTTTTTGGGGGGTGGGTTTTTCTCTGTGATGAAAAATCCTATATTACTCAGGGTAAACTAAGTGAAAATGTATACAGTATATGGGTTCATTGTCGGCTAAACCGTGTCCTTTTGGATGTAATTAACTGGCATTTCAGTTGGAAACTACAATATCCGCTGGGGTGGTTTCTTATCATAAACACCATCCATCATCAACCACTGTGATGCTCCCCCTACCCCCGATAGAACCGGGACGAGTTCTGCTATATTCTAGAAACCCCGCTCAACGGCTACTTAATGACATGGAGCTAAAAGAACGGTAATAATAGTCGATGGAATGCAAAGCTACAAAGAGAGGTTTTTAAAAGACAATGTGTATGGGAAAAAAAGGTTTTAAATGGAGACGGGGCTGTGCATTTTCTAGTCGATGATGGATGTAGGAGACGCTTCACTGAGTGGTGTTCACACGCTGCATACAAACCATGCTCTGTGTGTGTGTGTGTGTGTCTGCGTCTTAGTGTCTATGTATCCACCATGGCATTGGATTTGTACGCGTGTATCTAAGGTGGATCCTGCACCAACCGCAACTAAATAAATAAAGCTGAATAGAAATGTATGAACAGATAACACATTTTCTTTTCCTCTTTTCTCGTTCCAGATGGCCAGATAACAGCGAGATAACGGACAATGTGACGGAGCAGTGCGACGCGACGCGTCCTCCATCTTTACGTTTGTGTTGTCATGGGAACCACAGGGGGGAGGGGGATGGGAGGAAGGGGAGCTTCCCTCCCCTAACAGTTTTGCTCAGCCCACGCGTCTCCCTGGATCAGTCATATGTCCACCATGACGTGACGTCCGACCCGAAGTCTACCACAATGTCTACCGCATCGTCATCCTCATCACCGTCTCTCATTATGATATCCACTTTGGCCCAGTTGACCCACTGATGGCCTCTGAACTATTAAATCATGCACCAGGACCATCCATCACAGCATCTTATCAATCTCTATATCATGATATATCCCAGAAATTACACCGCAATATGTTGCCATTGATCTATCTCACGATATTCACCATGATCACCCATATAGGCAGGATGCTGTAAAAAGGGGTGGGTGTGTGTGTGTGTGTGTGTGTGTGTGTGTGTGTGTGTGTGTGTGTGTGTGTGTGTGTGTGTGTGTGTGTGTGTGTGTGTGTGTGTGTGTGTGTGTGTGTGTGTGTGTGTGTGAGAGAGAGAGTGTGAGACAGACTCACTGTTGTTTTGTTGTATAGCCGATCTGTTCCGATGCATATCTGTGTAGTCCCTGGCAGCTTAAGGTCTTTCAACCTCTTCACATTTGTTTTGTACAAAAAAGAAAGTTAAATCTGAACGCATGATTGGACCAGCCGACAGTCGGTGCATTGCCTGAGTGTGAGTGTGTGTGTGTGGTGTGTGTGTCTGTCAGGTTGGGTTACGATCGTGGATGCGGGGACGTGACGATGTCTGTCCTAAGTGACGTGACGATGTCTGTCCTAAGTGACGTGACAAGACGTATCTTCCTTAAGCGATGAGCGGGCAATATGTATCTGAATGTATGATCACATGGCTCATATAGTTCTGTTGGACCGTTGAAATCGGTGAATAGACGTATCCTGCTCTGGTTCTATGCTAAGGAAATGTGGTGTCAATAATTATTATTATTTTTTTTACATTTTAGATACATTTTCTAAAAATAAATGAAAACAACAAAAAAAGGATATTCTCTGTTATATTTATTTTTATGCCCAGATATCTATGTAAGCGTTTGTCCGCCATAAGTTTGTTTTGTTTTTAGGTTTTTGTTTTTTTCTGAATGTTGTTTTCTCAGTGGTCAAAAACGGACCAAGATCATGTATATACATATATAGATATTTTCAAATCTAACTTCTTTTTTATGCTTTTGTTGTAATATGATAGCCTCTTTTTATATATATAAAAAGGATTTCTACTTTTTATTTTTAACATGCATGGAGATTTGTTGTACCTCAATTTAGCCTTTTGTTTTTTTTTAAGTCTTGTTTTAAGATTCTTTTCATGTTGCCCATCAGAAGAACTTGTGTATCCTCTGTAAATAATTTTAGGCTTGCTCATGTAAATGTCTGCCATAATCGACCAGTAGAAGATATCATTTAATGTTTCTGCAAAACTGTAATGAGAGCTAAGTTTTTGTTTCTCTTCAATAAATACAAAAAGCCTGAACATTTCTAATGTGTCATAATTTTCCAGTCAACTATATAATCTTGACCTCTGGCACTAACTTCAATGTTAAACTGCTATGCCGTCTGCGCCCCGGGTAACTGGCACACAATCTTGTTTGTTATTATTTGTTGCATCAACCAGTTGTTACAAACCACGGCTTCCACCCACTGCCCTGTGCTTCATGACTCAAACCAGCTGTTATTTACATGGTACCACTAACCACTGTAATTCCTAGTTCTACGGGGAACACTGGACCTGAACTTCACATGCAACTCCTTAACTCTCCGACAGAGGGCGCCCATGTAACGTATTTGATGTATTTGACATTGCATGAATGAACTGAGTCCCGTTGGGAAGCACATGTCTGGTGCTTGACTACATCACAGCTCCTGTTCCATGCATGCATCACAAATGCATTGCAGTGGATGGAGCGTCTTTCATGATATTGTGCTGGATTGAGTTTGGCAGCACAGTGTGTGAGAAGTTCTCCCTTTTTCCCCCCATTTTTTACATTTTATTTTATCTTATTTTCTTATTTTTTTTGTAACCCAGTTTTTTAAGTTGACTAACTTACCTGTATATATTTAGTTCTTTATAAGTATATTTTAGATACTCATATTTATACATTTGATTGCAGTATTGCAGCTTTGTTTACATATTTCTTTGTTATTGAATATCTGTAATTATATATTTGTAAATCGACAAATGTAAATTTGATTTGTTTTGTTTTTGTTTTTTATTTTCCACTCGCTTTGGCAATGTAAATGTACGTTTCCCATGCCAATAAAGCTCTTTAAATAGAAATAGAAATTGAATTGAATTGAGAAGTGTCGTCTGTAGCAGTCCCCCCATGAGGACCACCAGGTGAGCACCTTGATCACCAACACGTGGACTCTTGGACTATTTTAGATTGTTGTACGTTGTTCGTTTAATAGCTCGATTCCTCCTCTTTATAAGTAATATGGATTCATTACGCACTTCATAATAAGCCAATACATACTAGTTGACATACGACCATGGATCTGATTGGCCTGTTTGGCTCAATGTGTTCAGATATATTGATATTCTTTTAGTTTTTGCTTTGTTATGTTGCATTAGCACTGTGATGATACTGGCATCGGATGGCTGTTGATGTCTCAGCTGGTTTATGTATATTGTATCGGTCCCGATCAAATCACAAATTCGATTTTTTTTTGTCGCGCTTCTGTGTTGTAATGCGCGCACCGAGCGGTAGGGGGCGCAGCGCGCGTAACTCTCACGTTTCACATATTTCGCCTTAACTTCCCCTTTGTGTGCGTGTGTGTGTTGTGTGTATCTAGTGTAGTGTAGTCTATGGACCGTAGCAGCAGCAGCAGCAGCAGCGGTGGCGATCCTGATGAAAAGTACTTTCTTTGCGCGGCGATGAGTGACTTTGCGCAGAGATAAGACGCGTTAAAAAAAAAAAAGAAACCACACGCGTCGTTATCGTTGTTGTTGTTATTGTTGTTGTTGTTATTGGGGGGGGGCTTTGAATTTGTTTTGAGGGACCATCAACCCATCAAGCCCTCGATCCATCCCGGGAGAGAACAGAACACAGAGACCCCTGGAAGCCACCAGGAGACACCAGGAGTTGCCAGGAGCTCCTCTGTCTCCTCATCCAGTCCAAGTTAAGGCGCAAAGTCCCCACAGTTTTATGGATTAACGGGCGCTACATGAGGATGTTTCCCGCCGGCTGGAGCTGACGGGTGTGTGTGTGTGTGTGTGTGTGTGTGGAGAGTGTCAGGGA
>PIJE02000063.1:130036-140036 GCA_002895965.2 Coryphaenoides rupestris | reverse complement strand
GTGCAGAACTTTGGGAGTGTGTGCTTTCCTTCTTGTCAGTCTCGCTGGCAAAGTGGCTTTAAATCACGGTTAAATCCGTCAAAAATGTACCACCATTTTCTTTTCCTTTCCTTTCCTGTTCAACCTCAGCGGGCCGTGTGCCGTTTCTTATGTTTCATAACAATCAAATAAGACCCAGACGTCAAAAATACCAGGGAAGATCTTTCCCGGAGATAACAGATGTTGTATTTTTCCTCCAAAATCCGCTCAGGAAGTCAGTCGGAGTAACCGCAGAACCGTGGGCTTCTGTTAGACCAAACGGCTCATCACATACATGCGGACAGTACAGTACAGTACAGTACAGTACGCGTCTTTGTACTGCGTGACATGGCATGTGTCTGTCATCATCTCCATCTCCATAACGCCCCTGTGGTGTCTTAGGTGGTCTTGGAGGGTATAGTGTTTGTTGGAGTTCGTGTTTGACCCCCCCCCTTAAGGCAATCCCTTAAAGGTACTATAAGTACCAACCCACGGAGCTCAGAATGCACTGATTCTTACTTGTATACCTTTAAGTCAAGACACCCTCAAGAAATTAACTTGAAATCACTTTGGATTAAAAGTGAAAGCACTGAGTGAATGGACTGGATTGATATCTCATACTTAGTTAACCAACAGCAGCAGCAGCAGTAGCAGTAGCTGCTCAGGCCCGGCCCTGCCTGCCTCCATAATTACCACACAACACCAGAACGGCGTCTTCGTCATCACACCGCTTTGATCCTCCCAGCAGGCCTCGCTCCCCGGCCGCGCTGCTGGGAGCCTGCAGTGGTGGTTGGTGGTGGTGGTTGAGGTGGTTGTGGTGGTGGGTGACAATGACGCAAGGTGTGTGTGTGTGTGTGTGTGTGTGTGTGTGTGTGTGTGTGTGTGTGTGTGTGTGTGTGTGTGTGTGTGTGTGTGTGTGTGTGTGTGTGTGTGTGTGTGTGTGTGTGTGTGTGTGTGTGTGTGTGTGTGTGTGTGTGTGTGTGTCAATCACTTGTGTGCATTCACATGTGGATGGGTGGTGTGTGGGTGGGGTCCTCTTTGACAAATTGTGTTAAACAAAATCCTGGCAGCATAACAGAGGTTTGTGATTTATGAAGAGGAAAAGGTGTGCATGTGTGTGTGTGTGCGCGCATGTGTGTGTGTGTGTGTGTGTGTGTGTGTGTGTGTGTGTGTGTGTGCGCGCGCATGTGTGTGTGTGCTCCAAACACAAGTCTAATACACTGGCTGGGCCCAACTAGGGGAGGGAGAGGGAGAGAGGGGGGAGGGGGAATAGGCTGATTACATTATTTGCTCTGGACAAAAGTCATCTTCCTTCAACGGCTCCATTTGTTGTGTGATTGATAGTTTCAAACATATCCTCCACTCCTCTCCTCTCTCTCCCTCCCTCTGTGTATCGCTTGATATTAAATCTGCTCTCACATTAAAGTCTTGGTCTGCTGTGTGTGTGTGTGTGTGTGTGTGTGTGTGTGTTTTGTGGCGTGTGTGGTGTTGATGTTGGCTCTGGCGAGAATAACCTGGACTGAAGTAGATGTGTTGCTTGTGGGGACGGTGTGTTACCGGCTTACCGGCCGTGGTGTTTCAATGTGTAGGTGCTTGTGCTTGGGGGGGGGGACAGTGTGTTACCAGCGGTGGGGTCTCACCAGCTGGTTGTGCTTGGGGGGGGAGTGTGTTACCAGCAGTGGGGTCCTCAAACGTGTAGGGTTGGTTGTGTTTGGGGGGGGACAGTGGGTGTTACCAGCGGGTGGGCGGTCTCAACGTGTAGGGTTGGTTGTGTTTTGGGGTGGGGACAGTGTGTTACCAGCGGTGGGGTCTCAACATGTAGGGTTGGTTGTGCTTGGGGGGAGCAGTGTGTTACCAGCGGGGGGTCCTCACGTGTAGGTGGTTGTGTTTGGGGGGGAAGCTGTGTTCCGGGGGGTCTCAACGTGTAGGGTTTGGTTTGTGTTTGGGGGGGGACAGTGTTTACCAGCGGTGGGGTCTCAACGTGTAGGGTTGGTTGTGTTTGGGGGGGACAGTGTGTTACCAGCGGTGGGGTCTCAACGTGTAGGGTTGGTTGTGTTTGGGGGGGACAGTGTGTTACCAGCGGTGGGGTCTCAACGTGTAGGGTTGGTTGTGTTTGGGGGGGACAGTGTGTTACCAGCGGTGGGGTCTCAACGTGTAGGGTTGGTTGTGTTTGGGGGGGACAGTGTGTTACCAGCGGTGGGGTCTCAACGTGTAGGGTTGGTTGTGTTTGGGGGGGACAGTGTGTTACCAGCGGTGGGGTCTCAACGTGTAGGGTTGGTTGTGTTTGGGGGGGACAGTGTGTTACCAGCGGTGGGGTCTCAACGTGTAGGGTTGGTTGTGTTTGGGGGGGACAGTGTGTTACCAGCGGTGGGGTCTCAACGTGTAGGGTTGGTTGTGTTTGGGGGGGACAGTGTGTTACCAGCGGTGGTATCAAACCACATGCTCTAGGTTGGTTGTGTTTGGGGGGGAAGTGTGTTTACAAGCGGTGGGTCTCAACGTAGGGTTGGTTGTGTTTGGGGGGGACAGTGTGTTACCAGCGGTGGTATCAAACCACATGCTCCTCTGTGAACTTGGGCTGGGTATCGATGTTATGTCGATGTTGTGATATGAGACTTGTTGTTGTCTTTGACTTTGGATGTCGGTAATCAGGTGATATGGCAAAACTTCTCTTCCTGTGTTCTCTTCCTGGTTCTCTCTTCCTGGCAGCATTACAGTAAAGCGATGTCATGTCTGAACTGAACAGACTGTTCTATTATTTGCACTAAATAAGCCCTTTGAGACTACAACTCTGATTAAGGGCTATACAAATACAATTGACTTGACTTAAGTTCTGAATGAAATGCTACTCTGCAGTCTCTGACCATGTTTTTTTGGTAGTTGATCCATTTTTAATTGTATGCTTTGATTATTCTCAGCCTCCCTTGCTTCAAAGACGATAAAACGTCTTAAGAAATATGTGTGTATTAGCCTATCCCGAGTATTTGGTATTATCGGCTGCATACGTCAAGATTAGAACTGGACTGAATTGAACAAATGACCACGGCTGGTTAGTGTGATAGATTTTTAGCCTTTAATAGTTGGTCTGCCGATACCGGGGCGAATGAGTCTTCTGAGGATGACTGAGTCTGAACACACAGCAGCCAATGCAAATAGGCCGAGCGGTCGTGGTGTTGGATGTTGGATTAATTCCACTGGCGTGCGGGGAGGGGCGGCGCAGGGCCAAGCACCTCCGATGTTTATCTCTTCTCATCTCCGCTAATCCGCCAACATGGACGTGTTTGAGTGAAGATAATTAGACGAGCTTGTTTTTGTACCATTGCAAAAACATGAATTAATCATTGACTTGGATGCAGGCTCCCTTTTGATGGAATTGAAATTCAATGACATTCAATAGGAGGGGATCGCTTTAAGAGCCCCCGTTCTGCTCCAAATCAGATATGGTATTTTGTTGTTTTCGAACAAATGCAAATTTTCTTTGCGCTTTTAAGCAAATGTATGTATATACCCCTTGCTGACTACAGGGGGAACAACGTTTAAAGTAACTTATGCATATTGTATATAAAGGCAAGTGCAAACCTGAGGCCACACACACAAGTTTAATTTAAGTGCCGAGCCTAAAGGCGTGTTTTAGACGAGGCCTTGTTTTAAGAAGAAACCTATTCCTGTTTTGATTCGCCCCCGACCTGTGAAGCTTCGACATACCAGTGACTTTTATTTTTTATAGTTTCGTCGACTATGACTATAAACATGCCCTTGAGCCAAACACATAACTCAACCCTGTGAATCCAAATGAGCTACTTTGGCGGCCCACAATGGAGAGAGATGGATCGTTTGAATCCGCCTGGGGTTTGAGTGCCAGAGTCCGGGTTTGAGGAAGAGTTATGGTGGAACACGTCACATGGCTCGCTAAACGTCCGGTCAACCACGACACAATAAGACCGGAAGCAGGCACCGTTTCAAAGTCTATCCCTTTGTGACCTTACAAGTGGGAGTGTGCTCCCACATGACAGATCAACTCCAGGAGCCTTACGAGTCAATACAGTCCGCCAATCAACTCCTTCCAGCCGGTTGGAACACTCCCACATTATGATGTCACAAATGGCTGGATTTTGGAAATGGCTCATGAACATGACACCTGGCGGTAAAACGGGGTCCTTTAAAAAGTGTGTGTTGTAGTTACTATACAGTATACTACGTTAATACTGCATTCAGACCCGGTACCGTCACGTTATTGATGGAATTGGACTAATTATTCGTACATAATTATTCAAATGATCAGAATCTGAAAGCTGAGTAAATGGCAAATAAACAACATTTGCAACCACAGGAGGGTTCCTGAGCTTGTTGAAGAATTAAGAGCGTTGGAGTTCTCTAAGAGAAGCTGTGGGACTGGCCTTGAAGTAGCCCACTATATAAGATGGTATAGCCCTACATCTATGACTGTAACATGGTATTAAGGCCTACATCCAAGACCAAGGTAGATACATCCTGAAATGTACTGGTATTACGTCTTTACCAAGACTTTACCACATCTAAATCAAGGACTGTACCATTTTCCACTCGTGAATAGGGCTGAATCTAAGATTTTAACACACTTAGTGGCCGTACGTGTAACAATGTAGCACAGTTAGCACGGTAACTAGCCGCGGAATGTGCCTAGCCTGGCGGTGGTGCTGCTGGGTCGAAGAAGTGTGATTAGCATGTCGTCTTCTGGGAAACGCTGGGTTTGTTTAGCCGATGCCGAGCCAGGGGCTACATGTTGGAGAGACCGAGGTGTGTTCTCTCTCTCTCATACTCTCTCTCTCATACTCTCTCTGTCTGTCGCTCTCTCTCATACTCTCTCTGTCTGTCTCTCCTTTGTGTGTTGTTCTGCAGTGTTTATTTGTCTGTCTGTCTGCGCCTCCTCTCCGCTTCCTGTTGGCGAGTGAGGTGTGAATACCTTGAGAATGACTCAGGTGTGTGTGTGTGTGTGTGTGTGTGTGTGTGTGTGTGTGTGTGTGTGTGTGTGTGTGTGTGTGTGTGTGTGTGTGTGTGTGTGTGTGTGTGTCTTTTGTATCCATCCGTTGGTCTATATGCACACCTGTGTTGTCTGTTTATATTCATTGGCGCATGTGATGTTCTGTATGTGCGAGAGTGTGTGTGTGTGTGTGTGTGTGTCTGAGAGAGAGCGCCTGTATATGTATTTGTGAGAGCTTGCGTGTGTGTGTGTGTGTGTGTGTGTGTGTGTGTGCCCCAGCTGGTAGGCCTATGTGCGTGCCGTGCGTGAAAGCAAGCTTGCGTGTACGGTATTGACTTTGGGCGAATGCGTTCAACGTTCATGCTTCCAAAATGTTTTATTTATTATCTCCACATCTTTCAGCGTGTGAGTGTGTGTGTGTGTGTGTGTGTGTACGTCGATACAACCGCAATAACCCTGGCAAAAGGAGTCAAGATTCGATATGTGTATATATACTGTATAAACCAGAGGCTGCGTGGTCAGCTGCTCCATGCATAAGTCATTCCTCAGAGCTGCTTGGCATCGGGGGAAAGTCTCCAGCAAAACGTGGAGCAGATCAGCGGAGACCTAGCAGACCGTAAGTGGCTGTGATTAATCGTAGGCCCCTCCCACCACCATATCTCAAATCTCTGAGCTTCTTCTGTACTCCCTGTGTGTCCTGCTGCAGGAGAGGGGGAGGGAGAGGGAAGGGGAGGTTGGGGCGGAGATGTGTGTGTATCAGTCAACCACACACACTCCTCTCTCTCTCTCCCCTCAGGGGTCTTGGCTAATCTCAGTGTTTGGCCTACTGTTGCCCTTTGACCCTTGCAGGGAGCCGGATGCAGGTACCGCTGCTGCTAATGGGGGTCGTTTGGGACGCCAAGGTGGGGGGCACATCGGGGGGGGAGGGGGTGTGGGAGGGGGTGGTGGCGGGCGGTGGGCGTGCTCACTAGAGGCTCATGGGATTGCCGAGCGCGCCCCAGATCAGTGATTGGCTGCTGGGTTTTCCTTTGCTTCAAGATTTACGTTGTTCGGTAATAGTTCCGTAAAAAGTGTGCCATTAAACCCCCCCCCCCCCCCCAAAAAAAAAAACAGCTTTATAAATGATGTATTTTATTTGTATTTATATTTGAATTATACTTGTTTTTTTATTACTTAAAACATATTCCTTGAAATATAGCTATGATGGTGAACAAGGTGAACAATGTACCCTGAATTATAAAACATTTATTTCTAAAATTGTATTACATTTACTGTAAGTGCATATCCGGTAGATTAATCTAAATGTACACGTCAACACATTCCGCCACTGTGAGAGAAACAAACAGCTACACTACTCTCCCTGGCGTGTCTAATGGTCCTTGAACACACACACACACACACACACACACACACACACACACACACACACACACACACACACACACACACACACACAGTTACACAGCAGCCTGTGCTCAACATTCCTGGGTCTGTTTCAACATTCCTGAGGGGGACCACCGCTCCAGAGTCGGAAGCACAAGCCCCCGCGAAATGGGCGGGAAAAAAAAAGTCCTTCTCCTTAATGAACGGTCCTGTCATGCCGGGCACAGAGGGAGGAGGAGGAGGAGGAGGAGGTGTGATGTCATCAGAAGGCACCGCGCTGCTAAAATCACCAGCTAGCTCGCCTTTTTCCTTTTCACTTTTTCCCCTTTCTTTGCAGTTCTGATTGGCAGTGTTTTTTTTGTGTGTGTGTTTTTGTGACGTATAGTTGCCATGGCAACAACAACAACAACACAACAACACTTTAAAATGTATACGCTAAGGTGGTGCCCATGCAGTGGAGTTGGTTGCCTTGGGATTGCTTTGCACTGTAAAGGACATTGACGCCCTTCTGCAGAGAGCCTTGCAGTGACCTGGGGTTAAGATGCATGTCATTAAGGGGTTGTTCTTGCTGAACATGTAACTATGTAGGACCCTTCACACCCAGAGACTTTTAAAATACAATCATTTCAAAGGGGAAATGTTGGTCATGTTTTGTCCTTTGTGGTCAACCTGTTTTGTTTCCTAAATATCTTACATATATTTTTCTTTTGGGCTTATTCACTGTACATTTCTGATTCTATTGTTTTTATTCTTATGTCGTTGGTATTTTTGAGCAACCTCTGGCAAAATAATTTCCTTCGGGATGAATCTTATCTTATCTATGTCTATATTTGTCAAAGAAATCAGTTTCAAAGTTTGGAAGTTGCACCCAGTATTATGCGTTGGTGAATGAGAATTAAAAAAAAGAGTAAAACATGACATACAGACTTACCCACGATGCTAGTCTCCAGACGGAGTGAGTAGGATGCGGTGTGGGAATACCGCGCCAGCTCCAAAATACATACATACTATACACCAGCTGTAGCGCCCGCGGTGGCCGTGAGTGATGGAGCGTGGGCATGCAGGGCGGGCACGCAGCCCACATGGAGCTGATTCACTTAGCGGCCATTTTGGTTCTAAACGCGAGCTAGGTGGGCGGAACTGAACGCATAATTCCCACACCCAGCTAGGGTTTAGAACCAAGAAGGCCGCGAAGTGAATAAGGCCCATTGAGTTTGAAGACGTAGCCGACTTCATCTTTACTTTTTTCTTTCTTTATTGGTTAATGTCCAGTTAATCCAGGTAACTGAATGAAATTCCGTCGTATGTTTTGGTCATTTTTAGAGTTTGGGGGTTTTTGCTTGCTTGAGGGATATGTTGTTTGTCTGTGGTTTCTGGGGACTGTGTTCTGACTCATTCAGGTTTTGATTGGATGAGATTCAATCCAGTGTCTTTTTGGTGACGTAGCACTTTTGGCGGTTTATGGTATCGCGTGTGCTTGTTAAGGTTTTAATTGAAGGTTTCTGGGGACGTTGTTACTTTTCATTTGGGTCTTAATTGGAGATTGAGTGTTTTGGTGTCTCATGGGGACATGATTACTGCTCATTTGGGTTTTGTCTGTTTGAGCGGAAACATGGTTGGCAAAACTAGTGTGTTCTGGATAAAACAGACGTCCCCATAATTCTCCTATTCTGTGGACCGTGTTTCTGCCCGTGCAGGTTTTGATTGCATGGGCAGACGCACGGTCCCAGAATTGCAGTGTTTTTGGGGACCGTGTGATGCGGCTCATTCAGGTTTTGATTGAAGATTGTTTTTCCTGATGTTTTTCGTGGAGCGTGTGTTTCTGCTCAATCAGGTTGTGATTGAAGATCGCCGTTTTGGTGTCTCCTGCGGTCCGTGTTGTCTCTGCTAGCGTGTGTTGTTGTTGTTGTTGTTGTTGTTTGCTGCTGTTCCAGTTGAATTGCCCGGAGTGGCTTCTTCTATGGTCAGGCGACAGATTAGGATCTCAATCCATTACCTCCCAACCCTACACATACACACATACACATACACATACACACACACACACATACACACATACACACACACAAATTAATAATACGCAGTAGTCTCCACTCCGGGGATCCACGTCGTTTATTCTGGCCAATCTAACTAAAGAGGTGTTCATGTTTGCATGTTGTTGCACCAACCAATCGTGCACCTTTTTAATTCCCCCCTCCCCCGCTTTAACAACAGCGGCACGAAAGGAAAGTGCCGATATCCCATTACGGAACGCCTATTGATCAGGACATGTAATTGGCCGTGCGGTAGGAAGTGCACGGAGGTAGGGTTACAGCATTAGAGACAGTCCCGTTAAAACGGACCGGCTTATTGATTTCCTCCTCCTCCGCTGGCTCTCCTGTTAATCATGCAAACAAAGGGAGTCAGTGTGGCGTTTGGCCGGGAAAAAAAGGGCCACTTCCTCTCCACTCTCCACCTTTTTAGTTTTCACAGTCATTTCCATTTTGTATTTTTCTGGTGGCATGCCCGGAATTTGAGCTTTTTGCACCGGTCTCTCTGAACCCAAAATATTGTCGATGGCTGGGTGATTCATATTAATGTTTGGTGTCTTGCTTGGTGCTAAATTAAGCTGGATTTTGAGAGCTACACCACATTCGGGTTTGAACACAGTATATTAAAGGTTCATTATACCGGTCTGGCTGGTCAAACCATCGCAAACCAACGTCTCTCCTGGCTTCACTAAAACAGCGCGTTAGCACTAAGCTTGACCGTGCCTGCCACAAATATATTAATAGCGGTATAACTTATTGATGAGACATCGTGCAAAGTACTACTTGTATGGTGATTCTCTCTCTTCTTTTGCAAACTTCAAACTTGCATGATGACGTTAAATTCCCCCAAAAAACGAAAGTGCTATACGTTGTTTACTTGGTGGCGAGAGTGTACTCACGCTGGAGTTTCTTCCGAAAAATCAGGACAACAAAGTCATTTTTTACAAAAGATATTGGAGAGAAGAGACCGTTGCGATGGTTTAATCACACAGACGAGTATTGTCTGATGGAGTATAGTGCCTGCATCTGGGGGCTCGGTGTGATAAACTTTAACACAAATTTATTGGTCTCTGAGCCTCAGACGTGTTGACTCTTGGGGTTTATATGGACGCCGTATCTCGAGATAGTGCAAATAACAAGAAAATGTACTGCAATTATTATGCCGGTAAATTCTTCCATTTCGGCCCATGCAGCTCGAGCGCGTATGGGTGTCGGCATGTAAAATATTCACACGGATTTTATCGCTCCGGCTGTATAATCGTATGGGATTCTTCTCTTTATGTGACTTTGGGTCCTTTGCGTTTACTGTTGCTGATGCAGACCGTTATAAAGCTTCACGGTAAGACACGCCGTAAACAACTGTGCTAGCACTCCCGACGCGCGCGCTGTAAATGGGCCACTGGTGCTTGTTTCAGGGCTATGCTGCCAATGCTAACGTTTCCTCTAAAGATGCCGTCAATGCAGCTGTCACCGCTAGTGCTACAGGACTACTGTAACGCTACTACTAGCGTTAATTGCGCTAATGCCACTGCCACTGCTACATCTAATGCTACCACCAATGCTACCAGTCATTGCTAGTTGTACCGCTACCACCAACGCTAGTTCTACAGAT
>PIJE02000063.1:102536-125036 GCA_002895965.2 Coryphaenoides rupestris | reverse complement strand
CTGACTCGTGCCCTTGGGCAAGCCTCCAAAATGGACTCCCTCGCTCCTCTCTCCTCCTCCACCGTGACCTTGCCGACCGCAAGGCATTGACCTTGGAGGGAGAGGGGGGGAGAGAGAGAGAGAGAGGGGGAGGATGTGAGAGAGAGAGAGAGAAATCTACCCTCCGTTTTTTCCTGTGCTGCCATTGGTCGACGGCCACCAGAGATGATGGAATGCCAGGCGTTAGCGCATTCATCTTAACACACACACACACACACACACACACACACACACACACACACCCCACACCTACCCTCACATTTATCTACTGTCCTAGTGCCGCTAGTGCTACTGACACAGCTCGTGCTACTGATGCCGCTAATGCTACTGATACCACTCGTGCTACTGACACCGCTAATGCTACTGATACCGCTAGTGCTACTGATACCGCTAATGCTACTGATACCGCTAGTGCTACTGACACCACTAATGCTACTGATACCGCTAGTGCTACTGCTATCATGCTTCTGCTAGTACTGTCACTGCTATTGCTAATGCTACCTCTAGCACTGTTGCTACGTTCACTGCCAGTGCTACCGCTACGTCTTCCGCCAACGCTACCGTCACTGCTACCGCGCCTGCTGCTACGCGCTACCCCCCCCGATGCTACACTGCAACACAGCTGCTGTAGGCCTACTTCAGATGCGGTCGCGCTCGTAGTTCTGGGCGCGCGTTCTGCTGTGTACCAGGAAAAAAAAAATAAAAAAAAAAAAAAAAAAATAAAATGCTGTGTACCAGGAAGTTGTCGCGAGGTGGGCTTCGTCTGGGTGGGAAAACAAAGCAATGTGCCGCTCTGATGCCTCCTCCTCCTCCTCCTCCATAACCCCGGGGGGCTGCAAGAACGAGCCTGTATCGCTGTTTCTACTTATTGCTGATGTGGCGGTTTGCGTCGTAACGGGAGAATCGTCATCGTAATAAGAAGCATCGCAGCCTCGCACTCGAGTACAGAATAACGCGTCGGGAACATGTGCTGCTCAGGCCGCTGCTTTGAGTTTATTTATTTCTTTTTTTCGTATCTGACGGTTTTTTCCGTTTTTCCTTCGTCCTTGGGGTTTGTAGTTTGGGGTTGGGTCTCAGATTGATGACTCAGCACAACGGCATCACATCGGGGTCTCTGTAATACATCAAAAACGAGCCCGTGCGTTTTCTGGAGATTGTGGCTGAAATTGTGTCTTTATCCCTTCTTTTCCTCGAGGTGTTATTGATTTCGACGGTAACCCCCCCCCCTTCCCTTCGTTGAGTGCAACGGGTCGACCATTCATCAACCCTCAATCCACCGGCCAACTTTCTCCAGTCGTTTCCAGACCGAACTGTCGTGCTGAAAGCCAACCGGCTTGTTTTTTCCCCGTGTTATTTTTCTGTCCGTTTCCGGGCCGGCGTTATCGATGGTGGCGCCTCTCTGACAGCCGCTTCCTGTCCATTTCTGATCGATGGCGAATCTCAAACCAATTCCTCAGAAGTAGTTTTGAGCGCATGTTCTGAAGCGGTTGAGATTTGTGTGTCCTCCCGGTCCCCGTTACAAATGACACACACAAAAAAACACAACTGAAAAAAGAAACCCTGCGTGTGGAGAAGAGAAGTTAAAACCTGCCACCGCTTTTCTTTTTTTCTTTTCTTTTTTTAGCACAAGTGAAGAGAGCGTGAAGCCGGCGTTTTAGCATAAGTGTGAAGGCAGCCAAGTGTGCAGAGCGGAAAACTGAACACAATTTAGCCCTTTTTTAATTCTTCTGGAAGGTTCCTGGAACAAAACAAAAGGCACAGAAGGAGGGAGGGGAGGGCGAGAGTGAGGGAGAGGGAGAGAATGGGGGGAGTGATTGAGAGGGTGGCTTTTACTGACTTTTGTCTGGTGAAATGAAGCGTGCCCTTCAGAGGGACGCACGCTGTTCATCCCCGCCCGTCACCGGCACCGCGTCCTCCATTAGCAGACAGAGATTTATCTGTAATCACCGAGGTTTTAACACACGGCCAGGTAGACCTCACAGGGACAGTCAAATGTTAACCCTTCAACATCCGGAGACTACAGTAGTACTCGTAGTAATAAGGTACAACTTTTGTGTACAATATATCTCAAAGTCGGTTGGAAATGTTACAATACATGCAGTCAATTATACATTTACTTTGTTGTTGGTAGTGGCCATTTCAGACTGTCGTATGAATTAGATTTCCAAATCTGTTTCATCAACTAATGGCTGATGAACATGTTTCTTGTTCTTGTACTCTGAATAGTCATTTCAAATGGTTTGATAAAACATATTTAAATGTCTGTCCAAATGGCTCTCCAAGATGACATGGTTTCTCTATTGTTTTATTGTATTGCTGTGCTTTATTTTATTCTATTGATATGCAGCCTGGCACAAGAATTTCCTTCCAGGGATTAATAAAGTTCTATCTTATCTTATCTTACATCAATATTACACTTAACATGAGATAGCCTGCACTTTTGTCCTTTTAACATTTTGATCCCTGAAAAACAACAACGATTACGATGACGAGCAGAAAGTCGCAGAACTTTTTAATCTTTGCTGAGTGGATCTTTTTCTCTCTTTTTTTTTTTACACATTTTCCTTTTTACTGCTAATGCATTTGAAATATGAGTGTGTGTCTCCGTCTAGTCCAGAGGCCGCTGTGCCATGTGAGGACACTTCCACAGCCCTAATGCTAAAAGGCTGCTAGCCTGCCTGACCCACATTACCACAACTACAACTGCATCGCTGCAAACCGCCAGAAAAATTAACTTTTGAAACGGTCTCCAGTTCAGAGCAGACAACCTGCAGTAATCCTTCAGATTCCTGGCAGGAATAACAAGGGGAGACCCCGACTTATTATTCTGTGCTACGGGATGTGCAGCTTGCCAGAGAGAGAGAGAGAGGGATGGAGAGAGAGAGAGGGAGAGATGGAGAGAGAGAGGCAGACTTTGACATGGACAGAGAGACACAGACATAGAGGCAGATAGAGACATGCAGATGTTTTGGAGGAGATTGGAGTAATGTGTGTGTGTATGTGTGTGTGTGAAAGACAGAGTGTGTGTGTGTCTGAGAATATATGTATGCGTGAGAGAGGGGGAGAAAGGGTGTGTGTGTGTGTGTGTGTGTGTGAGAGAGAGCGAGTGAGAGAAAGGGTGTGTGTATGAGTGAGCGAGGGAGAGTGTGGGTGTGGGTGTGTGTGTGTGTGTGTGAGAGAGAGGCGAGTGAGAGAAAGGTGTGTGTATGAGTGAGCGAGGGAGAGTGTGGGTGGTGGGTGTGTGTGTGTGTGTGTGTGTGTGTGTGTGTGTGTGTTGTGTGTGAGAGAGAGAGCATATGAGTGTGAGGGAGAGGGAAGCAGAAACATCTGGAAGAAGAACAGAGAGTTCAGACCCCCATCCCCCACGCACACACGCACACACGCACGCACACACTGCTGTTCTCCTGCTAAAACAACATGTGATCCAATCAGACCGTGGCTTCCCCGTTGCCAAGGCGATGGGACATGGAGCTGTGTGTGTGGGGGTTGAGGGGTAGTATGGTGAAGTATGCTCGCGTTGTGTTGTTGTTGTTTGCGGTACAAGTGCTGATGTAGTACATTTTTTCTTCTCTTTGTAGCTATTATTTTGTTCTGGGGGTTTCATGAGTGTTTCTGCTCGACCATCTGAGGGAAGGCTCTGTTTCTGAATTCCATTTCTCTGAAGTGTTGTGTGTCTCTCTCTCTCTCTCTCTCTCTCTCTCTCTCTCTCTCTCTCTCTCTCTCTCTCCTCTCTTCTCTCTCTCTCTCTCTCTGTGTGTGTGTGAAAGCACAATGTCTGCGTGCACATCTGTGCATGACCTGCAGCATGTGCACAACAGTTGCATGCATGGCCGGCTGCAGCGTTGCACGGAAGGCCCCTTGGCTTCAGACAGGAGTACGAGCCATTGGCTGGATGTAATCATTTGGCAGTAGAAGAAGCAGTGAAACCCCACCCCTATCACCCCCGCCCCCCCGACGAAGCGCTGTGTTCGCTGGCAGCATCTGCCTTGCTCGCCCCTCAGAGCTACACCAACACCAGAACCCTTCCGTCTGTCAGTCTGTCCGCGACGGGAGACGGGATGGCAGATTCCATCACGCGAAACGGGCGCCAACTCTTACATGTTGCTGCGCGATAATATTGCCGTCAACATTATGGCCCTGTCTGTCTGTCTGTGTGTTTGTGTGTCTGCCTGTCTGCCTGTCTGTCTGTGTGTTTGTGTGTCTGTTTGTGTGTGCAGGTGTTGATAGATTGGTTAAATAAAGCTTTGGTGTTTGACAGCGGTTTTGATTTGTTGTCAACGGTGCCTTCTTGTTGTGAGTCTCTTGTGTGCTGGCAGGTTCATTCCAGTTTGAAGACTCCCTTCCTTGTCTAGATTCTTATTTAATTACGTTTTGCATCATATATGCAATTTAAACACACACACACACACACAGTAGGCCTATACATCTTCAAGCCTCTGCACCACAGGTACACGTTGAAGCACACAAAAACGTACACATGCGTACACATGTGGTTGTGTCGTCACATACCCACACACTTTATATTTAAGATCAGCCCTTAGATAAGATCTAGATAAGAAGAAGAATAAGAAAGCATATCTGAAAAAGAAATGGAACCCGTTCACTTAATATTTCACAAGATTAAACAACTTGCGGCTGAGCTCTGAGCCGTGTAGATGATAAGGGTGCATGCATGTGTCTATATAAACCATCACATTTGTATGGACTTTTTTTCAATAGGCCAACGTGCTATTTTGAAAGATGGGTATCAATCACCATTTTTCACTTCCTTGTTTCACTACCTGGTTCAAATAATAGAATAGAAGAGAACTTTATTAATCCCGAAGGAAATTCTTGTGCCAGGTTACATAGCGAAACAGTACAAAACAGAATGATACAAAAATAAACTAACGGTCTTTTTTACAAATGTATACATACATTATAAAATATACAGGTATGAAGGCATGGTAAGATAAGATATTCGACGGCTTAAACAATTTGGCATGACATTAATAATATTGCACATGATGATGAGAGGAGATGAGAGGAAGTGATAAAAAAAAGTACACGATCGATTAAGAAACTCCGGCTGGCAGCTGCCTGAGACGGTGCCGGAAGTGCAGTGCTAGTAAGTGGTAATGACTTACTAGTTAGTTTATTTAAAATCAAACGATGCCAGTTGACTCGCACTGACACTTTGACCCGCCGGTTATACTGATTTATTCATGAAATTCACTGAAAACTAATTTAATGCTGGTCTATTCCACTCAACTAGCTGTTTAGTTTAGCACCATTTCACTTGTGAACATACAGTAACCGATTACATTTTGTAATGCTCATCAATTCTACGTGCATAAAGCCTCCACCCTCCACCACCTCCAAACCAACACTTTTAAAAAATAGCCCCACTGGCGCTAGCACTAGCTCCACTGGCGCAGCACTAGCCCCACTGGCTGGCAGTGCTTGCCCTACGAGTGCAATGACCCCCCCCCCACCCCCCCCCCCCCCCCCCCCCCTCCCCCCCATCCTAATCACTGATCACGGACACTAATCCTCCGCCGCCACACCGACACACGCGCTTCTCTGAGGTTCAGACTCGGCGCGTCTCGGAGGTATTTACAAAGTGTTTAAATGTCAAACACTCCTGAGCATGGTGGGGGAGGTGGGGGAGGTGGGGGGGGTGGGTCGGCGGGGCCACGTGTCGGGGTTAAACGCAACCGATTGACCGCCGCTAGTTGACGACTGGCAGCGTTGCTGTGATTTAATTAACGTAACCGTGAGAGGAACAATTAAGGAACAATTAACAATTAATAATAATAATAATGATAATAATCCACCACACCACTGTTGATGATCGCAGATTAAGAATCTCCATTTGCGTACTGTGCCTAGACTACATATACTGTTAATATATACGTTATTACATCATATTTATTCATCGTTTAATATATTACGCAAGCCTACGCAATTGAATGTAAAGGAATTATTGCAGAAGCATGATTGGCAGTTTGTGTGTGTGCGTGCCTGTGTGTGTGTGTGTGCGTGTGTGTGCGTGTGTGCGTGCGTGGGTGCGTGCGTGCGTGGCCTTCCACGCCTGTGTCTGTGTCTCTTAGTGTTTCGCGGCTAAGGTGTAGAGTGTGTTGTGTTGGGAGCCCGCGGTCCTATGGTTGTCACCTCACATCTCCCGAGACGTACCCCCCGATCGCGGTGGACCCGGTTGGGCGGAGAGAGTAGACAGAACCCCCTCCCTCCCTCCCTCTGACGGAGACTCTCATGGGGGCTGACAGTGGGATGTGAGAGGTCTTAAACACTCCGCAACCCCCAATCTTCCTCCACTTCCCCCGCGCCACTAATGAAAGGTTCGGCCCGCTTGATGTCAGCGATACTCGGGGACGAGCCACTGATAATGGTGCAGGACGCCAGCCATGATAACAGGCTACGGCGGAGCAGCAGTCTGCTAGCGTTGGATAGTCTCCCTCCTCCCCACCTCCCACAACATCCAGAATGTGAATCCAAGATCTATTATAGAGAAGACGTGATGGATGGATGGGTGGTTGCGGTTGTAGATCCGACAGACATAGAGCAGATAGATCAGGGGACAGTGAATAGTGTAGCTGCCGGTGGAAAGTTCAACGCTTCAGGGTTCGAGCCTTCGGCGAGCGTTTGCTTGCGCCTATCTGTCAATGGTAAATGGATTGCATTTATATAGCGCTTTTATCCAAAGCGCTTTACAGTTGCCTCACATTCACCCATTCATACACCGACGGCGGTGCCAACCATGCAAGGTAACAACCAACACGTCAGGAGTAGTTAGGGTTAGGTGGTGTCTTGCTCAGGGACACCTCGAACCAGCAACCTTCCTGAGCTACTGCCGCCCCTCTATCTGTGGTGCAGATTCTTGCGATGCAACACTCAGATTATCAGGACTAGGTCGAGACTTGTACTTGTGATTCAGAATAACCTGCTGTTTTTTGCTGGGATGAGAACCAACAACCCCAAAGTATTGTTGGCAGAGGAGCGTTGTTTGCTTGTACAATAATAATGTTTCGTTTTTTTTAATTGTACATCACACTGTGCTTTTGAGCAAGCCATTTCTTAGTTTCCTCTTTTTTATTGCTGTAGAAAACCTATTTGTTGTGCCTGACTTGTGGCGTTTGCACTCACACCCGAGCAAACCCCCCCCCCGTCAGACGCCTGCCGCTGAAATATGATGGCGCTCATTATCATGTCAATTTTCATTACTTTTCATTACAATAACACACCGGCTAATGAAATTCCGCTGCGGTAATCGGCGCCATGGTAACCGTATGAACGAGCTCCAAACCCCCGGCCCTCAGATTGAGCGCGGGCACCCTGCTGTGTTTTATGGATATGGCCCGTTGTTTGTTACACACACACACACACACGCATACACACACACACACCGACACGCACACACACACACACCGACACGCACACACAGACGCACACGCACCCACACACCATGGCTTGGGGCAACCAGCTGGAAATTAATATAGACATCCTTTTTTTTTGTTTTTTTTTTACCGTAAGTGAAATTAAAACGGCGCATTGGACACGCTAGCCTCGAGGTGCGTGTTGTGATGTGATTTTGATTCAGTGGAGTGGTGTTGACCCCTGACCTCCCGTCGGCGTAATCACCCGATAGCGTAATAGCCTCGGCTCTCATTAGGCGCTCCAAATGAAAGACCATTAACCAAGCGTGGAGCCCTAGCGACGCCTGATGCTTCCATCGCGCCGTCTGCAACACTGAGTCACCGCTCGCCATCCCCCCTCCCCCTCCCCCTCCCCCAGCCTCGTTGTTATCGTTATTGGCGACAGCTGTTCCTCGCAACAACGTCGGAAGTCCAGACGAATGTGCGGCCGAGGATCCGAAGTTGTCTTCTTTGTACTCTTTGAAGGTTTTCACGTTTCATGATCAGCGGATGAACCAACTCGCTGAAGTGCGGCTGAGGATCAATCGATGGGTCCGATCAAAATCGGCGCCCATCCCGACCACAAACAACAATCGCAGAGTGGCTACAGGAACAGAAGTGCAAGGGGTAGTTGTTTTTGTGTTCTTTTTCACGCTTTTTTCAAAGCGCCGGATAAAAGGTGTGGAAATGAGACTTCCATAACTCTACGCTGCCCCCCCAGCCCCATCCGCCAACGTCGTCATAACCTTGAAGAGCATTCCCTAATAAACCAAAGTCTGAGGCGCCCTGGGAGCCAACACACACCCTGCAACTCACAGCATGCCCAATCAAAGCAGAGGCGTATAAAAGAAGATGTGGGGAGGGACGGGGGGGTTGGTAAATGTTTTTTCTTCCCATGGACTTAACGGCAGGTTCGCCCGCCTGCGGAGGAAGGGAAGATGCGCGCGGAAATGAGAAACGCAACAGGAGGCCCGCTCAACTAACGATCTCCGCGAGAAAACGCCATCTTGTTTTTAACGACGGACTTGATTAATTCTCTTTGTTTTTCGCGCTAACGTTGTTTTAACAACCCGTTTTGTTTTCGCACCGCACGGGACCAATACAGCTGGTGTTTGTTTGATGCTATATATATATATATATATATATATATACTTATATGATCGTAATCATTCAGATTTTTTAACTTTGTCGTCAGCTGTCCTGCTGAAAGCGATGGTTCAACCGCATTGGCAAGAAAAGACGTGTGTGTGTGTGACGAAAAGTTTCAAAAGTTACCCGATTGTAACTTTTTAAAGGGTCCTTGCCACCAGGTGTGAGGGTGATTGGCCATTACAAGGTTGGGAACTCCATTTGTGATGTCACAAGTGAGTAGGCCTAGATCTTGAAATGGCTCATAATGCCTAATCACCCTCACACCCGGGGGTAAAGTAGGGACCACTTAAACGATCCGACCGAGTCCAGGGTTGAGCATTGATAATCCCTCTTTAACGGATGCTCTGCCGCGCTGCGCCGCTATAGGTCCCACGGGAGGCCTGGGCCCCGCCCACCCTGCAGAGAGTGGGCGGGGCAGGAAGCGGCTCTGTGGATGGATAAACACTGTCACTCATCACTGGGCACCACGGCTGTGTCCTGTCAGTGTACACAACACATCAGTCCTATGCTTTCATTTTTCATTTTGTTGTCCTTTCCTTTATGACCGGTATGAATTGTAGTTTTTATTTTCACAGATAAGTGTTTTATTGATGGTCACGGGGGAAATGTGTGTGTCACAGAGCAGCCTGAGTTTGTGTGTGTGTGTGTGGTGTGTGTGTGTGTGTGTGTGTGTGTGCACCTGTGTGTGTGTGTGCACGTGTGTGGCATTGACACTGGCCACTGCTAGTGTTACAGATTGCATGTGACTATATAATACTGTCCATGCACGATTGGTGATTGGACCTCGGGTGCGACCTCTCGGATGCACCACTCACATCCTGGACACTTTTTGCGAATCAAAAGGTGCGGGTTAAATGTCGTTTGTTTTAAAATCCGTACTTTTATTGAACGTTGCGTCCATCTGCCGCCACCCCCCTCCCGTGTCACCGGGTCACGTCCTCTGATGCGCCATTTATGACAACGTGCGTAAAACACTCAGCGCTCCAATTGGGTTACGGCTGGAGGCGAGGGATGAGCGCGCACACACACGGACACACACACACACACACCCACACACACACACACTCCGTGGGTGCAGGGTGGAGGGAGAGGTGTGTTCCACGCACGCAGGGCGATGCACGCAACGCGGGAAATGTATGCAAATCGCCGGCAGCGGTCTCCTTCCGCTAAGTCGTTGTGTTAGCGGGTTCCCCTCACGTCTCTCTACAACTCGCAAGCTGTCCTTTCCTGCTGTACCGAGGACAGCTATTCACAAATAACATCACGATTAATAATAATTCGATTTATATTATCTATGCATGGAGGCGGGTGACGAATTTAAATGGCTATTGTTGTTTAAGAATCAGAATCAGAATGAGCTTCATTGCCTTTGTTTTTACAAACAAGGAATGTGCTTTTTTGTGAAATAGGTGCATAACATTACACATTAAGTAATAATGGAGAAAATCTTTAAATTAAGTTTAATTTTAAGTTGACGAGAATAATGCGATTTGAAAGACGTGCGTGTGAACTAAGCTACGGCTACAGCTACGCCGCCGGGCTGCACGAAAGACCGAAGATCTGTTTTGTTTTGTTGTTGGCACGTGAGCGAGGTTGTCGCGGCGTCTGTGTGGCGTTAGCCCCGCAGCGTTGGCGACTTTAGCAGTGTGACGACCTCCGCCCCACACCCTGCTGGCATCGGCCTCGCTTCCTTCTCATGGCCAACATGCACGAGGCCCAGGACTGTGAAACAGAGAACAGGAGATGGACGGCAGATCATAGCAGAGGAAACGATTGAAAGAAAGATTGATGGGTAGATATAGGTAAAGATGGATAGATGAATTGGTGTCTCGACGGATGGAAGGACGGGCGGGAGATTAATAGGTAGATCAAGGGAAAGTGGCCAGGTGGAGGGATAGATCGCCTGATGATGGGTGTATGGATGGGTAGAAGGAAAGATGGGGAAATGGATGGGTGACGGACTGAAGTAAATAGGTTGCATAGATACGACAGACAGATGAATGGACAGATGTACAATAGTAGGGCTGTACGAAAAAATCGATGCACATAAGATAAGATAAAACTTTAATCCTGAAGGAAATTCTTGTGCCAGAGGTTGCATAGCAATAGACAATCGAGAAATACATTTACAGTGAATAAGCCTGAGAATATATAAAAATATAGGCAAGATATTCAGTCAGCAAAATAAGTTGGCAATGGTATTGGGAAGTAGGAGTGAGAAGTAGTTAAAATCACGATTCTTATGTTCTATGATTTTTGAATCGATTCTCACAACACCCCCCTTTGTCTTGGTTTTGCCTTTATGTGTTTATATATTTATTTATGTATTTATTTATATTTGTTAGCACACAGCGGATCCTGTAATTAGTCCCCCTAGTATGTACAGAATCGCTTTTGAATCACTTTGAATCGAGATATGATTTTGAATCGAATTGTGATTTACACCGCGATAGACAGATGGCTATATAGACGGAGAGATGGATGGATTGATGAATGGATAGATAGCCGCAGGAACACTTGGGTGTTGTAGTTGTGTGTCGGAGGACCCAGCGAGGGATGGATCAGAAGTGCGGGCAGACGTGGCGTTCAGATGAATAATGTATGTGCAGCAGGTGATGGCTCAGCACACACACTCTTCTGTTTCTCCACGAAATGAATACAAACCCAGTATGGTGCGTTTTAAACAGAGACGACAGCAACGCTGATTTCTGTTGTTTCTCAAATTCAGCTTCATCTGTTAAACGGTAGGTGTTAGACAGTGACTACAGAGACAGGTCATTAAGGAGCAGGTAGGGGTTAGACAGTGACTACAGAGACAGATCATTAAGGAGCAGGTAGGGGTTAGACAGTGATTATAGAGACAGTTCATTAAGGAGCAGGTAGGGTTTAGATAGTGACTATAGAGACAGATCATTAAGGAGCAGATAGGGGGCTAGACAGTGATTATAGAGACAGGTCATTAAGGAGTAGGTAGGGTTTAGATAGTGACTATAGAGACAGATCATTAAGGAGCAGATAGGGGGCTAGACAGTGATTATAGAGACAGGTCATTAAGGAGCAGGTAGGGGTTAGACAGTGACTACAGAGACAGGTCATTAAGGAGCAGGTAGGGGTTAGACAGTGACTACAGAGACAGGAGGTAATTCCGGAGCAGGTAGGGGTTAGACAGTGGATACAGAGACAGATCATAAAGAAGGCGGTCGGGCATGTTGCTCAAGTATGCAAACAGGTCGATATTGAGGCTGGAACCCACATCCTTTCGGATAGGAGCACCGACTCGTAACCACTACAACACTGCCTGCTCCGACTATCCTATACTACTCCATCTTGTCTTGCACGCATTATTGATATAATTCTTCAAATTCCAAGTCCTCTCCGGGGAAAAGGGCCTGTGGCAGATGCGTCACATTGCTGTGAAGAAAGGCAACGACTGACTTGAAGATAGAGACCGAAACTGAGGGTGGCAGTTGACCATGAGAAGACATTACGTGACGTGTTGACGCCTCTGATGTGATTCAACGCTCTTCACAAGAGGAGAGGAGACATGTGAACAATGCTGAAAACATCCGGACGCCACTATCAGAAGAGATAGAGCCTCCTGTTGTTACACCAAACATCCCCTCCTCGGCCAGGACAACATAGAGGAAGAGGAAGGAGCAGAGGCACATGTTGACGTTAACATTTCCAGACGTGGTTGGTTAATAAAGTGAAAAATGCATCAAATTGATTTTGGATCATATTTAAGATTGTATTCAAATGCCTCTGGTGTCTCATGTGTCTTGTGCTGAGGAAATGCACATTAGCCAATATAAATGCTGTAGACAATTGTATTATTTTTTTAAATCTAATTATGAATGTCAATATCTTTCAAACCAAGTCAAACATAATCAAATAAAATGTCATTTAATTAAATCTGCAAGACTATTCAGTTCAACAGCTATTGAGGCATTCACTCTCAGCGTTTTTCTTTTGTTGGAAAAGTGAGAATGGGTTTTTTTGTGCACTTTCTACAAAGTTAACTTTTTCAGTCCATGAGTCATACTCATCTCAACCCTCCGACCCAGGACGCGCTTACGTTTAACAGATGAAGCTGAATTTGAGAAACAACAGAAATCAGCGTTGCTGTCGTCTCTGTTTAAAACGCACCATACTGGGTTTGTATTCATTTCGTGGAGAAACAGAAGAGTGTGTGTGCTGAGCCATCACCTGCTGCACATACATTATTCATCTGAACGCCACGTCTGCCCGCACTTCTGATCCATCCCTCGCTGGGTCCTCCGACACACAACTACAACACCCAAGTGTTCCTGCGGCTATCTATCCATTCATCAATCCATCCATCTCTCCGTCTATATAGCCATCTGTCTATCGCGGTGTAAATCACAATTCGATTCAAAATCATATCTCGATTCAAAGTGATTCAAAAGCGATTCTGTACATACTAGGGGGACTAATTACAGGATCCGCTGTGTGCTAACAAATATAAATAAATACATAAATAAATATATAAACACATAAAGGCAAACCCAAGACAAAGGGGGGTGTTGTGAGAATCGATTCAAAAATCATAGAACATAAGAATTGTGATTTTAACTACTTCTCACTCCTACTTCCCAATACCATTGCCAACTTGTTTTGCTGACTGAATATCTTGCCTATATTTTTATATATTCTCAGGCTTATTCACTGTAAATGTATTTCTCGATTGTTTATTATTCTATTGCTATGCAACCTCTGGCACAAGAATTTCCTTCAGGATTAAAGTTTTATCTTATCTTATGTGCATCGATTTTTTCATACAGCCCTACTATTGTACATCTGTCCATTCATCTGTCTGTCGTATCTATGCAACCTATTTACTTCAGTCCGTCACCCATCCATTTCCCCATCTTTCCTTCTACCCATCCATACACCCATCATCAGGCGATCTATCCCTCCACCTGGCCACTTTCCCTTGATCTACCTATTAATCTCCCGCCCGTCCTTCCATCCGTCGAGACACCAATTCATCTATCCATCTTTACCTATATCTACCCATCAATCTTTCTTTCAATCGTTTCGTCTGCTATGATCTGCCGTCCATCTCCTGTTCTCTGTTTCACAGTCCTGGGCCTCGTGCATGTTGGCCATGAGAAGGAAGCGAGGCCGATGCCAGCAGGGTGTGGGGCGGAGGTCGTCACACTGCTAAAGTCGCCAACGCTGCGGGGCTAACGCCACACAGACGCCGCGACAACCTCGCTCACGTGCCAACAACAAAACAAAACAGATCTTCGGTCTTTCGTGCAGCCCGGCGGCGTAGCTGTAGCCGTAGCTTAGTTCACACGCACGTCTTTCAAATCGCATTATTCTCGTCAACTTAAAATTAAACTTAATTTTAAGATTTTCTCCATTATTACTTAATGGTTATGCACCTATTTCACAAAAAAGCACATTCCTTGTTTGTAAAAACAAAAGCAATGAAGCTCATTCTGATTCTGATTCTTAAACAACAATAGCCATTTAAATTCGTCACCCGCCTCCATGCATAGATAATATAAATGGAATTATTATTAATCGTGATGTTATTTGTGAATAGCTGTCCTCGGTACAGCAGGAAAGGACAGCTTGCGAGTTGTAGAGAGACGTGAGGGGAACCCGCTAACACAACGACTTAGCGGAAGGAGACCGCTGCCGGCGATTTGCATACATTTCCCGCGTTGCGTGCATCGCCCTGCGTGCGTGGAACACACCTCTCCCTCCACCCTGCACCCACGGAGTGTGTGTGTGTGGGTGTGTGTGTGTGTGTCCGTGTGTGTGTGTGCGCTCATCCCTCGCCTCCAGCCGTAACCCAATTGGAGCGCTGAGTGTTTTACGCACGTTGTCATAAATGGCGCATCAGAGGACGTGACCCGGTGACACGGGAGGGGGGTGGCGGCAGACGGACGCAACGTTCAATAAAAGTACGGATTTTAAACGACATTTAACCCGCACCTTTTGATTCGCAAAAAGTGTCCAGGATGTGAGTGATGTAATCAGGGTTCGATGGTGCATCCGAGAGGTCGCACCCGAGGTCCAATCACCAATCGTGCATGGACAGTATTATATAGTCACATGCAATCTGTAACACTAGCAGTGGCCAGTGTCAACGCCGCACACACACACACACACACACACACACACACACACACACACACACACACACACCAATAAAAACACACACACACACCACCAATCTGTGACACACACATTTCCCCCGTGACCATCAATAAAACACTTATCTGTGAAAATAAAAACTACAATTCATACCGGTCATAAAGGAAAGGACAACAAAATGAAAAATGAAAGCATAGGACTGATGTGTTGTGTACACTGACAGGACACAGCCGTGGTGCCCAGTGATGAGTGACAGTGTTTATCCATCCACAGAGCCGCTTCCTGCCCCGCCCACTCTCTGCAGGGTGGGCGGGGCCCAGGCCTCCCGTGGGACCTATAGCGGCGCAGCGCGGCAGAGCATCCGTTAAAGAGGGATTATCAATGCTCAACCCTGGACTCGGTCGGATCGTTTAAGTGGTCCCTACTTTACCCCCGGGTGTGAGGGTGATTAGGCATTATGAGCCATTTCAAGATCTAGGCCTACTCACTTGTGACATCACAAATGGAGTTCCCAACCTTGTAATGGCCAATCACCCTCACACCTGGTGGCAAGGACCCTTTAAAAAGTTACAATCGGGTAACTTTTGAAACTTTTCGTCACACACACACACACGTCTTTTCTTGCCAATGCGGTTGAACCATCGCTTTCAGCAGGACAGCTGACGACAAAGTTAAAAAATCTGAATGATTACGATCATATAAGTATATATATATATATATATATATATAGCATCAAACAAACACCAGCTGTATTGGTCCCGCGCGGTGCAAAAACAAAACGGGTTGTTAAAACAACGTTAGCGCGAAAAACAAAGAGAATTAATCAAGTCCGTCGTTAAAAACAAGATGGCGTTTTCTCGCGGAGATCGTTAGTTGAGCGGGCCCTCCTGTTGCGTTTCTCATTTCCGCGCGCATCTTCCCTTCCTCCGCAGGGCGGGCGAACCTGCCGTTAAGTCCATGGAAAGAAAAAAACATTTACCACCCCCCCCCGTCCCCTCCCCCCACCATCTTCTTTTATACGCCTCTGCTTTGATTGGGCTGCTGTGAGTTGCAGGGTGTGTGTTGGCTCCCAGGGCGCCTCAGACTTTGGTTTAATTAGGGAATGCTCTTCAAGGTTATGACGACGGTTGGCGGATGGGGGCTGGGGGGCAGCGTAGAGTTATGGAAGTCTCATTTCCCACACTTTTTATCCGGCGCTTTGAAAAAAGCGTGAAAAAGAACACAAAAACAACTACCCTTGCACTTCTGGTTCCTGTAGCCACTCTGCGATTGTTGTTTGGGTCGGGATGGGCGCCGATTTTGATCGGACCCATCGATTGATCCTCAGCCGCACTTTAGCGAGTTGGTTCATCCGCTGAATCATGAAACGTGAAACCTTCAAAGAGTACAAAGAAGACAACTTCGGATCCTCGGCCGCACATTCGTCTGGACTTCCGACGTTGTTGCCGAGGAACAGCTGTCGCCAATAACGATAACAACGAGGCTGGGGGAGGGGGGGGGGGGGGGGGGGATGGGAGCGTGACTCAGTGTTGCAGACGGCGCGATGGAAGCATCAGCGTCGCTAAGGGCTCACGCTTGGTTATGGTCTTTCATTTGGAGCGCCTAATGAGCGCCGAGGCTATTCGCTATCGGGTGATTACGCCGACGGGAGGTCAGGGGTCAACACCACTCCACTGAATCAAAATCACATCACAACACGCACCTCGAGGCCAGCGTGTCCAATGCGCCGTTTTAATTTCACTTACGGTAAAAAAAAAAGAAAAAAAAAGCGGATGTCTATATTAATTTCCAGCTGGTTGCCCCAAGCCATGGTGTGTGTGTGTGTGCGTGTGCGTCTGCGTGTCGGTGTGTGTGTGCGTGTCGGTGTGTGCGTGTGTGTGTGTGTGTGTGTGTGTGTGTGTGTGTAACAAACAACGGGCCATATCCATAAAACACAGCAGGGTGCCCGCGCTCAATCTGAGGGCCGGGGGTTTGGAGCTCGTTCATACGGTTACCATGGCGCCGATTACCGCAGCGGAATTTCATTAGCCGGTGTGTTATTGTAATGAAAAGTAATGAAAATTGACATGATAATGAGCGCCATCATATTTCAGCGGCAGGCGTCTGACGGGGGGGGGGGTTTGCTCGGGTGTGAGTGCAAACGCCACAAGTCAGGCACAACAAATAGGTTTTCTACAGCAATAAAAAAGAGGAAACTAAGAAATGGCTTGCTCAAAAGCACAGTGTGATGTACAATTAAAAAAAACGAAACATTATCATTGTACAAGCAAACAACGCTCCTCTGCCAACAATACTTTGGGGTTGTTGGTTCTCATCCCAGCAAAAAACAGCAGGTTATTCTGTATCACAAGTACAAGTCTCGACCTAGTCCTGATAATCTGTGTGTTGCATCGCAAGAATCTGCACCACAGATAGAGGGGCGGCAGTAGCTCAGGAAGGTTGCTGGTTCGAGGTGTCCCTGAGCAAGACACCACCTAACCCTAACTACTCCTGACGTGTTGGTTGTTACCTTGCATGGTTGACACCGCCGTCGGTGTATGAATGGGTGAATGTGAGGCAACTGTAAAGCGCTTTGGATAAAAGCGATATATAAATGCAATCCATTTACCATTGACAGATAGGCGCAAGCAAACGCTCGCCGAAGGCTCGAACCCTGAAGCGTTGAACTTTCCACCGGCAGCTACACTATTCACTGTCCCCTGATCTATCTGCTCTATGTCTGTCGGATCTACAACCGCAACCACCCATCCATCCATCACGTCTTCTCTATAATATATCTTGGATTCACATTCTGGATGTTGTGGGAGGTGGGGAGGAGGGAGACTATCCAACGCTAGCAGACTTGCTGCTCCGCCGTAGCCTGTTATCATGGCTGGCGTCCTGCACCATTATCAGTGGCTCGTCCCCGAGTATCGCTGACATCAAGCGGGCCCGAACCTTTCATTAGTGGCGCGGGGGAAGTGGAGGAAGATTGGGGGTTGCGGAGTGTTTAAGACCTCTCACATCCCGCAACCCCCAATCTTCCTCCACTTCCCCCGCGCCACTAATGAAAGGTTCGGCCCGCTTGATGTCAGCGATACTCGGGGACGAGCCACTGATAATGGTGCAGGACGCCAGCCATGATAACAGGCTACGGCGGAGCAGCAGTCTGCTGGCGTTGGATAGTCTCCCTCCTCCCCACCTCCCCCAACATCCAGAATGTGAATCCAAGATCTATTATAGAGAAGACGTGATGGATGGATGGGTGGTTGCGGTTGTAGATCCGACAGACATGGAGCAGATAGATCAGGGGACAGTGAATAGTGTAGCTGCCGGTGGAAAGTTCAACGCTTCAGGGTTCGAGCCTTCGGCGAGCGTTTGCTTGCGCCTATCTGTCAATGGTAAATGGATTGCATTTATATATCGCTTTTATCCAAAGTGCTTTACAGTTGCCTCACATTCACTCATTCATACATCGACGGCGGTGCCAACCATGCAAGGTAACAACCAACACGTCAGGAGCAGGTAGGGTTAGGTGGTGTCTTGCTCAGGGACACCTCGAACCAGCAACCTTCCTGAGCTACTGCCGCCCCTCTATCTGTGGTGCAGATTCTTGCGATGCAACACACAGATTATCATGACTAGGTCGAGACTCGTACTTGTGATTCAGAATAACCTGCTGTTTTTTGCTGGGATGAGAACCAACAACCCCAAAGTATTGTTGGCAGAGGAGCGTTGTTTGCTTGTACAATAATAATGTTTCGTTTTTTTTAATTGTACATCACACTGTGCTTTTGAGCAAGCCATTTCTTAGTTTCCTCTTTTTTATTGCTGTAGAAAACCTATTTGTTGTGCCTGACTTGTGGCGTTTGCACTCACACCCGAGCAAACCCCCCCCCCCGTCAGACGCCTGCCGCTGAAATATGATGGCGCTCATTATCATGTCAATTTTCATTACTTTTCATTACAATAACACACCGGCTAATGAAATTCCGCTGCGGTAATCGGCGCCATGGTAACCGTATGAACGAGCTCCAAACCCCCGGCCCTCAGATTGAGCACGGGCACCCTGCTGTGTTTTATGGATATGGCCCGTTGTTTGTTACACACACACACACACACACGCATACACACCGACACGCACACACACACCGACACGCACACGCAGACGCACACACACACGCACACGCACCCACACACCATGGCTTGGGGCAACCAGCTGGAAATTAATATAGACATCCGTTTTTTTTTTGTTTGTTTTTTTACCGTAAGTGAAATTAAAACGGCGCATTGGACACGCTAGCCTCGAGGTGCGTGTTGTGATGTGATTTTGATTCAGTGGAGTGGTGTTGACCCCTGACCTCCCGTCGGCGTAATCACCCGATAGCGAATAGCCTCGGCTCTCATTAGGCGCTCCAAATGAAAGACCATAACCAAGCGTGAGCCCTTAGCGACGCTGATGCTTCCATCGCGCCGTCTGCAACACTGAGTCACGCTCCCATCCCCCCCCTCCCCCTCCCCCTCCCCCAGCCTCGTTGTTATCGTTATTGGCGACAGCTGTTCCTCGGCAACAACGTCGGAAGTCCAGACGAATGTGCGGCCGAGGATCCGAAGTTGTCTTCTTTGTACTCTTTGAAGGTTTCACGTTTCATGATTCAGCGGATGAACCAACTCGCTAAAGTGCGGCTGAGGATCAATCGATGGGTCCGATCAAAATCGGCGCCCATCCCGACCCAAACAACAATCGCAGAGTGGCTACAGGAACCAGAAGTGCAAGGGTAGTTGTTTTTGTGTTCTTTTTCACGCTTTTTTCAAAGCGCCGGATAAAAAGTGTGGGAAATGAGACTTCCATAACTCTACGCTGCCCCCCAGCCCCCATCCGCCAACCGTCGTCATAACCTTGAAGAGCATTCCCTAATTAAACCAAAGTCTGAGGCGCCCTGGGAGCCAACACACACCCTGCAACTCACAGCAGCCCAATCAAAGCAGAGGCGTATAAAAGAAGATGGTGGGGGGAGGGGACGGGGGGGGGTGGTAAATGTTTTTTTCTTTCCATGGACTTAACGGCAGGTTCGCCCGCCCTGCGGAGGAAGGGAAGATGCGCGCGGAAATGAGAAACGCAACAGGAGGGCCCGCTCAACTAACGATCTCCGCGAGAAAACGCCATCTTGTTTTTAACGACGGACTTGATTAATTCTCTTTGTTTTTCGCGCTAACGTTGTTTTAACAACCCGTTTTGTTTTTGCACCGCGCGGGACCAATACAGCTGGTGTTTGTTTGATGCTATATATATATATATATATATATATATACTTATATGATCGTAATCATTCAGATTTTTTAACTTTGTCGTCAGCTGTCCTGCTGAAAGCGATGGTTCAACCGCATTGGCAAGAAAAGACGTGTGTGTGTGTGTGACGAAAAGTTTCAAAAGTTACCCGATTGTAACTTTTTAAAGGGTCCTTGCCACCAGGTGTGAGGGTGATTGGCCATTACAAGGTTGGGAACTCCATTTGTGATGTCACAAGTGAGTAGGCCTAGATCTTGAAATGGCTCATAATGCCTAATCACCCTCACACCCGGGGGTAAAGTAGGGACCACTTAAACGATCCGACCGAGTCCAGGGTTGAGCATTGATAATCCCTCTTTAACGGATGCTCTGCCGCGCTGCGCCGCTATAGGTCCCACGGGAGGCCTGGGCCCCGCCCACCCTGCAGAGAGTGGGCGGGGCAGGAAGCGGCTCTGTGGATGGATAAACACTGTCACTCATCACTGGGCACCACGGCTGTGTCCTGTCAGTGTACACAACACATCAGTCCTATGCTTTCATTTTTCATTTTGTTGTCCTTTCCTTTATGACCGGTATGAATTGTAGTTTTTATTTTCACAGATAAGTGTTTTATTGATGGTCACGGGGGAAATGTGTGTGTCACAGAGCAGCCTGAGTTTGTGTGTGTGTGTGTGTGTGTGTGTGTGTGTGTGTGTGTGTGTGTGTGTGTGTGTGTGTGTGTGTGTGTGTGTAACAGGATGTGCGTAGACAGATGGCTATATAGACAGAGAGATGGATGGATTGATGAATGGATAGATAGCCGCAGGAACACTTGGGTGTTGTAGTTGTGTGTCGGAGAACCCAGTGAGGGATGGATCAGAAGTGCGGGCAGACGTGGCGTTCAGATGAATAATGTATGTGCAGCAGGTGATGGCTCAGCACACACACTCTTCTGTTTCTCCACGAAATGAATACAAACCCAGTATGGTGCGTTTTAAACAGAGACGACAGCAACGCTGATTTCTGTTGTTTCTCAAATTCAGCTTCATCTGTTAAACGTAAGCGCGTCCTGGGTCGGAGGTTTGAGATGAGTATGACTCATGGACTGAAAAAGTTAACTTTGTAGAAAGTGCACAAAAAAACCCATTCTCACTTTTCCAACAAAAGAAAAACGCTGAGAGTGAATGCCTCAATAGCTGTTGAACTGAATAGTCTTGCAGATTTAATTAAATGACATTTTATTTGATTATGTTTGACTTGGTTTGAAAGATATTGACATTCATAATTAGATTTTAAAAATAATACAATTGTCTCCAGCATTAATATTGGCTAATGTGCATTTCCTCAGCACAAGACACATGAGACACCAGAGGCATTTGAATACAATCTTAAATATGATCCAAAATCTATTTGATGCATTTTTCACTTTATTAACCAACCACGTCTGGAGATGTTAACGTCAACATGTGCCTCTGCTCCTTCCTCTTCCTCTATGTTGTCCTGGCCGAGGAGGGGATGTTTGGTGTAACAACAGGAGGCTCTATCTCTTCTGATAGTGGCGTCCGGATGTTTTCAGCATTGTTCACATGTCTCCTCTCCTCTTGTGAAGAGCGTTGAATCACATCAGAGGCGTCAACACGTCACGTAATGTCTTCTCATGGTCAACTGCCACCCTCAGTTTCGGTCTCTATCTTCAAGTCAGTCGTTGCCTTTCTTCACAGCAATGTGACGCATCTGCCACAGGCCCTTTTTCCCGCAGAGGACTTGGAATTTGAAGAATTATATCAATAATGCGTGCAAGACAAGATGGAGTAGTATAGGATAGTCGGAGCAGGCAGTGTTGTAGTGGTTACGAGTCGGTGCTCCTATCCGAAAGGATGTGGGTTCCAGCCTCAATGACCTGTCTCTGAATCACTGTCTAACACCTACCTGCTCCTTAATGACCTGTCTCTGTAGTCACTGTCTAACCCCTACCTGCTCCTTAATGACCTGTCTCTGTAGTCACTGTCTAACCCCTACCTGCTCCTTAATGACCTGCCTCTGGCTGTGTCTACTCTCCAACACCTACCTGATCCCTAATGAGCTGTATGTCAAGGGGAGTTCTCTGTAAGTGGCTTAGGATGAACAAGGTTTTGCTAACCTCCCACGCTAGTTAATCTGCACTAGGCCGAGGAGCATGTCTGGGTAAACGGACAGGGATTAATCTCGGCTAGCGGCGTGGGTTAGCGGTGCCTAATGAGGACGAGGCCCCCCCATCTTTACCGGCAAACGCTCACACCGCGGAACCGATCCCAACGTCCCTATTATTAGACCTCCCTTCATCCTGTTAAGACCGATGAATTATGGACTTCCCATAATCCAGCTCTCTGTCTTTCTCTCTCGCTCTCACTCTCTCTCTCTCTCTCTCTCTCTCTCTCTCTCTCTCTCTCTCTCTCTCTCTCCCATCTCCAACACACACACACAACCACCAGTCAAAGCATCAGGGCAGCCGCCTCGTGTCTCCTCCTGCGCTCCCTG
>PIJE02000063.1:55059-101942 GCA_002895965.2 Coryphaenoides rupestris | reverse complement strand
TCTCTTTTCTCAACCTCTACTTAACCAGAGTTATGCTCTCTCTCTCTCTCTTCTCTGTCTCTCTCTCTCTCTCTCTCTCTCTCTCTCTCTCTCTCTCTCTCTCTGCGTCTCTCTCTCTCTCTCTCTCTCTCTCTCTCTCTCTCTCTCTCTGAGTGACTGTAGTGATTTAGAGCCGTTCCTTGTTTAGAACTTGTTCCACTGTTGTGGTCGGTCACCACAGGCCCTGGCTCTCTAATGGATGCTGGGGGGAGGGTGAGGGGAAGGGATGGTAATCCTGCCCCCCTAATGGCCAGCCCTCTTGAAACCTCTCCGGTGGTGTGTGTGTGTGTGTGTGTGTGTGTGTGTGTGTGTGTGTGTGTGTGTGTGTGTGTGTGTGTGCGTTGAGACTGTGCATGTGTGTGTGTGTGCATGTGACTATATAATGTCCATGCACGATTGGTGATTGGACCTCGGGTGCGACCTCTCGGATGCACCATCGAACCCTGATTACATCACTCACATCCTGGACACTTTTTGCGAATCAAAAGGTGCGGGTTAAATGTCGTTTAAAATCCGTACTTTTATTGAACGTTGCGTCCGTCTGCCGCCACCCCCCTCCCGTGTCACCGGGTCACGTCCTCTGATGCGCCATTTATGACAACGTGCGTAAAACACTCAGCGCTCCAATTGGGTTACGGCTGGAGGCGAGGGATGAGCGCACACACACACACGGACACACACACACACACCCACACACACACACTCCGTGGGTGCAGGGTGGAGGGAGAGGTGTGTTCCACGCACGCAGGGCGATGCACGCAACGCGGGAAATGTATGCAAATCGCCGGCAGCGGTCTCCTTCCGCTAAGTCGTTGTGTTAGCGGGTTCCCCTCTCTCTCTCTCTCTCTCTCTCTCTCTCTCTCTCTCTCTCTCTCTCTCTCTCTCTCTCTCTCTCTCTCTCTCTGAGTGACTGTAGTGATTTAGAGCCGTTCCTTGTTTAGAACTTGTTCCACTGTTGTGGTCGGTCACCACAGGCCCTGGCTCTCTAATGGATGCTGGGGGGAGGGTGAGGGGAAGGGATGGTAATCCTGCCCCCCTAATGGCCAGCCCTCTTGAAACTCTTCCCCACAGAGGAAGAGTGTGGAGAGCAGAGAGAGGGGTGGGGCGGCCCTCGGTTGGGGTTGTCAGAGGGGGGATAATCCCAGGTGACTGGGAGGTTCCCCCTCAGGAAGTCCTGATGTAATAAGCCGATCCACAGGGACCGCCACTAACTGCCCAGCCTCCCCACCCAGCCAATTAGATTAAGACCTGATCGCGGGTGAGAGGGGGTGAGGGGTCGCGGGGGGGTTAGGCTTGTTAGAGGTGTGGTGTGGGAGACGACTTCCTTTCTTCCCCTCATTTTTTTTCCTCTCCTTTGGTTTCTCACTTTCATCTCAAAGTTCATTAAAAGCGACGGCGAGGGCTGACACACAAGCTGCGAGGTGGACCGCTGTTGCCGCGCGCCTGCTTAATATCCTCAGAGCTTTCACGGAGTTCATCAAGTTGTCATTTATCAGCGGCTCTTTATCACGTCCGTCTGGTGTTCCCGCTGATATTTAACAAGCCAGGTCAATTTCTTCATAAAGTACAGCCTTGGGATGAGATGAAAGACAAGCGGAGAGAGATAAGCTCTATTTTTTTAGCTGTCGCAAACTTCCTTCTGTTATTTATTGGCGATGGTTAGTAATTATATCCCGTATAACTTAAGGCATCTCATAGTTTGCAAGCTCGCTCACACTCTTAACTGTCAAACTGAGCATTTTGTTGTCATAAGAGGTTTTGTTTTGACACATAAAATGGATGAGTCACAATTTATATCTTAGTCTTTTTGATGCAATGACTTCATATTTGTGTGCATAAAATCTAATGATGGTAGCATAACATCCAATCATTCTGGTGTAACATTTAATAACGGTTGCGTGATGTCTTAACGCTAACATAATGGTATCATACAGTTTTCTTCATGGCTTCAATTCCAGCAGATCATCTAATAGTAATGACATGATGCTAGCGTGAAGGCTAATAATGTTGAAACGAAATGTCCAATCATTCACAAGATGTTCACATTTCACAAGAGGCGCTCTGTCTTCTTGTGAAATGTGAAAAACTGTGCGATGTCATCACTTTAGAAGACATTTTATTTATTTAGTTTATTCTCTGAAATAGCATGGAGTAATTGAACTTGCTAAATAGGGATGTGCAATACGATTGTCTACTGTCTCAACCTTCGCTCGGAGAGAGACCATATTATCCCTGTACTGTATTTTTGTGTACTGTGTACTGTGTCTGTATTGTGTTCTGTGTACTGTGTTTGTATGTCAAATTGTACTCTATGATGCAGTTGTGTACTACTGCCAAAGACTTCCCTCTTTGGGACAATAGTTTCTTATCTTATCATGCAAGCTCATTGTACTTTGGTCAATGATTTCTCCTCATCAATGATTTCTCCTCTCACCCATATCAGGATCAAGAACTGTTCTTGATCCAATGCCACATATCAAAGTCCCTGTTATCCACGCCGTGTCGGGCGAGGACAGTCTATGAGTGATTGATGGATGTGGTTCACAACACCACAGTAAAACCACCAGACAAATTAATCAAATGAAGTAAAATCGATTGAAAGTAAAATGAAGCAAAAAATCTAGTTCCGAACCTCAAAATAGATCATCAGTCAGGAAATTCCGACTTCGTACAAATCAAATAAAACGAGTTCTTTGTTGGAAACTTGGGTACGATTTCTCAATCCCCAGTTCAAGCCTCGATGTTATTTAATGTCATTTCAACATGGCAACCCACATCGCATACAGTGATAAAAAATATCAATTTTATAAAATTGTATCAATTTAAAACACATTTTTGACACTTTTTTGATTGATGATTGACTAATCAGCACACGAATAGCAGTTGGTTAAAGCCATTCAATCAAATGTTAATGTTATTAGTTGTTTTAAAAGGACATTTGTAGCAAATTCAGAAAAGCACCTTCCCACCTCCCGACCACAAAAGCGAACGCAGCAGTGGAGCCCTGCCGAATCGTTCCCCTTTTCCTCTTTTAACTTCCAAACCCGGGAGTTCCCACTATACCAGTACGGCGGCCCCATGAATGATTCAACATCCCATCCCCTTTTATTCACTCCAGAGATGTATCTGGAGTGCAGTTGTAGCTAAGAACAGCACAATCCTGACCAGGGAAGTGCATTGTGTGGGTTTTTATTAGTGAGCTGGTCGGGGAATCCCCCTCGAAGTTACTCAGCCAGCGAAACGAGATCATATTCCCCATCAAATCCCTCGGATGGATTCTTCCTTCCAAGCGATGTCATTGTGATGATGCTGTTTTTGAATCCTGGTCCGATGTTACCTGTGGGTTTATTGGATTTTTTAGTCATAATTACCTTTTAGTCTTGGCACATTATGTCATCATTCGTTATTATCAGTTTGTTTCTGAAATGATAACCAAAGATGTCCTCGTTTTCCGGATTCGATTTCCGGAAACTACCGATCTATAATAACGTCTCCTGTCTGGGCGGTGGATTATCAGGAGGGGAATGAGGGAATTAGATTAGTTTGTGTGTGTGTGTGTGTGTGTGTGTGTTCTTTGGTTTGTTTTCCTCCCGTTTGCTGTGATGAGTTCAGGGGGTTCAGGTTGGCAGGAGTGGATGTTTAAATTGAGGTTAGCGCACACAGCTATCCGTAGCCCCGAGCGGAGCAGAGCGCCGCTATAGGCTGGTGTCACCGTGGCAACAACAACCACGCCCACGACCGCGTTTACAATTAGCGCTCGGTCAATCAGACACTGGCTGGTGACGGCGCTGGTGTACACGCACACGCGCACACACACACACACACAGATACACATTCACACACACATTAAGGCACACACAACAGCATACAAGCATAGAAGCAGCAGACACACACACATACACACACACACACACACACACGCACAGAGGATGCAATATTGGCTTAAGTGTAAATAAAGTAAATAAATATGAGGTAAATCAGGCCTCAGTTAATTGAGGCGGGCTCCATCTTAGCCTTTATTAAACCTCTCTGGTTTATCACCCAATAGCCAGTTATCCCCTAGACACACACACACACACACACACACACACACACACGCACACGCAGGCACACACACACAAGCGACCGCAGACACACACACACAGACACACGGCCACACACACACTGGTATTACACAGGGGGTACTTATGGTGGATTGTGTGTGGAAGCGTGTGCTTATGGGACGTAACGGATGATATTAATGTATGGGAGAGGTGGGGACGCCATTAGAAAGACTGATAGGGCTTCAGTGGACGGCTGTTTATCACCAAATAACGGCTTTCTGTGAAAAATGATTTCCCCCCCCCACCCCCCTTCCCTTTCCCCCTCTACTCCCTCTGTGTCATCCTCTCACTCTCCCTTTTGCCCTCTCTGTCTCTCTGTCTCTCTTTTGCCCTCTCTGTCTCTCTGTCTCTCTGTGTCTCTCTCCCTCTCGCTCTCTCTCGCTCTCTCTCTCTCGATCTCAATGCCATTTTGCATAAGCTTGTTCCTGGGTGTGGTCGACTGCACTGGTGTGTGTGTGTGTGCGTCTGTATCACACACACACACACACACACACACACACACACACACACACACACACACACACACACACACACACACACACACACACACACACACACACACACACACACATCTTCCTCATATCTCTGGCTTCATGGAGCCTCACACAGCTCCAATTTGTGCTGTGTGCCAGCCACTGTATGTGTGTGTCTGTGTGTGTGTGTGTGTGTGTGTGTGTGTGTGTGTGTGAGAGTGTGTGTGTACGTGTGTGCTTTAGAGGTTATCACTTTAATGCTTATCTGCATGATCTGAGCACAGTGGCACATTGTGCAGGATTTATTGCTGGCTGCTGCTGCTGTCAACCTTAGCTATGACTGCTGCTCTCCCCTTGGGGCTGGCCAGGGGGGAGGGGCCACAGTGAGGGGGAGGGGCCAGTGGAAGGGGGCAGGAAAACGATCCATGATTGTCGTTGATCAGAGATTGGACTTCCAGTGATGGAGAAACAAGAGTGTGTGTGTGTGCGCGTCACATACATTTAGATGTGTACTGCAGACACCAAAGTGAACTCAGCTACGCGTTATTAATCCACAGGTAGGGGTTGGGGCACCTCGCTCTAGGATAACTACAAGTAGGACATTGGGGATCGAACCCAGTAACCTACGACTGGAATACCCTAGCTACCCATACACACGATCTTTTGCTATTCGTCCCGCGACTTCACGGTATGGACGTCACGGTTCGGTACGTGCAGCCATACGACGAATACGTCTGAGTCACACTCCAATCCAGAAGGTGGCGATAAAGCACCTCAACGCTGTTCGCCGACCGCCATTAAGGAACAAGAACAGCCAGTAAGAAGACCTAAACAAGATGAAGCGGACGCGTTCACGTTGACTATTGCCCCTTTTCCACGGTCACTGTACGGCGCGTTACGGCGCGTTACGGCACGGCATGGTACTTTTCGGGTCTGTTTCCATTACAACTGAGTACCATATAGTACCTCCTCGACGTGGGCGGGGTCGTCATAACACGGCTGCGCGAACTGCCGTGACGTCATTTACACCGCGAGTGCAACTGAGACACAGGAGCTAGAAAGACCCGCCTGCTACTTTTCAAATCAGCTGTGTGGAAAATGTCGGGTTCGCAGTGACTACAGCGGCGATGGAGATCTGTAAAGAGAGATGAAGCTTGAGTACCTTTAAGAGATGCATATGACCTTTCAGATTCACAAGTTAATCACAAATGTGACATATTTAGTATTTTCACACCAGGAGATGTTATTCAGTTCTGTATTGCTTTTTATTTTGCATCAGCCCTAGGCCGAAATAATTGAAACACTCCTTGTTATTATTTATTTTGTAGTATTTTCAGAACATGAGAGCTGCTTTTCAGTTTTGGAGCTTATTGAACCTTTTAGTTTGACGTCATCCAACATAACAATATGGCCTATGGGGACAGTGTATGTTTACATTTAACTGTATAATACAGCATATGGAAAAGTTTGAGTTCTTTATTTTTATAATGAAGTTGCCAGTTTGCAAATACTACCTGGCCTGCTACCTCAGTACCTCCCTACTAGCATGTTTTGTTTTCCTCTGTCTTTTTGGGAGGGTCGGGCTTAAGCTTTGAATGTTTAAATATAGCTTAAGTGGAACAAATTGAAACACTGTACAAGTTTTATTTTTTATTCTATTTATTTTGTACTTTTATAACATAAGAGATGCTTTTCAGTTTTGTAGCTGATTGTGACCAATTGCTTTTTGTTTTTTTTATCAGCCCTACATAGAAATATGACCGATGCAAGAGTGTTATGTTCACTGTTGTGTTTACTGCTGATACACTACAGGGCCAGGCTGTACCAACTATCTCAGTATAACTTGCACTAACTGTCTGTTCAAAATAAATGAAAAGAAACCTAGCCTTATGCATTTGGGATTTTGTTGCTTTTTTCCTGTTGTACCCGAACTCGTACCGAACCGTGACCCCAAAACCGAGGTACGTACCGAACCGTGGCTTCTGTGTACCGTTACACCCCTACAAAGCTACCCATACACACTATCTTTTGCTCCGATCTGTCTATTGTGATCACGCTTCAATTGGTCTTAGCCTCACCCTGGAAGTCACTTTGGGATACAATCTTCTAAATGTTACGGACTTCAGAGGGAGAACCAGCGGTGTAGAGAACTCCTCTACCTCCCTCCCAGGCGAGCTAAATACATTCTTTGCTCGGTTCGACATGAACGGCAGCCCGCCGAAGTCAGCGCTGCCTGAGGAGACCAGCCTGCTGAACATCTCAGAGGCTGACGTGCGCAGACCTTCAAGCGGGTGGACATCCGGAAGGCGGCGGGCCCAGACCACATCCCGGGGCGCGTCCTCAGAGCATGCGCGGACCAGTTGGCAGGAGTCTTCGCAGACATCTTCAACCTGTCCCTGTCCCAGGCTGTTGTTCCCGAGGTCTTCAAGATGTCCATCATCGTGCCTGTCCCTAAACACCCCAAGGTAACCTGCCTGAATGACTGGAGACCCGTAGCCCTCACCTCGATTGTCAGTAAATGCTTCGAGAGGCTGGTCAAGGACTTCATTTGTTCCATGTTGCCTGCCACGCTGGACCCATGGCAATTTGCGTACCGTCAAAACAGATCCACCTGGACTTCCTGTCGGGCCGCCACCAGGTGGTGAGGATGGGCAGCACCACCTCAGAGCCACTGACCCTCAACACGGGAGCCCCTCAGGGATGCGTGTTGAGCCCTCTCCTCTACTCCCTGTACACCCACGATGCTCCAACGTCATCATCAAGTTTGCTGACGACACGACAGTGTTGGGTCTGATCGCCGCCGACGACGAGACAGCCTACAGGGAGGAGGTTGGGATCTCTACGTCAAGAAGACCAATGAGCTGATCATGGACTACAGGAAGCGGAGAGGAGAGCACGCCCCCATCGCCATCGACGGGGTTGCAGTAGAGAGGGTCAGCAGCTTCAAGTTCCTCGGCGTGCACATCTCCGAGGACCTCACATGGACCACACACACCACACACGTGGTGAAAAAGGCCCAACAACGCCTGTATTTCCTCAGGCGACTGAGGAAATTCAACATGTGCCCCCGCATCCTCAGAACATTCTACTCCAGTACCATCGAGAGTGTTCTCACTGGATGCATCACCGTCTGGTACGGGAACTGCACCGCACTGGAGCGTAGAACACTGTGGGTGGTGTGGATGGCCCAGTACATCGTTGGAGGTGAGCTTCCCTCCCTCCTGGATATATACACCAGGCGGTGCGTGGCCAAGGCCAAAACGGATTATTAAAGACAATAACCACCCCAGCACAGAACTGTACACACTTCTACCGTCAGGCAGGCGATACCGCAGTATCAAGTGCCGCACGAGCAGATTCAGAGACAGCTTCCACAGTCAGGCCATCAGGCTGCTGAACAAGTGCTAGTGCTAAGTGTTACTTGCTAGTGCTAATGGCCTAAACTTCTAGGTGGGTTAGTGCTAAGTGTTTACTGCTTAGCGATATCTGCTTAGTGCTGAAGTCCTGGTGCAAGTGCTGGTAGTAGTGCTAAAAGTGTTAGGTGCCGGTGTTAGTGCTAGTGATTACTAGCTAGTGCATAGTGCTAGTGTTACTACTGGTGCTAGTGCGGCTGCTAATTGCTGGTGCTAGTGTTGTTCTCGTGTGTTCTGGTGTGACTGTCTGAGGAAGTATTCTGTGACATTCTGTCAATGTCAAAATATAACAATGTATATTTTATTACATTGATTTATATTTGTATTGCTCCCCTTAATATTTTTTTGACACTTTATTTTATCTTATACAGTTTTCTTTTGTTTAGATTTTTTATAACTTGTTAATATAGTTTTCTATTCTATTTCTATTTCTATTTGTATTCTTTTATAACTGCGATTGGGCTGTCGGGCGTTTTTGCACGTAAGAATTTCACTCGCTGCTTATAGCCTACTTGTGTAAACTGTGGTGACAATAAAACACTTGAAACTTGAAACTTGAACTTGAATAAATAAATAGATGACTAAATATTTAGCTAAGTAGGTCATTAATCTCCATCATGGATTGTGTACACACAAGTATCTGAACGGTAAAGGGTCTTGAACACCAGTGGTTCTCAACGCTTATGGGTCGCCACCCATAAGTGTGTATGCCAAACGTCTATCTTTAGGAAGAAGCCAAATTAACTCATGTTTCAATGTTGATTCATGTTTCAATGGTTGACAATTTCACTGAGTTTAGCCACAATTGTTTAGCCACAACACTGGCGGAACCCGGGGATCGAACCAGCAGCCTTCCTGTTGCCAGACAACCGCTCTTACCTCCTGAGCTACTGCCGCCCCAGTATATAATTATGTAATTGTTTTTGTGGGTCAGTCAAGACACCCAAGAGTTAATGACCCATGACACACGATGCAGGTCCTGAGACTGGAACAGTGGCAGTGGAGAGCCACCGTTAGACACATGGCTCGTGATCTGCAGCACCACAGTGTAGCTGGTGTTAGTCAAGCAGACACCCGGTTCCCTCTCCGGGCTCCTAGTGAAGATGCACAAGACCTCTGGGACTACGGGAGTTGCCAATGTCCATCCAGCCTCATCAATGCATTGTATTGATGACATTGGACAGAGAGCGGTGGGGGATGCAGACCTCTGCCTCTGTATTGATCATAAAAGTGGTTGTATAGAGCGCACGGATGTGAATGTTAATAGAGTAGACTAGCGTATCGCTGGTTTTGATTAATCAGTCTGTTGCAGACATCAAGTTGTGCCTTCTTTAATGATAAATGGGTTGAATTATATGCTTGCTGTTTGTAAGTAGGCCAATGTTTTTTGTGTATTTCAATATCCTTATTTTGTATTAATTTATTTTTCACTGCTAGGCACTGTAATTTCCTGTGGTGATAAATTATCTGTGTCTATGTTATATCTGTCAAGGTAGGACCTATTCCTATTTTCAAATTGTGAGTGTGTAATTGCAGTTTTCTACGTTTTTCGTCACCGAATCACTGTAATGAATCGCTCTTTGTCGTGGTTTGTCATTCTTGCATGCTTTTTATTCCCATTTCAAATTAATAAATCATTCTACAAAATTCAAGATCAGCAATTTAAGTGCCATATCATTCATACGAAAAACAGGCAATCTGATTAAGGTGTCTCTGGCATGGGAAGGTTCCAGAGGGGATTTGGGGCTGGTTTGGTGTTATGTAAGTTTGTCGCGGTGTGTTTGCGTGTGCTGTCTAGATTGAACTGATTGAACTTGCAATGTACACTAAGTGTGTCACAACACAACTCTACAGATGAAGAGTGACATCACAGTCAACACGTCTCGGCACAGATGCGAGATTATTATTATGGTTATAAATTCCAGCCACCAAAATAGACTTGAGTCCCGTATGAAACAGGCAAAAACTAAATACAGCCTCGCCATGTGCTTGGTGCCATTTAGACAATATGTTTGTAGTTGTTTGCGTCGCGCTACAAATATGACACATTTCCATTTTGTATGTTTTGGGCATAACACACTTTCTTGGGTAACCGCCTATCTCACACCAAAACACAGCCACAGTGAATCCCAATGAAGCATCATTTACTCGCTTAATTGACTATATACTACATCATTTACAAGCTTAAAACCATATACGCTCTATACACAAGACAAACATTGTTACAGAGACAAAGTGTATCATCTGGCCTCATTTTCTGGGGGCATGGAACCAAAAGGACACAATTTTGCTTCGTGACTTATCTCCCACCAAATTATTTCCATTAGCTTCTCTGCCAGTCCAGTCTCTCCAAGCTGAGCAGAACACACTCCCTCGTAGCTCCAACGCTGGCCTTCTCCATCTCCATCTCCATCTCCATCTCTCTCTCTCTGTCTCTGTCTCTGTCTCTCTCTCTCTCTGTGCTAGACTGTCATCTCTGCTTATATCTACTGCTGGAGATAGAGGGAGGGAGAGAGAGACAGAGAGAGAGACTTATCCGATAATTTGTACCCCGTAGAAATTGTCATCTCCCGTCCACATCTCTGCCATCCATCACCTCTTTGTATCTCCATTTCCCCCTTACTCTCTCTCTCTTGCTCTCTCTCCCCCTCTCTCCCTCCCTCTCTTGCTCTGTCTTCCTCTCACCCCCCCCCCCCTCTCTCTCTCTCTCTCTCTCTCTCTCTCTCTCTTCCTCTAACTCTCTTCTCCTCTCTGCTGTCGTCTATTTTTACTCTGGAGGTCTGTGGCCGCCAGCTGGTTGGAGATGCCGTCCAGATGGGCAAGGTGTCCCCCCCCCCCCACACACACACACACACACACACACACACACACAACGACACACACACACACCACACACACACACACACACACACACACACACACACACACACCACACACACACACACACACCCCCTCACCCCCGGGACACACACATGCATGCACACACACAGACCTGACCTGACCCATGATGACGGCAATTGGCTGACGAAGGCCTTCCGAGGTCAACACTCTTGATTGACAGGCGGGGAGGGGTATGATGATGTCACAGGCTTCCACAGCGTGCTTTTAAACTGCTGTTATGTACGGAGAACGGCAATAAAGCTGTTTCTGATTCGGATTCGGATTCAGTCTGATATCGAGTTAATCATTCAAGAAATTATACGGCATTACCCTCATAACCGGCAGGGATGTTGATGGACCCAAATCAGGCTCAGTTAATTGAGGCGGGCTCCATCTTAGCCTTTATTAAACCTCTCTGGTTTATCACCCAATAGCCAGTTATCCCCTAGACACACACACACACACACACACACACACACACACACACACACACACACACACACACACACACACACACACACACACACACACACACACACACACACACACACACATACACACACAACCACACACACACACACACACACACACACACACACACACACACACACACGCACACGCAGGCACACACACACAAGCCACCGCAGACACACACACACACACACACAGACACACGGCCACACACACACACTGGTATTACACAGGGGGTACTTATGGTGGATTGTGTGTGGAAGCGTGTGCTTATGGGACGTAACGGATGATATTAATGTATGGGAGAGGTGGGGACGCCATTAGAAAGACTGATAGGGCTTCAGTGGACGGCTGTTTATCACCAAATAACGTCTTTCTGTGAAAAATGATTTCCCCCCTCCCCTCCCTCTCCTCTCTGTCTCTCCCTCTCTCCTCTCTGTGTCTCTCTCCTTTGTGCTCTCTCTCCCTCTCTGTCTCTCTGTCTCTCTGTGTCTCTCTCCCTCTCGCTCTCTCTCGCTCTCTCTCTCTCGATCTCAATGCCATTTTGCATAAGCTTGTTCCTGGGTGTGGTCGACTGCACTGGTGTGTGTGTGTGTGCGTCTGTATTCCACACACACACACACACACACACACACACACACACACACACACACACACACACACACACACACACACACACACACACACACACACACACATCTCCTCATATCTCTTTTTGGCTGTCGGGCGTTTTTGCACGTAAGAATTTCACTCGCTGCTTATAGCCTACTTGTGTAAACTGTGGTGACAATAAAACACTTGAAACTTGAAACTTGAACTTGAATAAATAAATAGATGACTAAATATTTAGCTAAGTAGGTCATTAATCTCCATCATGGATTGTGTACACACAAGTATCTGAACGGTAAAGGGTCTTGAACACCAGTGGTTCTCAACGCTTATGGGTCGCCACCCATAAGTGTGTATGCCAAACGTCTATCTTTAGGAAGAAGCCAAATTAACTCATGTTTTAATGTTGATTCATGTTTCAATGGTTGACAATTTCACTGAGTTTAGCCACAATCGTTTAGCCACAACACTGGCGGAACCCGGGGATCGAACCAGCAGCCTTCCTGTTGCCAGACAACCGCTCTTACCTCCTGAGCTACTGCCGCCCCAGTATATAATTATGTCATTGTTTTGTGGGTCAGTCAAGACACCCAAGAGTTAATGACCCATGACACACGATGCGGGTCCTGAGACTGGACCAGTGGAGAGCCACCGTTAGACACATGGCTCGCGTGTCCGCCGTGATCTGCAGCACCACGGTGTAGCCGGTGTTAGTCAAGCAGACACCCGGTTCCCTCTCCAGGCTCCTAGTGAAGATGCACGAGACCTCTGGGACTACGGGAGTTGCCAATGTCCATCCAGCCTCATCAATGCATTGTATTGATGACATTGGACAGAGAGCGGTGGGGGATGCAGACCTCTGCCTCTGTATTGATCATAAAAGTGGTTGTATAGAGCGCACGGATGTGAATGTTAATAGAGTAGACTAGCGTATCGCTGGTTTTGATTAATCAGTCTGTTGCAGACATCAAGTTGTGCCTTCTTTAATGATAAATGGGTTGAATTATATGCTTGCTGTTTGTAAGTAGGCCAATGTTTTTTGTGTATTTCAATATCCTTATTTTGTATTAATTTATTTTTCACTGCTAGGCACTGTAATTTCCTGTGGTGATAAATTACCTGTGTCTATGTTATATCTGTCAAGGTAGGACCTATTCCTATTTTCAAATTGTGATCGAGTGTGTAATTGCAGTTTTCTACGTTTTTCGTCACCGAATCACTGTAATGAATCGCTCTTTGTCGTGGTTTGTCATTCTTGCATGCTTTTTATTCCCATTTCAAATTAATAAATCATTCTACAAAATTCAAGATCAGCAATTTAAGTGCCATATCATTCATACGAAAAACAGGCAATCTGATTAAGGTGTCTCTGGCATGGGAAGGTTCCAGAGGGGATTTGGGGCTGGTTTGGTGTTATGTAAGTTTGTCGCGGTGTGTTTGCGTGTGCTGTCTAGATTGAACTGATTGAACTTGCAATGTACACTAAGTGTGTCACAACACAACTCTACAGATGAAGAGTGACATCACAGTCAACACGTCTCGGCACAGATGCGAGATTATTATTATGGTTATAAATTCCAGCCACCAAAATAGACTTGAGTCCCGTATGAAACAGGCAAAAACTAAATACAGCCTCGCCATGTGCTTGGTGCCATTTAGACAATATGTTTGTAGTTGTTTGCGTCGCGCTACAAATATGACACATTTCCATTTTGTATGTTTTGGGCATAACACACTTTCTTGGGTAACCGCCTATCTCACACCAAAACACAGCCACAGTGAATCCCAATGAAGCATCATTTACTCGCTTAATTTACTATATAATACATCATTTACAAGCTTAAAACCATATACGCTGTATACACAAGACAAACATTGTTACAGAGACAAAGTGTATCATCTGGCCTCATTTTCTGGGGGCATGGAACCAAAAGGACACAATTTTGCTTCGTGACTTATCTCCCACCAAATTATTTCCATTAGCTTCTCTGCCAGTCCAGTCTCTCCAAGCTGAGCAGAACACACTCCCTCGTAGCTCCAACGCTGGCCTTCTCTCTCTCCATCTCCATCTCCATCTCTCTCTCTCTCTCTCTGTCTCTGTCTCTGTCTCTCTCTCTCTCTGTGCTAGACTGTCATCTCTGCTTATATCTACTGCTGGAGATAGAGGGAGGGAGAGAGAGACAGAGAGAGAGACTTATCCGATAATTTGTACCCCGTAGAAATTGTCATCTCCCGTCCACATCTCTGCCATCCATCACCTCTTTGTATCTCCATTTCCCCCTTACTCTCTCTCTCTTGCTCTCTCTCCTCTCACCCCCCCCCCCCTCTCTCTCTCTCTCTCTCTCTCTCTCTCTCTCTCTCTCCTCTAAGACGTACGTATCTCCTCTCTGCTGTCGTCTATTTTTACTCTGGAGGTCTGTGGCCGCCAGCTGGTTGGAGATGCCGTCCAGATGGGCAAGGTGTCCCCCCCCCACACCCACACCACACACACACACACACACACACACCCACACACACACACACACACACACACACACACACCACACACACACAACCAACACACACACACACACACACACACACACACACACACACACACACACACACCCTCACCCCCGGGACACACACATGCATGCACACACACAGACCTGACCTGACCCATGATGACGGCAATTGGCTGACGAAGGCCTTCCGAGGTCAACACTCTTGATTGACAGGCGGGGAGGGGTATGATGATGTCACAGGCTTCCACAGCGTGCTTTTAAACTGCTGTTATGTACGGAGAACGGCAATAAAGCTGTTTCTGATTCGGATTCGGATTCAGTCTGATATCGAGTTAATCATTCAAGAAATTATACGGCATTACCCTCATAACCGGCAGGGATGTTGATGGACCCAAATATGGACCCACCGCTGTCGCCACGGTAATAAAAATGGCGGAGAAACTCGACCCTAAACTGTTGGAGAAGATGGCAGAGGAGAGTTGCGGTTTGCCGGTTTACAGTCAACAACTTGTTCCTCCGAGAGGAAGGGGGGGAGAGACAGGGGAGAGACTGCGGGAGAAAGTGAGACAGAGCGAGAGATGCAGGCCATGTGAGAGAGAGAGACACCAAAAGTGAGAGAGGGAGAGAAATGCACAGAACGTGAGAGAGAGAGAGAGAGAGAGAGAGAGAGAGAGAGAGAGAGGGGGAACGTGAGAGTCACGGCTGTGCACAGAGCAATTTAAATTTTAATTGCCTAGATTTATCTTCTCCCTACAGTGTGACGGCTGATAACCAGGGCTGATAGCTGCGAGAGCTTGTTTGTTAAGGCTCAGTCAAAAACCGTCCGGGAAGCCGAATGAGGAAGAGAAGTGTGCGCCACCATGACGTTAGCGCTAGCGCCCTCAGCGGCCGCGTTACAGCACTACTTGAGACAGGTTCCCGTGTCTGGCTATATATATATATATACAGTATATACCCCGGCTATAACTTCTCGATCCGTTCCGTGACGGCACATATGAATCACCCTTTCAAGCGTGACTGTGTGTGCACCGGAAATTACCAGAGCGTTCCCTCAATGGAGTTTTCCCAGCCTTTTCTTTGGGTTGAAGATCTCCCGACCGTCCGTCAGCTTAGCTTTCCCACTCTTTTTCCGGTTTTCTGTGACGTGGTTGAGCTCAGCGAGTCCGTAATGACACGCACCCGCTCTGACCTCCCCTCTCCAATGCTCTTTTACTGTAAATGAAACATGAAGAGGCCCACCGCTTCAAGTGTTTAAAGTGTCCATATGGTTTCCTTCATTATTGAAAAGATAATTTTTCATGCTAATGCATGCAGCGGGAGCTAATCATTTATAGAGTGATCACATGGGGCATCCACTGGAGATCCACTGGTTGTCACACAGCACAACTGTCCTCATTACATCTGCCCTCCTCGTCCTCGTCCTCATCCTCCTCCTCCTCTGCCATATCTGCATCATCATCATATTTCCTTCTTTCCGTCTCCTATCCCTCCGTCTTTTCTCCTCCCCTCAAGCCCTCAATCCATCCATTGTTTTTTGAGTTTGACTTTTTCCGTTGGTATTTGTTCATTTGTTTGCAGTTGAATTATGTGTTTGTTTGTTTGTATTTGTATCATTTTAACCGTAGCACAAACCCCTTTTCATAGCATAAGTTGATTGCCTATATTATCTGGACTAGGGTCTAGATAATAATGAGGCAGTATATGATCAATGTGTTTCTGTGACAAACACTTCGCACAGATCGATATATTGATACCCTCAGTAAAGTGCAGCACAGCCGTTTTATTTCTAAAGCCAACGCATGTGTTTTGCATGTGTGTGCAGTTTGTTACTTTTAGACCCTGAAGCTGCAGCTGATGGAGATCAACATTGGGTTATTGTTATACACCCTGGCTGTGTTTATGAGCAGCAATTAGGCCACTCCACATAATATTACTTCATCAATGTGTTCTAGTCAACCCTAAGGTTGAATCTTGGCAAAAGAAAAACACCAGAATACGATAAGTCCAACTTGATTCATTCCAGACGGTGTGTGATGTTTGGGTCTCACCGCCCAAGTACGGGTCGGGACGGCAAAAATAATCAGAAAGTGTACCGGTACTTTTAGATCGCTCTTCCGTTGTTTTGTTCTACTTTGAAACTCGCACGCACATCACGTGATCCGGCCGTTTATTTATTTCGTTTTCCTCCTCCTCCTCCTCGTCCCGAGAGCTGAAAATCGTTTTTCAGGGAATCTCATTGCAGCAAATGCAATGAAAAATGTAATTGAATAATTTCTGTTATGGGGCACGGCGGTGTGCTGTGCGGATTCCCCCCCCCCCCCCCCCCCCCTCCAGTAAACACTGAGCCCGCATGCTGCGCGCTGCAATAACCTGGCGCTCCGCTCTGTACGGCGCCCTGGAGTTCCCGCTCAAATTACAATACAACATATGAGGCCGTCCCGTCTGATGAATACGAAACAAAACCCCGTCCAATTCACCACCTCCCCCTCGCCATTCATCTTGCTTGCTCCGGTGCCAATATGCTAACAATTAACCTTTTTTATTTATTTATTTATTTATTTATTTTACAAATGTACTTCATTAACTGTAAACTAAGCGTCTCTTAACTGGAGTTGGAGCCAGGCCTTGTGCCAGGGGAGTAGCTGTGAGGAGAGGAGAGGAGAGAGGTCGGTCCTGGTGTGGCCGTGACTCCTCCACTCTTCATCACTCGCTCCTGGGGTGCTGAGGAGCAGCACAGGAGTGTGTGGGTGTGTGTGTGTGGGGTGTTAGGGTTGCGTTGGTGCAGGATATTGCAGCCGTTTCGCATTTTTTTGGCTTTTGCAGTGCCGCGACCCACCTGTGGAGCTACTTGTGGCCCTGGGGCTCACTCATTACATAGCATATTCTCCATGCTTTCACTCGTACCAACATACCAAGGCTCATTCTTTGGTGAGGTAAACCTGTCCTGGAGCATACCTATCCTGGACATACCTGGGTCATGTGCAGGAGTGCTTTGGGTGACGTAGCCTACGTGGCAATACATCACACACACGTTTTGTTCCTCATTCAGATCTTGGTGAACAAGTTTCTTATGGGGAAATGCGAAGAGGAGGGGATGAGAAGAGAGAGGAGGTCGAGGACGAAGAGTGGAAGGAGGAGGAGGATGAGGAGGGTTTGTTGGTGGCAGGTTATGGATGGCAATTGCGTGCGCCTGTCAGGTGATTGAAGGTTCCTCGAGGCAGAGATCCCTCCCCCCCCCCACGGTGAGATAGCGCCGCGATGCTAGCGATCAACACCGCAGCGACAAGAAAACTCGTTATCGGAGTGTCTCCGTGAATGAATGGAGAGGGCCGTCGCCTTTATAATTAACATCTGAAAGTGCACTCTGCTTCTCTTAACTACTTTTGTGTGTGTGTGTGTGGGTGTGCGTGCGTGTGCGCTTGCGTGTGCGTATTGACGCTAACAGTTAGCCTCGCTAAGTCTTCCGTTACATGTAAACCACAAGGCAGTGGAGTCAACAACTTTTTTAATTTAATTAACTTTATTGGAATGTTTTATTATTTGATGGGGCGGACGGGCAACTCAAACATTATCATCGCACTGTTGCCATAATAGTTATTACCCCACATTCACACACACACACACACACTCGCGCACTCTGTGTGTGTGTGTGTGTGCGGTTGTGCTTGCGTGGTTTCCACATTACAAGGCTGTGATTGGCTCCCTGCCGCGTGACAGATTGGCGGACGGACGGTTATACAGTATCTCTGTAATTATGTCACCGCCTCCCGCGGAGATGTGATGGTTGTCATGGCGATACTTATGACTGTAATTGTTTCATCAACACAACATCTGGCCACCTGCTGTTAGGACTGAACCCATGCAGCCAATGACCTCACAGTTGTTATTTACTGTACCGGAGACAAACAAACACACCTGTGTTAACTCCTGAATACACTGAAGGAATACAATCAGATATTGTTTTGCAGATTGGTTTCAATAACAAAACAAAACAGGATTTGAAAGTTTACTGGTAACAAAATGACAAAACCCCAATGCTATGTGGAAGTTGCATTTCCTTTTCGTGTCCACACACACACACACACACACACGCGCACGCACGCGTGCACGCACACACATCCATCCACTTCATCAAAACGTCCACTCAGTTTACCTGCGTACAAAACCCATCGACCGTTCTGTTGTTGGAATCCGTTCTATCATGGGTTCTATTCCAGGACCAGTTCTATTGTAGTTCCAGTGCTCGTCATTTTGTTGGGTCCAGTTCAATTGTGGGTTCTGTTGCAATTCCATTGGATTCTATTGGATTCTTTTAGGTTCTATTGTTCCATTGCTCGAGGACAAAGCTGCACAACACTGAGGCGGTCTTGGGAAGGTGGAGGAATTAAAGTTGTGTTGCGCAGTGAAGATGTCTGTGTCATTCTGTACCTCTTCCTCTGTGTGTGTGTGTGTGTGTGTGTGTGTGTGTGTGTGTGTGTGTGTGTGTGTGTGTGTGTGTGTGTGTGTGTGTGTGTGTGTGTGTGTGTGTGTGTGTGTGTGTGTGTGTGTGTGTGTGTGTGTGTTCTCAACACGCTCCTTCGTGCCATGCTGTGTGTCCGTCATCTCACACTCGAGACAAAACCAAAACAAAAAGAGTGTTGAGTCTTATCCAAGCAGCCATCATGCTGACGCACGCACGCACACACACACACACACACACGCCACACAGAGGAAGAGGTACAGAATGACACAGAGCATACAGACAAACAGAATTACACACACAGACCAGAGACGCATACAGTTACAAAACACATACACACACACACACACACACACACACACACACACACACACACACACACACACGCACGCACACACCGTCACGGAGACAGAGATATACTGTACGTTAGGTGTGGGATGCAAAATGACAGATGCAGAGACACTGTTGTAGGAACAGAAATACACACACACACACACACACACACACACACACACACACACACACACACACACAGGTACACAGATAAAACTCCCTCTTGAATAGCCGGAGATGCAGGACAGTAGAATGTGTAAATTCCTCTGTGAGAAAGGAGAGGTGTTTTAAACAAAAAGGAGAGAATGCTCACGTTCACAGCCAGAGGAGATTTAAATGGAGGTACATGCAGATATGTCTAATAAATAATAGATGAATAGGGGGTTAATTTGAATGAATAATTCATGAATGCATGCATCTCGGTGTATGTATGTGTCTGTGTATATACTGTATATGTGTGTGGATATATATATATATATATTGTGACACACTGAGGGGAAATTAGTGTAGTTACTGGATTGAACGGAAGAATATCAATGTCCACCACAGATACATAAATACAGCTACATAAATATAGATACATGAATGCAGCTTTACTGAGATGTTAGTGGGGAAAGGCGTAGGGGAAGTGCGCAATCTCAGCCAATCTGTAATCCACAAGAATCGTTGTTGTCCGTGTCCAGGGGTCGGTACACGAAGGCGCAATCTCTTAAGGTCCAGGGCGTCGGCAGGTACGTGGTTCTCAGACAGGCGGGGGTCGATATCCGGGGGGGGGGGGGGTAGTCATCCAATGCAAGGGTCATATCCATATCATATCCACAGCGGTCTTCTCCTTCTTCACGTTATTCTCGTCTTCTTCTTCTTTCTCGTGTTCGTTCTCCTCCAACGTCTCTCTCCCCATGGGTTGTCCGCTCCGTCTTTATGTAGGGGATGGAATCCCCTCTGATTTGCTGGTAATTCTCCGCCGGTGTATCGCGTTGGGCTGCTTCGGCGCTGATGTCCCCGGCACTCCTAATATGGGCCTGTCCTTCTTCCTGGGTAGCCGGTGATATCGCGCGTCTACTATTATTCCTCTGGGTCGTCCCCCTCGGCTGCCACAATATATGTATATATATATTATATTATAGATAGATGAGAGATAGATGGATAGTACATTTTGTAATTTTTTAATGTATGAAGTGTCTTTCTAAACAAGAATTTGCAACGTTCTGTACAAATAATACTGTCAACAAAAGAAAAAACTGCATAGAAATAGAATGTTTAAACAGCATAGAAGCACAGCTGCTGGCAAGCCCAACAAAGGCGCCGTCACACACGGGGGGGCCACAGTCAGGTAGGCTACAGTGGGCCCCCAAAGGCTCCGACTTTTTCAAGGCCCCCCATCCCCCCAGCAGTGATTTTGTGTGTGCTGGCGGGAGTCAGTCTGTGAATAAAACATGGAAGACTGCCACGATGGAGGGAGTCAGTGGAGGGACAAGACAGTGATGATGAAATCTGTTTCAGTGACGCCATTCACACCATGACCCCCCATCTACACACACACCACACACCACACACACACACACACACACACACACCACCACACCTCCTTCAGAAGTAGCCACCATTGAGCCAAAGTTCAAAATGTGTCTCTCTTTCTCCTCATCCACATCCTCACAAATTCACTGGCTTCCACTGCAACCACCAACTTATAAATCAAACTGGAAACGGCGACTTCAGTGGCCTCCATGTTTACAACTGGCTTTGTTATTGTTCTTTATCACATAAAAACAAATCCGTAAAACAAATGTATGTCCGACCCTGATATTGTCGTGGCAATTCAATAATTGCATCTAGGGCAATGAGATCTTCAAACTGAAGTAAACACAATACTTGTAGAAATTAAGAGTATTTTAATGAATGCATTCACCAGACTCCTCTCTAAGCAGAGTGAGTACCAAACAGATATTCACATGTCCCTTTTAAACACACTTTTCACCCCACTCATGGTATAGGAGAAGTTTCCTATCTTTACCAGACAAGGTTTCCTGAGGTCAGCATGGAGGGGGTTTAACGGTCAACCAACCCTCACCCCAGCTGCTTATCTTTATGACTGGTCAAAGAAGAAGTCACGCTAATGCCAGTTGTGGACAGTTTGTCTGTCATAATGACAATCTATTCAAGGAACATAATGCCAGCTGAAAGAAAGGCCTTATATGGACTTTTCCCATTACAATATATATACAGTATATATATACAACCTGTTTAATATTCTACCTAAGCCTGTATACTGTTATATCTTTCATTCCCATCTTTTTCCTTCTCTCTCTCTATCTCTATCTCTCTATATATAATTTACACTCTTGTCTCTGAACCACCGAGGCGTGAGTGTAGAGACGTGGTGTGACAACGTGTTTTTTTGGATGTCGTTTCGCTGCCACGGGGAATATATTCCGGCTTCTAATGAATCATCTGGTTCCACCACGATGGTTTAACCCCTCCCCCTCCCCCCATTCCTCCCCTCCTCTGGGGAGTAAGAAATGGCTGTCCAAGATGCTGGCGGTCATGATGTATATTCTTAACACAGGTCATTTACAACACGATTCACTCCCCCAGATTTCTCTCTCTCTCTCTCTCCTCTCTCTCTCCTCTCTCTCTCTCTCTCTCTCTCTCTCTCTCTCTCTCTCTCTCTCTCTCTCTCTCTCTCTCTCTCTCTCTCTCTCTCCTCTCTCTCTCTCTCTCTCTCTCTCTCTCTCTCTCTCTCTCTCTCTCTTCTCTCTCTCCCTCCCCTCCCCTCTCCCCCTCCTCTCCCTTCCCTCCCCCACCCCCCCCCCCCTCCCCCCTCCTCCCCCCTCCCACCCCCCCCTCCCCCTCCCCCCCTCCCCCCCCTCCCCCCTCCCCCTCCCCTCCACCCCCCCTCCTCCCCCCTCCCTCCCCCCCCTCCTCCCCCCCCCTCCCCTCCCTCCTCCTATCCTCTCTTCATCATCCTAACTCTCTCCTCCCTCTCTCTCGCCTCTGCTCTTCTTCTCTCTCTCTCTCTCCAGGCTGAAGTGCCATGTCTGGTGTGATGACATGGACATGCGGTTCACAAATTAATAGTGGATAGTTGTTTAGCAGAGCGAGTGCAAGTAGACTCGCAGTGAACGCTGTATGTTATAAAGTGGCCGTTTTTCTGCGCTGGCTAATCTTTCTTCGAGGTTTGCGATGGCACAACGTGAACACCTGCCTCATAATCATTTCGATCTCGATCCCCCTGACTGCGAACATTTGGGGGATCGAACCCGGAACCTATTGGCTGGGAGTCGGACTACACTCATTGGCACTTGGTGGCGGTGCGGTATTGACGGTTGACACCTGGGTGTTAGCCTTGCGCTGTTTGAGCGTCTCTCCGCTGATCAAATATTCCGTCCGCCGTCAGCCTAACCCGCTTGTAATAGAGTAGACCTAATCCATAGCCAAATATTGCTAGGTTCCCTGCTCTCTCCTTATGTCTCTCTCTCACACCTCCTCTCTCTCTTTCTCGCTCTCTCACCTCCTTTCTCTCACCTCTCTCTCGCTCTCTCTGCCTCCCTCCCTTTCACGTTACTCTTTTTGTGCTCTCTCTCCCTTTCCCTCTCTCTCACTCTCTCCCTCTCTCACCTCCTTTCTCTCACCTCTCTATCGCTCCTCTGTGCCTCTCACCCTTTTGTGTTTCCCTCTTTCTGTCTCTCTCTCTCTCTCTCTCTCTCTCTCTCTCTCTCTCTCTCTCTCTCTCTCTCTCTGTCTCTCTCTGTCTCTCTCTCTCTCTCTCTCTCACTCACGGTGTGTGTGTGTGTGTGTCTCACCTCTCTCTCTCACGTGTCGCTCACAGGTTCATCTCTCTCCCTGACCTTCATCGTCCCTAAATAATCATTCTTCCACGCGTCTGAACGCTCATGCTCATAATAGACAGTAAACCTCTCTGGTCATGTGACCCCCGTGTGGGCGTCACCGGTCTGATGTGAGACATGTTTTAACTGCTCCATTAAACTCATCCCAAAGAGCGTGGGTTTCGCTTTCGCTTAGTTTGAAATCCGCTCGACTGTTCGTCTTTCAGAAGTGCTCATTTGATCGCGATAATGGCAACGAAACGACGAGGATGATAATTAATGTCACCCGGCCGTCTCTGTGCCAGAGTGTCTCCGAAGAGAGCGCTTGTGAGGACTCAAGCGCTGATCCGTACGCGTGTGTTTTGTTCACAGCACTAGCGGGTCCTCCGCCTGCCAACACCCAGGGCTGTGGATGTGTTATGTTGTTGTTGTTGTTGTGTTTTTTTGTCTTTTTTGTTTTACTGTTTTACTGCCAATGCAAGCACAAGTGGCTCAATCTGCATCGCGGCTGCTACTGTGTTGTTGTTCACCGTAGGGGCCACTCACCCTGCCTGTAGGACCCCTGGCTGAGCAGTTTGGTGGTGATTAAGGGACGGTGATGTTGTTCTGTCCTTGAAGTCCGCCGTGATGTCACGTTGATGGAATGTTGTTGTTGTTAAGTAGCGGTGTGGCCCGCTATGCGCCACAGGGGCGGCAGTAGCTCAGGAGGTAAGAGCGGTTGTCTGGCAACGGGAAGGTTGCTGGTTCGATCCCCGGGCTCCGCCTAGCTAAGTGTCTAGACACCACCTAACCCTAACTGCTCCTGACGTGTTGGTTGTTACCTTGCATGGTTGACACCGCCGTCGGTGTATGAATGGGTGAATGTGAGGCAATACTGTAAAGCACTTTGGATAAAAGCGCTATTTACATGCAATCCATTCACCAATTTACATAAACGTTGGCTTCTTGCCTGACTGACTCCTGGCCTGGTCGAAGGCGCTTAGACCCACCGACCAGCCACCAAGCACACACACACACTCCACAGGCTATTTGTTTTGCCTTTGTGAATATAACATAAGCTGTACAGCGTAAGTTACCAGACAAGCTAAATGGTGTGGAAGCTGTCAGGAAAAAGTGCTTTTTGTATGAGCTGAGACAACCACCAGCTAGTTGTGTTTCTGGAGTAGTTTGCACTTTTGCTCGATAAAGGAATCAGTCAAATGGATCTTGATGACATCACCCATTTTTCTGTTGATGAACCAATCGATTACTTGTAGCACAAAACATTATAATTCAACTGTACTTATTTCACCTCTATACTTCCTTGTCCACTGTTCCCTCCTCCCTTGCATCCTTGCAGCCTTGCCACCTCACCTCTGTGTGGTGCGCTCTCTCCCAGCAGGCTTTCACAGGCAAATCCGACACGCTTTAGTGGTTTTCAAAAGCCAGACTGGAGGCTGTGTCACGAACCCTCCCACAGCGAGTGTTGACACTGACACCACTGCACTGTGGCCGCTTAATAAGTTGTTTAGCTCCGGTAGCGCTCTGCAAACCACCGTGTGTGTCATCGCCATTGACAACGGCTCTTACGCCCGGTTACATGCTACAAACGGGCGGGTTTCTCATCTCTGACCGAGTGGGGCATCTCTTCCCGGATTGGTTGGGTGGATTTCATCTTACCTGTCAATCACGGGTGCGGGAAATGCTTGACACGGACTTCTCAATGGCCGCTAGGGGTATAACAGTGCACATATTCATATTCGTACCACTTGGTAAGGGATTGCTAGCCACGGCGCTAATGCTCACCACGACGCTCATGCTAAATGCGATGCTATTGCTAGATATGATCGCCATGTATTATAATGATGTTTTACGGTCCATTAAACACATGTTGAATGTGATCGAGACCCTGCACTACATTACCTCTCATACCAGCCTTTTATAAACAAGCACCAGCTATGGTTTTAAAGTTTTTTTCATCTGTGGGAGACATTGTTATTGCCAGCAGATCTGCACAATGTGGACAAATTAGTTTTTTCTGATTTTATTTTTAAATGATACCTAGACCTAGGTGTGTTCTTATTCCAAAAAAGAGTTGCCTTTTATGTCCTTTGTTCAAGAAATGATCAAGAGAGAGGACTTGGAGTTAGGGTTAGGTTTAGTTTTCGCAATCTTTCCTGCTCCCTCTCTCGCTTCACAACTCTGGAAGCTTTCCATGTCCACCATGTGGTGAACACACGTTCACCACACCGTTGTGAACGCACCTCCAGCACATTGATTGTGCCGGCCAGCCGATCATAATAAGATTGACGACTGTCCTTGAGGACGAGGGGGTCCCTGCTGCCGCGAATTAGCTGAATTCACAATGTGGCCGCATGTTAATGAACTCGGCGGTGTGGATTGATGTGCGGTGTAAGCGGCTCGCTCCGGCGCCCGGCTGCCAGCTTCCAGTGTGCGTCTTTACGATTCTGCTGGCACTGTGCGGCTCACTCAGGCATTATGCTTTTTGTTTTACGAGCCACTTAAAAAAAAATTAGATCCATTAGTAGAGGTGTACGGAAAAAAAATCAATGTATGTAAGAATCTTTTTTTTTTTGTGTCTTGGATTCGCCTTTTAGGTTTGTGCATTATTGATCAGTTCTAGCTTTTCCACATATAAAAACTACATCATTTTATACACACTTACTACTCTATATTACTCTACTTTCATGCCATCATTTGCCACACTGCCTTTCTTAGCAGACTGAGGTAGATCCTGAAATCCCAATCCCTATGTACCCCTATTGACCGAGTCAAGTAATTATTTTGAATGTGGAATCCTTTTGAATCGAGAATCGACTTTGAATCTAATCGTGAGATACCAAAAGATTCACACCTTGCCTACCCTTTTGTGACATCACAAGTGGTGACGAGTGTCCAGGTGTACCCCAGGTGTATATGATGGAAAGGGCGAAGGGGTATTGGCCTACGCAGTGGACTTGTATACCGCTGATGGTATGGTAGGCGGATCGACCAGCTACCACACATCTGGGTGGACACACCCTTGTGTGATGTCACCAGTAAAGTGTAACAAAGAACTGGCTTGTAATGGCAAAATCGGCACCGCTCCTGGCGATGGTCGAATAGGGGTTTCTTGAAGACCGAGCTTCATTGTCTGGTAGCTAGTCTGGCCCGGCGTAGATGTACAGTGTGTGTGTGTGTGGGGGGATGGGGGTGGGGTTGGGGTGGGTGGGGGAGAAGGAGGAGGTGGGGGGTGGGGGGGGCGAGAGGGAGTCTCAAACGTGGATTCCTAGACGTCAACCCTGAGGGAGATCTCTTCATCTCGCCTTCTCTGCTTTTCATTTCATTTCAAAGAGCAACCAGAGCTGTGATGCCTGCGCTTTCCTCCCTGCCTCCCTCACCTCCTCCTCCTCCTCCTCCTCCTAGAGTTGATGGGTATCCTTGGGGTGGTGGGGGGGTTGGTGGATGTACATAAAGGAGGCTGAGGAAGAGGAGATAATTTCTGCTTTGCGCCGAGTGCCCTGTCCCGTGCCTGGTGTCTGGTACTCCTGCTTGTAATAAGGCTTCTTGAGTGATGCTGATGCGGTAGCCGTGGTAACCTCCCCAGGTTGGGTCACTCACATCGCTCCAGCATCCGGCTCCGCCCGGCCCGGCTTGTCCTCCCTCGACTGCTGCTATTTAGCAGCTTAGCGGAAGCCCCTCCCACTACTGGATATATATATACCGTAAATCCTCTAATATTGGCCGGGGCCTTTATTTACTTGCCATGTTTGTTTTCTCTTCTCTGGTAGCTCTGTGTTACGTAGACATGTTGTGTTATGGGAAATTCAGGCTTGCACAGGTCATTCAAACTACCGTAGTTACATGACCGGTGTATAACAGGCACCAGGAGTTTACCGTATTAACCGTTGTTTTTTTTCTTAGTTTTTTGACCCGGCCTGTATTGGAGGCCGGCCTTTATTTGTCCGTGTTGACCACGCCCCCGGCCATTATGAGAGACCGGCCTTTAATGGAATACAGGCCACTATTAGAGGATTTACGGTATTTATTTATTATTATTTTTCATTTTTATCTCACCATCTGCTCTGAAATTAATGGGCACGTTGAAAAGTAGGCTAGATCCAGAGTGACAGCTGTCTCCCCTATCTGGCTCACTCTCTGTCTCTCTCTCTCTCTCTCTCTCTCTCTCTCTCTCTCTCTCTCTCCTATTTTTAAAGAGGAGCTGAAGGCACTGACCTACTGTGTGAGAGGACTGATCCGTTATAGCGTAGCCTCAGCTAGCTTCACCGTAGCGTACAATACCGATAGCATTATGTCCTAGCGTTGGTTAGCTATACGGTTAGCATGATGTCATGGCGTCAGTTAGCTTCAACGTAGCATTCAATACTGACAGCGTTACGTCTTAGCAGCAGTTAGTTAGCTTCACTGTAGAGCTGACTATGCGTTAGCATTAGCCGCCATCACACCGGTGAGCCTCAACAAAGCGTCCGCTAGCCTTTTAGCGTGGCATCCTTTAACTTCACCGTGGCGACAGAGAGCATCATGCCACAGCAGTAGCATCAGCTAGCCTTATACCTTAGCATTAACTAGCATCACACCCTGACATCGGTTGGTGTCACCAGCTTTAACAGTTACCTGATGGTTGCTATAGTTACTTGGCAATTTATTTGACCCACTGAATGAATCCCCTGTGTTCTGGTATAGCCTCCATCTTGTAGGTTAATCCTCCAGGATGCGGCGGTCAATGTTATCGTGTTGTAATGCTTGTAACACTGCGAAGGTGTCGGGAGTCTCTTCTAACGCGAGCCTATGGAGAGGCCAGCTGATGTCATCGCTTCTGACGTGACTTTGAAATGTGTGAACACACAAACACGTATAGCTATGGGCCTCTGGGTTGGGCGACGGATAGAACAACCCTCGTCTAATCTCTGCCTTCTTCTTCGCTGGTGTTCCGTCTCTGCTTCCCCTATTGGCTGGCGGCGATAGCCCCGTCCCCTTCTCTCTGCTTTCCGATGGGGTTAAAAAACAGCCCTGTCCTTTCTCTGCTGTCATATTGGCTGACAGAAACAAGCCTATCTCCCATCTCTCGTTCCGATTGGCAGATCGAGAGAGCAGTGTTTATTGGTTTCTTTTCTTGGCTGCCAGTGTCTTACCGACTGTATCCTACTGTTAGACCGTCTTATTCTACCCCCCCGGTGTGATAGAGGAAATGTGTCAAATCTATAGACACATCTGCACGCTTGTGCACACACACACACACTCGCACACGCATACACACTCGCACTCGTGCACACACACAGACACACACACACACACTCGCACTCGTGCAGACACACACACACACACACACACACACATCCGCGCACTCACCCACACACACACACATCCGTATACACACTTGCACACCCACATCTCCGCAGCCCCCCAGGCTGGGGGGAGGGGGGTGGGCTGTTGGTTTCCTCCGGTGGCGTTCCAGACAGTCTGAGAATTCCTCTCCTCCTGCTGGATGAAAGAGACACTACTTTCTGCATGCCCCACCCAGCCGCCTCCGCCATGGTGCTGCTCCACAACACTCTCCCTAATTAATGACTCCCCTTTACTCTTAGCTTTTCATCTCCTCCCCTCCCCTCCCCTGGTCACTTCTGCTCCTTTTTCTTTCCTGGTTCCCTTCGATGCTCCTCCTCCTCCTCCTCCTCCTTCTCCCCTCTCTACCCTAGCCATCCTCTCCTCTCCTCGTCTCCCTACCCCTCCCCATGTCATTCTCTCCTCTGCTCCTCTCCCCCTTCTCGCTCTTACCCTACCCTCTCCTCACACTCTCCTCCTCTCCTCCTCTCTAGTCTCCTCCCTTACCCTCTCCTCACACACTCCTCCTCTCCTCCTCTCTAGTCTCCTCCCTTACCCTCTCCTAACTCTCTCCTCCTTTCCTCCTCTCCTTGTATCTCCTCTCACCATGTTTCTCCTTTTCCCCCCTCTATCCTATGATCTCATTGTCTCCTGCTCCTCTCCTCTGCTCCTATCCTCTCCCCTTATACCCTCCCCTTCCCCTCTCCTTTGCTCCTCTTCCTTCTGTCTCCTCCTTCCCCTTCGCCTCCTCCTTCTACTCCTCCATCACTGGCTAGTCCCTTCCCCCCCTACGAGGAAACGCGATGACCTCTGGTGACCTGTCTCGTCCTGTGCCAGATTTAGCCTGTACCTGATGGCCAGGCGGGCAGGATACAGCTGTGTGTGTGTGTGTGTGTGTGTGTGTGTGTGTGTGTGTGTGTGTGTGTGTGTGTGTGTGTGTGTGTGTGTGTGTGTGTGTGTGTGTGTGTGTGTGTGTGTGTGTGTGTGTGTGTGTGTGTGTGTGTGTGTGTGTGTGTGTGTGGTGTGGGGGATGAGTTAATTTAATTTAGCTCCGGAGATATCCAGAGAACATCACAAGGACAGGTGTTGGTAATTGATGACAGTTGTTTGGGATGCAGCAGTAGTGGGGGGGGGGGGGGGGGGGGGTAATGGCCCGCCATTAGTAGATGAGAGCTGTCACATGGTACTCTCTCACAAACACACACACACACACACACACACACACACACACACACACACACACACACACACACACACACACACACACACACACACACACCCGTGATGGCATGATGCTATCTCTTGGTTTGATTACACGCTCTCACACAATTAAAGTCAGGAATAAAACTAGGGAATTAATAAGCCGTGTTATCCTATCTCTAGAATCCCTTCCCATCGAGCTGTTTTTGTACATCCTTTCCATCTTAACGTCCATGCTCTTTCAGCTCTTTCATTACATTTCATTCTTTCTTTCTTCTTTCTTCATGTTTGTCTTTAGCGCTTTCTATTTGTCCTTCTCTTTAGTTCTCCATGTTCTCATGCTCTCTCGCTGTCGCCTCTCCATCTCTCTGTGTCTCTGTCTCTGTGCCAATGCATTAATGCAACAGTGATTAATGGTGGAGGACAGCGCCAACCTCTGTGATTAGCTAGCAGGGGGATGGATAACTAGGACAGAGAGCCTCTTGCATATGCAGCGTGTGTTGCCCACCGGTACGCAGCGGAGCGTGGGCCACAACCGCGTCGCTTCGTCTCGACTCACGATGAGATGCAACGTGTGACACAAGATGCAACTCCCCGACCTTTGGAGCTCTCACCCGCCAAGGTGTGAATAGAGTTCCAGAACAAAGTGACAGAGTGTGTTGTCATAGCAACGTTGTGTCCCGATTACTGTGACATAACACACAAGTTCTGAGAACAAGCGCTTTCTCCTTAGAGGTGCATTGTGTGAGGTTATTAGTTTAAAACTCAAAAGTCATCAACAAATCATCAACAGAATATGCCTGCCCACATGACCAAATCCAGCATGCATTCATAAGTGCATGCTGGGAGGTTGTGTTCTTCTTCAGTTATGTTCCATCCCGAGTACCTAACTATGAGGTAATCGGGTTCCATCTCACATCACAGACAGCATGCATCACCATCAAGCCACCTCCCCTAATTCCCCCCGGCCAATGAAACGGACAAGCTGAGTAGCTCCGTTAAGCTCCCCCCCCCCCCCCAGAGACGCTGACTCGGAGAGCGACGCGCGCCTCACGGGAGTGTAATTGCGCATCCTTGGCGCAATATCTGTGATGTCCCCACCAACGTCCTAAACAACAATACGTCCTTGGGCCCTATGTATATTATGTATAGTATGTATATTATGTATATTATGTATATTATGTATATTATGTATATTATGTAGGCCCATATGATATATTTTAGTTATGGATATTCACATGTTCATTCATAGAATGTAGATGTGTCAATTCTATTCCCCTATGTCTATATCCACGCGATTGAGTTTAGTGCTTATTTATTTATTCACTGCCATTTGCAGTGTTCGTGTCGTGCTTTTATTTATTTTAGGACATCACGATGCCTCGTAGAATCATGACTATGCATGTGAAACGTAATTGTTAATGATACAAATATTCTCGTATTTATTATTATTATAATTATTTACATCCGAGGATGTCTGTAGAATTGATGTGAACGCAATCACCAATGATTTCTCACAAATTCAGCCCTTAAGAACATGGGCGCACTCCAAATAGGTCGCTACGACTGCTTTTCCGCGTTCTTAAATCCTGTTCTTAGCTAAGAACCAATCCCAGATGAGAAACCATTCAGGAATGCCACAATTGTCCCGAGAACTTTGTAAGTGGAGTTAAGAAGAAATTTCTTCTTAACTTTTTCTTAACTGCGTTCCAGAATGAGGTCCATTAAGCTTTGGTGTTCCTTCCCAGCATTTGATTCGTAGCACGCCATCACATTATGTAGACATTACAATCAGATGGAACACATGCAGAAGTTGGACTTTGAATCCATCGTGTGTGTATCCCATCCTCCCTCTCTGTGTTTCCAATGAGCCCCCCCGCCATCTCTCCCCCCAGAGACCAGGATGAGAGCAGGCTGGGTGGCACAATAGCAATCCAATCGCTTAATCAGTGAATTGGCTGTTTTACTGATGATGGAATGATTGTTTGCCCAGACTAGCTGGTGGTGGGTGGGGTGGGCGTGGAGTGGAGGGGGGGGGGGGTCAGGTTGGCCCGGCAGCATGTCTGTAATTAACAGGCTTGCACTTGCTTGTGTGTTTTAATAATGCTAATGTCGCAACACGGCATATGAAATGCAAGCTCGGGGGCTGAACACCTGTGAACCGAGAGCGGATCAGTCTGATTCTCCACGTGTGCGCTGATCCCTCCCTCCTTCTGACGCTCAGCCGCAGCGCGTGGTGAGGATTTATTTGTGTGTACCTGTCAAAAAATGGACGAGGTGCTGTTGTACTATTTTTAACTATTTAGTTTATTCGGCAGATGCTTTTATCCAGCTACAGGTAGGCTGCAGGGTGGGGATCGAACTCAGTATCTTTCACCTGGAACACCCTCGCCAGTTGACACGAAATGGTACAAAATGGGGAATGGATTGCATTTATATTGCGCTTTCATCCAAAGTTCATACACCGACGGCGGTACCAACCATGCAAGGTAACAACCAACACGTCAGGAGCAGTTAGGGTTAGGTGGTGTCTTGCTCAGGGAGCACTCAACACTTAGCTAGGCCAGAGCCTGGGGATCGAACCAGCAACCTTCCTGTTGCCAGACTCTTACCTCCTGAGCTCCTGCCGCCCATACTAGGTAATGGAGCGAACATTCTCAATGTGTTTCTTTAAACGGCGGTTCCATTGAGGCGACATTATTGTGTTTTTCGTTGAAAAGCCCAGCGCTTCCGCCGAAACAACCCCCAAGATAATATTGGCTACCTCAGGGCAATATACTGCATAGGCCTACTGTATGTGGGGTCAGGCTAGCGTAGGGGCTAGGGTGGGTTCAGTCCCTAATGCCTGCAGTCTTACTAGCCTCGCTGTAGTCATCCTTGAGCAAGACACCAAACCCCCTCTTGCTCCTTAATCATTAACCATTGAAATGTATGCAAGTCACTTTGGATTAAAAGCGGCGGCCAAATGACTTCACGGTAAATATATCTCTCTCTCTCTCTCTCTCTCTCTTTTTAAACTTTTACAGCCGGTTGTGGTTTACCAGTGGTCGTTAATAATGTATGGTGAATAGAGAGTGTTGACGGGCCCACAATTCCTCCTTGTCAACACACACACGGGAACACACACGTCCGCATGCACACACACACACACACACACACACACACACACACACACACACACACACACACACACCCTCTCTTTAAGTCTTTAAGACCGCCCATTACTCTTCATGCATTCATAAAGAGTTCTGCCGAACATAATTCATAACACGTGGCGTTGCGTACCTTTCCCAAGCCAATCTGTATTGGCGCCTCTGCTAACTAAACTTACTGTATCTCCCCAAAGCGTATTTATTTCTGCTTGTTCCGTGACACGTATCTAATACAGAATCTAATTCATCCCCAGGAAGATAGCGTTGGTCCTAGCCTGGGAACGCTGGGAGCCCAGAGGGGGCTAAGATTAATGCAGTTCTGCTGTCCCCCCGGTGGGGTGTCATAAATTACATGGGCATTGATCTGTGCTCGTCTAGGCTTCCTGGCCGGGGCGGTTAGCTCCCTTGCATTTTATAAGGCCTGGACGCCGCGGCTAACGCTATCGGGCTAATAAATCACAGGTGTCTACAGAACAGGACTGTTGCCTGGATGCGACAAGCCACCAGTTTTGAACTTGGCAGACTTGAATCGCGGGCCGAACCGCGATCGAGACGACGCTGGATTGCTAGGTGGCCGTTCGGCTGTGGCTTAGCAACTACCTCCCTGTTTTACTGAATGAATTAATAATACAATGAATAAATAAATAAACGCATTAGTAAAATGCTGAAATATCATGAATAAATGTAACCATATGAATAATGAAATGTACATACGAAGGATTTTGTAAAATATGTATCTTGAAATAACATTGTATGTGGCATAGCTTATATGCCAACGGTAATGTTCAATCTCAATAACAAAAGTGTAGGCCTACCTGATTCCAGTCCTGCACCACGGTATACACACACGTGTTTTTGGTGTGTAACCGACCATGTATCGCGTACATGCCGGTTGCAGTGAACGACAAAGGCAGCGATTCAGTCAACAAGAACGTCGAACACAAGAATGTCGATAAATCCTGTCATTTTCTTCCCTCCGAATCTCGAGAGAGAGAGAGAGAGAGAGAGAGAGAGAGAGAGAGAGAGAGAGAGAGAGAGAGAGAGAGAGAGAGAGAGAGAGAGAGAGAGAGAGAGAGAGAGAGAGAGAGAGAGAGAGAGAGAGAGAGAGAGAGAGAGAGAGAGAGAGAGAGAGAGAGAGAGAGAGAGAGAGACATGTCAAGTTTAAGTATCTCTGGCACACAAAGGCAAACAAGTTTCATCTAAATCAGAGAGTTATTGTTAGGTTATGTTTTTGTTCCCAACTTCCGGAAGTGATTTATTAATTATTACTGACCCACGGAACAGGGAGAGGGGGTTGGGGGGGAGGGGGTTGGGGGGAGGGGGTTGGGGGGGGGGGGGGGGTGAGCGAAAGGTCATCCGAAATGGTAGAATCAGGTCAGGTAGAAGTAAAGGTGTAAAGAGAAAATGGCTTCTTTTGCTTTGTCTTCTGCTCGGCTGGGCAGCACTCAAGTCACTCACCACACCAACAGCAAATATATATTCCTATATATTTATATTTATATATATATATATATATATATCCATCTAAAAAAAAAAAAAAAGATATATACATGATTCATGATCAAAATTGCTATTTGTTAAAACTTTCCATTGTTTTAGTTGGATCGTTACCCTTCGGAATCGAGCCATTGCTCCAAATGGTTTCATCCCTGATGTGACCCATAGTGCTTGGCTGACGAAGGCGTTCCCAAATCAACACTTTTGATTGACAGGTGGCGAGGATTATTATGTCACAGGCTTTTCCCTCATCTCCAGCAGTCATGCGGAATCATGTCACATATACTATACATGGTGTGCTTTAATATGACTCGCAGTGCTGGTCCTTAAAGTGCCTAAAGTGGGACAGTCAGAAGTCAGGATGACATTTTAAGATAATGTTAAAGTTGAAAAAATGCACTATTCTCATCTGGTTCTCTCCCTCTCTTGCTCTTTCTCCTTTCTCTCTTTCTCCCTCTTTCTGTCTCTCTCTCTCTTGCTGTCTCTTTCTCTTGCTGTCTCTAGATCTCTTTTTTTCTCTCTCTCTCTCTCTCTCTCTCTCTCTCTCTCTCTCTCTCTCTCTCTCTCTCTCTCTCTGCGTTACCCTCCTCATCCTCTGTTCCTGGAAGTGTTGTTCTGCTTCAGTAGAGGGAGAGAACAGAACAGGACGGGACACTTCCTTCAAAACATAACGCTTCTCTTGCTCTGCTCCATTTAGTCTTCGCTTTTGCACAAAGAGCTTTTCAAAAACAACAAAAAAACAACCTTTCTTTAAAGTTCGAAGGTCTCTCATCCGGATGCTTCCACGCACCCTTCATGACCCTCGTTCCGAGGCAGCACCCAAGATGCACGGGACGTTGCCTCGTGCTGACATTTCAACCCGCGTCGAACGTACAAGTCGGAACTAATGTGTGCTCTTTGAAAATGTCTGGTCTGGTTTGGTCTTATCCACGGCCCTTACCCGAAGTCATGATAAAACTTCTTTTTTCTTTTTACATGCTATCGGTCACACTTTTAAAGGTAAAGTAGGACGAGACTTACCGGTAATTACCGAGCGACGTTAAAACGCTGGCTCTAATGTCGAGTCTCTGAAATTACCCATCGTTTTATTATTAGGGAGATACATCCAGTGAATACGACCGCTTAACCTACTTTTGTTGTGAAGAACATTACAAGGAAAGTGTTTTTCCGGCCTTATCTGTTATGTGTGCGGGCGGAGGTGTAATTTTACGGTCAATTCCCTGTCCGTGGCGGGAATAATGTCATGGCATTAGCCTAGCATGCGATCGCTATACATTATTCATGGTGTGTGTCTGCTTCTGTAATTAGCAGGAGCACAACCTCTCTCTTAACTAAGGCAGGCATCTGGGCCGACCCGGAAGACAGTTTTCCAGTACGAAGGCAGAATGATGTAGTTCCCGTGAACAACTACACACACACACACACGCACGCACACACACACACACACACACACACACACACAAGCTTGCTGTGACTGGGCGCACACACACACACACACACACACACACACACACACACACACACACACACACACACACACACACACACACACACACACACACAAACCCCTGCCACTTGCCATGAAACTTGAAAGAACTTTTTAAAGATGGCTCAAACCTAAAGACACTGTTGATGAAGAGAGGCCGACACAAGGGCTGTGTTTTGTCAGATAAGGCTGACATTGTTGAAAACAACTTGTAATCTCAATTACTTAATGTCCAATAATATCCTCCGGCCCCTTGGTCTGGTAGGATCCTTTCTGATTGGACAACCACAGTGTCCAATCATCCTAGGGTTGCCTCCAACCACATGCTTGGTGTTCCCCCTAATCCCTCACAAGTGTTTATTATTTCAACATTAATTCATTTTAACTGAAGCCACAGCAACACAGTTTGAAGGATAAGCTTTGCTATTCATAACTGTATTGAAATTATTATTTCAGATAGACCCAATATTGCATATACAGTATCTTTGTGATTCGTTTAACAACAAAGGCAGCTAAAAAAGGAATTGAAGGGCCCTATATCCAGGAGCTATGCACTCCTGCCCACAATGTAAATCTACTCCCACTTGTGACGTCACAAGTGGGAGTAGATGTCGAATGACGGATTACACCTCACACCTGGTGGTAAAACACCCGCCCTTTTTAAAGGTTATGATGAGCGAATGTGTGTTATGTGGAGGAATGAGGAATGGCTCGGGCTGGACTAGGGGCTATGTGCTGATTGCATAGCCGGCATTATGGATGTGCCCCGAGCACGAGGTAATCTGCACCCATGCTGGAGGTCTGCTAGATCCATCATGGCCCCCGCTCGCCACTGGGAGCTCTTCTGCACAGCATGCCCACGGCCTCTCTCTCTCTCTCTGTGTGTGTGTGTGTGTGTGTGTGTGTGTGTGTGTGTGTGTGTGTGTGTGTGTGTGTGTGTGTGTGTGTGTGTGTGTGTGTGTGTGTGTGTGTGTGTGTGTGTGTGTGTGTGTGTGTGTGTGTGTGTGTGGGGCAGTTGATTGTTTAGTATGGGCCTGCCTGTAGGGGGTCTGTCGGTCCGCCTAGCCCCCCCCCCCCCCTCCCCCTCCCCCACCTGCTGGGCTCCTACTTCCTGTTATTGTGTGACTGTTATTAGGTTTTGTTTTATGGGCTCTCCAAGTATGTGATCATCTCCCTGACCCCCCTCTCACTTCCTCACTCTGTTTACTCCCGGCCTCCCCCTCTCCTTACCTCCTTTCCTCCCCTCTCCTCCCGCAATCCCCTCCTCTCTCCTCATTGTACCTCTTCTCTCCTTTCTCCTCCCTTCTTTTCACCCCTCCTCCTCTCCTCTCTCACCTAGCCTATTTTTTCTATCTTCTCTCCTCTCCTCTCCTCCATCCTTGTGCCGCATAATGTCCACAGTGATGTCATTGTGAGCTCACTTCCTGTTTTCCCTGCTTCCCATGGCAACACATGGAGACCGGACCCTTCTCAGGGGAATGTAAGATGCATGGGACAGACATACAGCAAGCAAGTTAATGAATGAATGAAAATAATAATAATAGAAAAGAGAAAAATGTATTGAAAGAAACGTTGAAGGGATATAGGGATATAGCATTAAAAACACCATTTAAAACACAATTAAAAACACCTTAAGAACACTACAGTAAAAGAATGCTTGAGTAAAAGTAATTAAAGGTGTTGAACTAAAATCTATGGAAGGCTGTAGTGCAATGAGAAAATATGTTATCAGTTGATATCACTTGATTTAAATATATATATATAGTAGAACAGGAAGTTATGGAACAGGAAGTGACATGCAGTCTGTTGCTGGGGTCGACCTCAGGTCAAACAAGCGCCTTTTGTCCCTGTGGTCGCACAGTAGCTGGTCACCCCATGCACACACACACACACACACACGCACACACATATGCACGCACATACACACACACACACACACCCTTTCTGTCCTGGGTTCATCAGGGGAGTAAAGAGAGTCTCGTGGGCCACTTAGAGAGTATTGACTGGACTGGGATTCCCCCGGTAGAATAGCTCTTTTATTACACGTGAAGAGGTTGGGACACGCATGAAAAACACACACACACACACACAGTAGCACACACAGTAGCACACACACAGTACCACACACACACACACAGTAGCACACACAGTAGCACACACACAGTACCACACACACAGTACCACACACACACATGCACACACATGCGCACACAGTAACACACATGTTCACAGTATTACTCTCTCTCTCTCACGCAGATAGTAACAATATCTCACACACACACACTCACACAGTGGCACACACACAGTAGCACACATACACACACATTCACACACGGTGACACTGTAACACAGTATCACACAGTGAGATTGCCTCTGTGTGTGTGTGTGTGTGTGTGTGTGTGTGTGTGTGCGTGTGCGTGCGTGCGTGTGTGTGCGTGTGTGTGTCTGTTTCATGTGTTTGTCGAGAGAGAGGGAGAGAGAGAGAGACACACACAATTAAACACTGGGTGTGTTATCTGAGGCTACTCAGAGGAAATGTAGTCAAACTGTCATTTGCTAACGGTGTCATAAAACTAGAGTTGATCACATCATCTGTTCAAGTGTTGTTTTACGATAGATCGAATCCAGTGGTCGAAGTTACAGGTGGAGAGAGGGAGAGGGGGATGGAAAAGAGGGGGAGAAAGGGAAGAAACAAATGGACAAGTGGAAGGGTGTGCATCTCCTTTCACCATTCGATAGGCATCCCGATACATGGGCATACATTGAAACAATTCGATGCGATTCGGTTTGAATATCGATGCGATTTTGTTCGATGCGATTTGATCCACTGATATTTGTTAAATTTAGGGATGCAGAATACCGAGGTAAGCTTTGGGTACTTGATGATAGTGTGTACTGTTCAGAGTACTTTAAATAAATAAGATATTTACCAGAATAGTAAGAGTGCTGGTTTGGAATACAATATCAAAGCACAGTAGATGCTAAGACAATAAAAGTATACGAATTAAAGCAATCCCTTAATCAAAAAGAGTACTCAACATTTGCTGGTAAAGCCACAAACAAAATTGACAGAAATCATGAAATACACAAAAAACCAACATTATACTTAACCTGTGGACATAATGAATAAGTTCAGAGCTCACAAATTGATTCTGCATAATTAAAAAAATATTCTAAAACTATTAGTGCTTGGCCAGTGTTTGTTGTTAAGTAACAGCAGCACTTTTGGAAAGGTAGATGGTATTTCAGATGGTACAAACTAGTAAAGGACAATTCATTATGAATTATTATATTTTGGATCAGTTGGGGTCTGGCAAACCGATGCACTCGCATCGTATACATTAAAATCGCTTCACCGATGCGTGTGTATGGTATGTATGTATGTATGTATGTATGTATGTATGTATGTATACTGTGTGGTGAGAAAGACAGAGAGAGCTTGATAAACGTGTCATAAGTAAAAAAGGGATGGAGGAACGGGAGAGATAAGAGAGATATTCAGGGAAATGTTGCATGTAATAACTCACAATAGACAGTATGTAATAACTCACTATCTGTATGCAAGTAGTGTGTAAACATGTTTTTCTGGTTTCCTGTGCAACCACAGAACAGTAATAGAGTGGTTTTTGTTGTAGATGTAATAGTAGAATCAGATAGGAGAATCAGAATGGTAATAATAATTCTCTCCCAGACTCCGATATCAGTAAAACGGAAACGTGCGCTGCCTTCGTCTGTGGGCGATCCCCATCTCTGAAACCCCGCCTCCGCTCCAAACCTCTCCTAACTCTGCTTTTTTATGGTTTTTTTCACCGTCCACTTTCATATAAAATGCTCCCTCCCTTTTCTTTTTTAAAGTGAGGATTGTGTGAGGATCTGTGGATTTGATAACCATCACTCGCAAACCGCAAATGTCACGGCAACGAGTCGTCCAATCAGGTCGGGCCGTCGCTGGGCGGTCAGGAGGGTCGTCGTAGCGACGGTGGGGTGGTACGGATGCGTGGTTGGGAATGAGAGGGCGAGTTGCTCAGACTGTCTGCTGATATTCAGTTCTGCTCGACGCAGACTGAATAAAATATAAAGTTGATGGATATATCACCGGATATCTGTGAACCAAATCAGATATAACCAAAGAATGAGGTCAAAGGGTTTCTCATTCAATATAAACTCTATAAAAGACATATAATATATCAATAAAGGGATAACAGTGTTAGTCGAAGGAAGGTGGCCACTGCCTCATGAAGTTAGCCGTTAGTTAGTTAGCTGTGCGCGTTTATACTAAAAGCTAGTTAATAATAAAAACAAGAACCTTCATTTTAATTTGCTGTTACGCAGCAAAAACACAAAACCTATCGGAAAACGTTTGACTACTTGACAAAAAAAATGTGTTCGGCAACAAAACGTAACCAGAAAACAACAATAAAGTATAATATATACTGTGTGTATATATATATACACAACACAGTATATGTTATGCAACCAAAAAATGTAGGCTTCCCAAAAACGTATCTTAAAAACCCACCAACATCTCCAACCGCAGGTCCTCATTCGCCAGCCGATGTGGCGTTACGCAACAGTTTGCTCGCTGGTAGAGTTCATTGTCAGACCCCTTTCACCGCAACGGGCTCTTGGGTCTCCGCTTCACCGAAATCCCCCCCTTTACACTCAAATGCCTTTCGCATGTCTGTTCAGTTTCCATGGACACCACCGGCGACACGTTAGCGCTCTAACACAGCGCCGGGTGGAAAAGCACATCTGAGCTCCATCAGGGGGTTTTCAAGAGGGAAAACTAATGTCTTCTACACACCCCGGTGATGAAGTAGTCTTTAGTCGATTTGCGGTTACGCCTCCCATTTCTCTCGCAGTGCACTAATATAATTTGTATTTTTGGGAAGGGAATGCTGCGTCTCCGTCTGCAGTGGCATTTGAAGTATCTGAGTCCACTGAAGACAGCGGGGGGAACCAGAAGAGTTTCAAGTGTACTGTCATTTGCACGTTAATCGAACAAGCAGCAACAACCGCTAATGGAAATGGATTGCTTGAGTTTCAGGTGTCCTCTGAACTGTGCAGTGAAGTAACAAACTGTTCGATCTGTATCGGGTAGGTAGGCCTATGTTTTAGGGGTGAGGAATGGATGTTGGTTATAATCAGTGCTAGAAGAGGTGCAGATATTTTACTGAAGTAAAAATAGTAATACCACACTGTGGACATACTGTGTTACAAGTAAAAGTCCTGTCTTGAACATGTTACTTAAGTAACAGTATAGCATGAAAATATACTTGAAGTTGAAAGTAAAATGACTCATGATACAGAATGGCCCATTTCACAATCATATTTTATAGTTGGATTATAGGTAATTGTTTGCGCATTTATGTGGTTATTTTACGTTACATACTGCTGGGTAGCTTGTGAATTTCCCCCTGGTGAGCAATAATGCCTTATTGATGTCATATAATTCATACAGTTTGATTACATTTGATATAGGCCTATTTGTATTTAATCTGCAAGTTAACTCTTAACTTAAGCCCTCAGATACATGCAATGGCGTAAAAAGTACAAGATCTGCCTCTGACGTGAGGTGTAATAGAAGTATAAAGTAACAGACAATATGTATACTCAAGTAAACCTCAGATTTGTACTGAAGTGTAATACTCAAGTAAATGTACTCAGTTACTTTCCACCACTGGTCATAATGGGCAGGGGCACGTTATAGGAGGTTAAGGCAATTCAATATCCTTTTTTTACTGCACTGTAAAAACCCAGGGCAGGTGTGGTTTGGTCTGAGAAGATTGCGGTTTTATGTCAGATTTTTTTTGTTGCTCGTAATCCTATGCACCATTTTAACATTCATAACGATCCCCATACCTGTGCTACCGGTTTAATATTCACAGTAATCATCATCATATCTATAAACGCACAAAGGAAACTACAAGCTCTTCTTTCATCAGCCAGGAAATTACATTTTTCTGCCGAAAATGAGGCGGAACAGATCGAGAATATTAAACAAGCCAGTGATTGGTGATAAAATAGTCGTTGGGTTTAGGTCAAGGCGGTACTCGGATGATTTAACTCCCGAGATATTTCTTATTTTCTCTCCCAGCCGCAATTTGAATGTGTGCGAAATTTGATTTTTATGTAAATGTAATATTTTGGTTTTTATTTCTCTCTCCTCTCTCTCTCAGTTCCTTTGTTTGAAGAACATCCGGACCTTCCTCAAAGTGTGTCACGACAAGTTCGGCCTGCGCAACAGCGAGCTATTTGACCCCTTTGACCTCTTTGACGTCCGGGACTTCGGCAAGGTGAGTCGTTTACCCTCTGACCCCAGAGCGCGGTGTGTGTGTGTGTGTGTGTGTGTGTGTGTGTGTGTGTGTGTGTGTAGAAAAGCATGTAGAAGAAGTAGTAAGATAAGAGGAAGGCGGGGAGAGGGTTATGCAGAGTTCAGGTGAACTCTGTCCAGGTGGGTCTTGAGTCTCTTGCAGAAGCAGGTGACTCTGCCGTCCTGACGTCAGCCGGGAGATCATTCCACCACTGCGGTGCCAGAACAGAGAAGAGTTGGGGCTTTGTACTGAGGGTTCTCTTGAAAATGAGATCTTGAACTCAATGTGACTCACCTGAATAAATAAAGGTTTTGTTGATGTCATGAAAATACAACGTGACCTGTGTGTTCAGGTTCAAGTTACAGCCACCTGCAGCCCCATAGCCCCATGCTATATGGGGTGTTCACGGTGGCGCTGTCTGGTAGACGTTGCTGGAGCATCCGGACATGAACCACCAGACTCACAAACTGGTGGTTTTTGGTCAAGCAATCAGGCTTCTCAAGCAGCCATGTTGATCTCAGTGAGCACACTGGTCACCCCAATGTATACATTGATCACTTCCTATGGACATTAGATGTACATCACCGCAATTCTATATTCACGTTCGTTGGCACTCCGACTCTTTATGTTTATAAACTGTAATACTTTATTCCCACTGTCTGTCCCACTCCCAATCCTTACAGTCTCTGGAAGTGTCTTTTTACTGTTTTTTATTTAAAATTTTTTACAATTTTCTTTCTTATTTAGTACTCCTTCTAAAGATATAATATTGTATACTCTGCCTACTGTGTAGTGGTTGCTGCCATGTCTTAAGAGTTTCACTGTTCAGAATGACCCTGTGTTCTACTGTGCATTTTCACACACACACACACAAACACACACACACACACACACACACACACACACACACATATACATGTCTGGTGAACAATAACCACACACACACACACACACACACACACACACACACACACACTGATTCATTCCATCCACACAACGAAATGCTCAAAAGTCAACACGTGATATTTGTGTGGCCCTGGCCCCCCTACCTCCGCCCCTGGCACTGTTCTAAATGTTCCCCCCGCTGGCCATCAACGTGGCATTTCCAGGACCGATGTTCCAGCATGCGTAATAGTGGCGGCCGATTATACTCGGCTAATTTGAAACTATTAGAAGATAATCAGTAGAAAGCACTCCCGGCGCGGTAGCTTTTAGCTTTTAGTGCTCAGACGCAATTAGCCGCTCTCTGTGTGTGTGTGATGCAAGGTCAGCGACGACTCAAAGGACACAGACCGAGGACGGGGAAGGCACCCGTGCCGGTGGGTTGGGGGGGGGGGGGGGGGGAGGGGGGAGCAACATCCAATCATGCGGCTCCAAAACAAGCAACCAGCCTGTCCCGCCTTCACAGGTCAGCACAGAAGACACATACGCCTGTGACTGCCGCTGCCGCGCAGGTGTGTGTTTGTGTGTTTGCGTGTTTGTGTGTGCAGGATGCGTACGTGTGCCTCTCCGCGCATATACCTTGAACCTAAACAGACAATTTATTACGGAGAGGAGACAGTGAGGCAATCTCGTCTATCTATCCAAGGGCTGGGAAGCAGAGGTCAGCATCCATCAAAGTGGGGCCTTCTTCAGATTAGGACTTTTTGAGGTCAGAGGCAGAGAGGAAGGTGACAGAGCACAATCAAATCACAATCACAAGCAAATCCACTCCTGGCTGCTTTTTTTTTTACACATGTGCAGATACACACACACACACACACGCACCGCACGCACCACACACACCACACACACACCACACACACCCCACACACCCACACACACACACCGCATACACCACATACACCACACACACACACACACACCGCAATGTTATTGTACTTGGTATACTGTATGACAAAAATACGTGCGTGATTTCAAAAGCACGATATTGCAATATTATATCTTATCACAAGCCCACATTTGATATTGCGAAAAATGTGCCCACAAATTAGGGTCGCACCGTGATAAGAACTTAGAGATAGATTGAACACTTTACCCTGTGTGCGCTCACACACGAACTGGGAGGTGGTTGGGTAAGGCGTTGGGTAACTGTTCTTAACACTTTCTAATTTAACCCCAACCCGCTTGCTATGGCACACACCCAACCCAACCCCGACACACACACACACACACACGCACGCGCACACACACACGCACACACACAGGCACACACACACATTTTGTAGCTGTAGCCACTATACTGCATGACTGATTGCTGATATCCTTTCGTGATCTCTTCAATTATTCATGGTGATGACACGCCAGAATGCTCAATGTGACACAGCACAGAACATCTCCATTTTTGGGGGTCTCACACACACACACACACACACACACACACACACACACACACACACACACATACACACACGCACAGGTGCTTATACACACACACACTCATTCAGCATACAAACTAAGGATCAAACTAAGAATCAGTGTGAATCATATCTGAAAAGGTAGTCGGGGAGGAGGGGGAGTGGGGGGCGGGGGGGGTGGGCAGGGAGGGGAGCGTGGGGCTGCTGTTGGCTCTCCCCAGGAACGAGGGAGGAGTGAGGCGAGCTGGGCTGGATGGAGACGCCAGCAGCAGGGCCCCCCCGCCCCCCACCAGCACCGCACCCCTTGATGCAAAGCTCCAAGCTCAGAGGCGATCACCTTCATCGAGCAGGGGAGAGAGAGACAGGAGAGAGAGAAGAGAGAGAAAGAGAGAGAAGACAGAGAAAGAGAGAGAGAGAGAGAGAGAGAGAGAGAGAGAGAGAGAGAGAGAGAGAGAGAGAGAGAGAGAGAGAGAGGGAGAGCAGACCTTGCACTTTCTTTAACCCCCATTCCCTCTCCCTTATTTCATCTCCACCGTTGGCGTACGGCAGCCGCTCTCTTAGAAAGCCGCCACCGCCACCTCCGTCACTCCTATCAGGAGTGGGAGAGGAGCAGATGCTGGGCGGAGGAGGAGGGCTGGTGGAGGAGGAGAAGAAGAAGAAGAAGAAGAAGAAGAAGAAGAAGAAGAAAAAACACCGGAGAAAAAAAGATGGAAGAAGTGGTGGTGGGTGTGTTGCTTTCTATGCAAGCGTCTGTAAAGACACATTTCTGGAGGCGTCCCCTTTTATATACACACACACCGTCTCACTCTCTCTCTCTCTCTCTCTCTCACTCTCTCTCCCCCCCCGCAGTGCTCTCACAGAGGTGGTTAATTAAGGGCCCCCGCTTTTCACCTCCACACCCCTCCCACCCCCTGCCCCCCACCCCCGGAACCTGAGACGACTTGTTCTCCAAGAAGGATCGCTCCGGCGCAGCGCACACAGCGACAAGGCGGCGACTCGTAAATCACACGCCGCGTATAATGGTGAGAGACAGAGAGTGAGGAGGGGAGAGGGGGAGAGGGGGAGAGGGGAGAGAGGGGGAGAGGGGGAGAGTACACAAAGAGAAGGAGGAAGTGGTTAGGGGGGGGGGGCTGTTCCCCGCCGGTAATGAGCTCTGTGGTGGCGGCCACGTGGGGTCACAGGAGGTAACGTTTCAACACATTGTTGTCCTTTTGCGACGAAGAGGAGAAAGGGGAGGGGGTGTGTGTGAGGGTGGGAGGGTGGGGGGGTGGGAGGGTGGGGAGGGCGGGTGTTTTGGATTTGCCAGACGTTGGCCTCTGTGAAAAATGGGGTCTATTTAGATATTCTGCAGGAGCGATAATTCTTATCTGTGGCCATAGCGGAGGGAGGTGTGAACGCGCCGCGATAGCTTTATAGCGCTCCTTAGGCTAACATCATCCAGCCCGGCGAAGAGGAGGAGGAGGAGGAGGAGGCCGGGCCGAGTGGCGAGCGAAAGGCAAATCCGATTTTGCATTCGCTCCTCCAGATGATTTACAGGCTTATGGTATCATACTGTGGAAGATAATCACACACACACACACACACACACACAGAGAAAAGAAAGCAAAACAAAGATGGCGAGACAAGCCGACTCCAAGGTTACAGATTAGCGGCTGAGCAGGCGGCCGTTCCACCCAGCGGATCTTTCTTCTTTCTCCGGTGTCTTCCGCCTCCTTGATTCCCCGATGCTCCGTCGCATCCTCTCTCATGCTCTTCTCTCTCTCCTCCTGTCTCCCCCTCTCTCTTCCTCTTCCCCCTGCTCTCCCTGCTCCTGCTGCTCCTCCTGTCCCTCCTGCTCTCTGCTCCTGTCCATCAGATCACGCCGCTCCCCGACGCGTTCCTCTTCGCAGTGCGATCAATAATTCAGCTCAAATGACATGCGGCTGATGATAATTCTCTTGACATCAATTATAGATGGGGGGGGACTTCCTCTTCCTGCTTTTTCACCCCCCCTCTCCCCCCTCACTCACCCCCCCTCTCACCCCCCCACTCACCTCACCCGTTCCTTTCCCCCGCCTGCTGCCTGCGCCTCATTATAGACCAGGAGTTTGTTACCCTCCGTCGTGGTAACCCGCGGTAACAGGTGGTTGCTAGGCAACGGGACTGTTGTTGGGGAGAGGAGAGGGATGCTGTGGCACCGTTGCTAAGCCTTGAGCGAGGGCGGAGGTGATTTTTTTTTGAGGGATTGAATTAAAGCAATTATACAAACGTTTGTTGAGTTATGCGGATTGAGTTATGCTGTTGAGTTATGCGGATGAGTGGACGGGTTATTCATTCATTTGCTCATACATTCAATACTTAATCTTCATGCGTAGGTTGCAAACTTCATAATTTGTGAGGTGTTATACGGGGTTTCACACCTTTCAAATACATGCTGATGTCTCGCTGAATACTCTATTTGATCG
>PIJE02000063.1:5843-38901 GCA_002895965.2 Coryphaenoides rupestris | reverse complement strand
CCCTGATTCACTCTATTCCTGGAAGTGATTTAATGAAGAGGGTTGTGGTCACCATGGAAGCCCACACCCACCACACACACACACACACACACACACACACACACACACACACACCCTATCCTGTGTGTGTGTGCCTGATTATACATTATAACCAGGGCTGTGTGTGTGTGTGTGTGTGTGTGTTTGTTTAAGTGTGTCTGATTACACCCAGGGCCAGACGTGTGTGTGTGTGTGTGTGCTCTATTAGTCTGTGTGTGTGTGTGTGTGTGTGTGTGTGTGTGTGTGTGTGTGTGCACCTGCCTATATGCATATGTCCTCGGCAGTCTGGTCAGATTTGATTTTGACGCTCTACACACTTCATTATATATGCTGCGTCTCCGTCTCCCCCGGCCTCGTAACACACAACACACAACCCACAACGCACTTATCACCACCACCATGTGGAGAGACACCATCCATCGTTCATTACTGCTGCACGGTTGTTGTTATTATTACTGGTGGAGAGCAACGGTGCTAATATCGCGTGCTAATATCCGTCCTGGTTTTATCACCCAGAGTCCCCAGGAAGAGATGACCCACAATGCAATGCAAACCCAGATGAAGCCCGGGCGATAGAGAGCAGAGGAGCTGTGGGGCTTCTCTCTGGCTGCAGCCACTTAACAAGTTCAATAGGAGATCTCATGCTCCACAAAGCAAATGGGATTGTCCCACCCTTTATGTCTCTCTCTCTATATCGCTTTATGTCCCCTTATCTGGAGCTTTACATTTTCTCTCTTCCCATCTGTCTCTCTCTCTCTCTCTCTCTCTCTCTCTCTCTCTCTCTCTCTCGACACACACTCTTGTTCGTGCTCCCACGCTCCCTTCATGTCTCTCTCTACATCTATATCTCTCTACATCTATATCTCTCTACATCTATATCTCTCTACATCTATATCTCTCTCTACATCTATATCTCTCTACATCTCTCTACATCTATATCTCTCTCTCTACATCTATATCTCTCTACATCTATATCTCTCTACATCTCTCTCTACATCTATATCTCTCTACATCTATCTCTACATACACACACGCATCACGCACGCACGCACGCACACACGCACGCAGGGTTGAAGGAACCCTGGCAGCTGATTGGCTGGGCGCTGATATGATCTCACAGACAGGAAGCATGGGGTGGCGTTGACATTAGCGCTGATGCTAATGAATTATGCATGGCGCTAAACAAACACACTAAAGGGAGGGAGGGCTAGCACTTTATGGAACGGCCAGATTAGCTGCCGCCGCCGCCATTATAGTGTGGCTTTAATGATAATGTGGTGGCGAGTGGCTTGATAAAATGTTTACGTGTTTTGCGTCTAATTCCCTTTACACTACCGCCTGCCCTTTTTAATTGAAAACCTACCCTAAACATATCTATTCATTTGTTGTTTCTTTTTTATTTGTTCTTCGGTTTTGGCATCATCAGAGTCGAGGCACAAGACGTAGAAGTGTACCTTGATGTGTGTGTGCATGTGTGCATGTGTGTGGGTGTGGGTTTGTGGGTGTGTGTGTGTGTGTGTGTGCACGTGTGTGTGTGAGAGTGTGTCTGCATCTCAATGTGTGCGTGTTGTACAAATGATATATTTATTTTTATTTACTGTAAGTGAGTGTGTGCGCAGCGATTCATGTAGGCCTATGTGTGCTGAAATGCCAATGTGCATGTGAAGAATTGGCTCGGTCGTCTCGACCCGTACACCCATAGCATATGTTTTTGTCTGTATGCCGTCGGTCCCATCAGAGTGATCTACCCCGTGGGCTCTGGGCCAGCCGGTACCAACTGGACAGGGTGACTGGTGGTCCTGACAGCACCGTGGTCCGGCGGTGTAGTTCACAGCAGGCCGCGGCTGGAGAGACAGATCAGCTCGTTGTGTTTCCCAGCCCAGCCTCCGTCCTCGTTAGGCTGCCTGATGAGGCGGAGCCGTGGTCCTGATGCTGCCGTGCTATTGGTCAGCTGTCTGGGGTCCAACACCCAATTCAATTAACCTAATTAACCTTCTTCTTTTTTCTGGTTTTTTTTTTCATTTTAAATTGAGGGCACTCTGATCTCTGTCAAGTTGACATTGTTGTGGGTTTGTGTGCGTGTGTGCGTGTGCGTGTGTGTGTGTGCGTGTGTGTGTGTGTGTGCGTGTGCGTGTGTGTGTGTGTGTGTGTCCGCATCTCAATGTGTGCGTGTTGTATAAATTATATATTTATATGTATTTATACATTTATATATTTGTAAATAGTAATTATATACATTATACAAATACTACTACTACTCCAATAATAATAATAATAATAGTAATTTGTAATTATAGTGATAATTTGTAATAATAATAAACACGTTGTAAACCAGATGTCTGACCCCCGCTCCGACCTCGTGGTCCCCTCTCCTCTTCCCGCCCGCCCGCGTGCCCCTTGCCCCCGTCTTAGTTCCGTTTGCCCCGCGTCTGTTCGCCGCCCCGCCTTCCTCCCGCTCCGCCTGTCCCCGTGTCCCCCTGGCTGGCCTGTCCTTGTGCCGCTCCTGCCTGCCCGGGCGCGCTCTGGCTTCTTGCTGGGGGCCTTCCTCAGTTCCCCATGTGTTCCCTCGCCGTCCCCCACCCCTGCTCGCTCGCTCTGGGGCTCTCATCTCTCTCTATTCTCTCTCTCGTCTCTCTCCCTGCCTGCTGAGGCTCTCCTGCCCCTGCCCCCGGCCCCCTGCCCTGTTTCGCTGCCCTACCTCCTCCGTTTTGGCTGCCTGCCTCCCCCGCCCCTCCCTTGCCGTGCCTGCCCGCGCCGTCCGCGCCTCTCCTCTCTCTCTCTCTCTGTGCTGTCCTGTCTCTCTCTCTTGTCCCCCCCTCTCTCTCTCTCTTCTCTCTCTGTCCCTCTCCGCTCCCTCTCTGTACCTCCCTCCCTCTCTGTCTCTCTGTCTCCTCTTCTCTCTCTGTCTCTCCCTCTCTGTCTCTCCCTCTCTCTCTGTCTCTCTCTCTCTCCCCTCTGTCTCTCTCTCCTCTCCTCTCTCTCCTCTCTCTCCCTCTGTCTCTCCCTCTCTCCTCTCTGTCTCTCTCCTCCTGTCTCTCTCTCCTCTCTCTCCTCCTGTCTCTCTCCTCTCTGTCTCTGTCTCTCCTCTCTCTCTCCTCTCCTCTCTCTCTCCTCTCCTCTCTCTGTCTCTCTCCTCCCTCTCTCTCTCTTCTCTGTCTCTCTCTCTCTCCCCTCCCCTCCCCACCCTCCTCCCTCCACCTCCACCTCCCCTCCCTCCACCTCCACCCCCTCCCCTCCCCCTCCTCCCTCCACCTCTCCTCCCCCCCTCCCCTCCCCCTCCCTCTCCTCCCCCCCTCCACCTCCCCTCCCCCCCCTCCCCCTCCCCCCTCCCCTCCTCCACCTCCCCTCCACCTCCCCTCCTCCTCTCCTCCCCTCCACCTCCACCTCCCCTCCCTTCTCTCCTTTTCCTCTTCCCCCTCGGTGCTTCCTCCCTTGCGTGCGCTTGTTGTTTTGGTGCCCTTCAGTGTGCGTGTGTGTGTGTGTGTGCGCTCGTGTGTGTGTGTGTGCGTGTGCGCGTGTGCGTGCGTGCGTGTGTGTGTGTCATGCCTCCTTCTCTTTCCTGTCCTCCTCTCTTCCTTTTCGTCATCTTCTCTGCTTGGTTGTGGTCCCGCGTCTCGCTCCGCGGTGACGTCCCTGCTTTCGGTCCTCGTGGGGTCTTGGCGCGTTACCTACCTCCCGCCTATGGGATGCTGTCCGACCTCCCCCACCCCCCCCCCACCCCCCCCCCCCCTCCCTCACCCTCCCCCCCCCCCCACCCCCCTCCCCCCCCCCCCCCCCCCCCCCTCCCCCCCCCCACCCCCTCCCCTCCTCCCTCCCCTCCCTCCTCCCCCCCACCCCCCCACCCCCCCCCCCCCCACCCCCCCTCCCCCCCTCCTCCCCCCCCCCCCCCCCCCCTCACCCCCTCCTCCCCCCCTCCCCCCCTCCCCCCCTCCCCCCCCCCTCCCCTCCTCCTCCTCCCTCCCCCCTCCCCCCCCCCTCCTCCCTCCTCCCTCCCCCCCCTCCCTCCCCCCCTCCTCCCCCCCTCCCCCCCTCCCCTCCTCCCCTCTCCTCCTCCCTCCTCTCTCCCCCCCTTCCTCTCTCCCCCCCCTCCCCCTCCCCCCCTCCCCCCTCCTCCCCCCTCCACCCCCCTCCCTCCTCCCCCTCCTCCCCTCCGCCTCCTCCTCCACCCCTCCCCCCCTCCCTCCCCCCTCCTCCCTCCTCCTCTCCTCCCCCACCTCCCCCCCCTCTCCTCTCCTCCCTCTCCTCCTCCTCCTCCACCCCCCCCACCTCTCTCCCCCCCCCCTCCCCCCCCCCACCCCCCCCCCCACCCCCCCCCCCCCCCCCTCCCCCCCCCCCCCCCCCCCCCCCCCCCACCCACCCCCCCCCCCCCCCCCCCACCCCCCCCCCCCCCCTCCCTCTCCCCCCACCCCCTTCCCTCCCTCCCTCTCCCTCCCTCCAGCGGTTTGAGCACTCAGCCAAGCTGCGGAGGAAGATCACCACGTATGTGTCCTCCTTCCTCCCCTGGACGCCTTGCCCTCCGTGTCTCTTTTCCCGTGTCCGTGCCTACCTCTGTGCCCTTTCCCCCGGCCCCCTCCCCCCGGCTGCGCCGCCTGCGTTGTCTTCGCCCTTGCGGCCGTCCCTTTCCTTCTTTTGTCTTTTTTCCCCTCCGCTTCCCCGGGGGCGCCCCGCCGGCCGCGGGGTGGGTGGGGGGGGGGGGGGGCTTCCGCCCCGCTGTCCCCGGTCGCCGCGGGTCGATCCCCGCGTCGCGCCGCGCCCCCCGGCGCCGGGCTGCCCTTGGTGCCCTTCCCGTGGCGCTCCCCCGCGCCGCGCGTGCGCCCGCGCGCGCGGGTCCCTCCCGTCTCTGTATGGCTCCCCGCCGGGTCCTGCCCGTCCCTGGCGGCTCCGCCCCGGTCCCCGGCTGCGCTCGCTGCCGCGGCGCCCTGTGCGCCTTCCCGGGGTCGCTTCTGCCCGCTGCCGCTGGCGCGCTTCCGCCCCCGCCTCGCCTGCCTGCCGGCTCCCCCCCCCGTTTTTCATTGGTCCGCTGTCTGTCCCCTGCTGCCCTTCCCGGCCTTTGCGGCTGTTCCCCGCGCCCGTTCCTCCCTTCCTCCCTCCCTCTCTCCCCTTCTCCTTCCCTCCTTCTCCCTCGCTCCCTTCCTCTTCTTCCTCTCTCTCTCCCTTCTTACTCTCTGTCCACCTTTCTCCTGTCTCCCCATCTCTCTCTCCCTTACTCTCTCCATTTCTCTCTCTCTCTCTCTATCTTCATCTCTCTCTCGTGTGTGCTGCTCTGTGTGTCTGTGTGTGTGTGTGTGTGTGTGTGTGTGTGTGTGTGTGTGTGTCTGTCTGTCTGTCTGTGTGTCTGTCTGTGTGTGTGTGTGTGTGTGTGTGTCTGTGTGTGTGTGTGTGTGTGTGTGTGTGTGTGTGTGTGTGTGTGTGTGTGTGTGTGTGTGTGTGTGTGTGTGTGTGTGTGTGTGTGTGTGTGTGTGTGTGTGTGTGTGTGTGTGTGTGTGTGTGTGTGTGTGTGTGTGTGTGTGTGTGTGTGTGTGATTACCACTCGGCCACCCCGGCTACATATATGAGTGCACCCCGTAAATGAGTGTCATTTCACGGGTACAACTTATTGAGTCTACCGCTTAAGTAAGTCCAGGCCGTGCCGTCCCTTTCCCCACGGCTGGCCCCCTCCGCCCCCCCGCCTGGGGGGGCTCCTCGGACCGGACCCCCAGTCCAACCCCCCCCCCCCCTGCCCCTCTGCCCGCGGGGGGGGTGCGTTTTTTGTTCGTTTTTGTTGCGTCCCGCCTCCCCCGGGCTTCCTGCCTGCTCCCCTCGCCTCCGCCGGCCCCTCCTTCTCCCCACCCCCCGCCCCTCTCCCCGGTGCTTTTTCCCGGTGCCGGTCGGCCCGTGCGCTCTGTTTCCTGCCCTTCCTTCCTTCCGGGCCCTCCTCCGTGCCCCTTTTCCCACGCCTGCCTCCTGGCCGTCGGTGTCCTGGGCCTCTCCTCTCTCCTCCTCTCTCTCTCCCCTCTCTTCTCTCTTCCTCCCTCTCTCCCCCCTCTCCTCTCTCCTCTCCCTCTCTCCTCTCTCCCCCCCCCTCCTCTCCTCTCTCTCCCCTCTCTCCTCTCTCCCCTCTCCCCTCTCTCCTCTCTCCCCTCTCTCCCTCTCCCCTCTCTCCTCTCCTCTCTCTCTCCCTCCCCTCTCTCCCCTCTCCTGTCTCTGGTCTCCTCTCTCCTCTCCCCTCTCTCCTCTTTCCTCCCTCCCCTGTCCCTGTTTGGCTCGCTCCCGTCACACCGGGCCGGGCTGTCCCTTCCTGTTGTGCTTGTTGCCGGCGCCGCGGCGCGCGCGCGCGCGCGCGCGCGCGCGGGGGCCGGGCGAGCGCGCATTGCGCGGGGGCGCGGGCGCGGCCGCGCGGACGGGGGGCGGGCGCAGCTCCCCGCGCCCGCGTGCGGGCGGGGGCGGGCGCGCGCGCGGGGGCGCGGCGCGCTCCCCGCGCCGAGGGCTGGCGGGCGGGCGCGCGCGCGGGGGCGGGCGCGCGTGGCCCGCGCGCGCGAGCGCGCCGGGGGCGCGCGCGCGCTCGCCCGCGAGCCTGCGCGCGCGCGCCGGGGCGCGGGCGCGCTCCGCCGCGCCCGCGGCGGCGGGCGGGCGAGCCCGCCGCCGGCGCGTGCGCGGGCGCGCGCGCGCGCCCGGCTCTGTCTCCGCGCCCACCGCCTGGCTCGCCGGTTCGCTGCGGGGCGGGCGGGGCGAGCGTCTGTCTGGGGGCCTGGTGGTGGGCGGCGTCCGTGCCCCCTGGCTCTTTCTTGCCCCGGCCACGGCCTCGGCGGGCCTTCGCTTGTGGGGCACCTGTCTCCCGCGTCTGGGCGGGCGCTCGCGGGCGTTCCCCGCCAGCTTGCTGGCGCCGGGTGCGCCGGGGCGTCGCTGGGTGCCGCGGTATTTCTCTCTCGCCGGCGGCGTTGTGCCCCGTCCGCTCCGTCCCGGTTGCGGCGGCGCTGGGCTCCGTCGGTGCTCCCTGTCCGGCCGGGCGGCGCACCGCGGCCGCGGGCTGCTCTGGTGCCGGCTTTTCCCTCCTCGATTCCTGCCGCCGTCACAATCGTGCTGCCCTCGTCGCCGGCCCCCCCGTCCCTGCCTATCTCCCCTCTCCAGTCTCCTGCGCCCGTCTGGCTCCCTGCTGGTGTCCCCGTGGCCCCCTCTCCTGTGTTACTGTACTCTTTGTCTCTCCCCCCCTCGGCTGCCTTCCGCCCATCGCTTTTTTCCTCCGCGTGCCCCCTCCCCCACCGGGCGCCCCTCCCGCCTCCCCGTGCGTTCTTATAAGAATCTGTGGGCTGCTCCCCGTGTGACTATATTCTACGATGAGTACAAATAGAAACACATTAATGGATTGTTAGCGAAGCCGTCGTGGGTTCAGCAGTCGATGGAGCCCGGCGGTGTGAAGGTGTGCTAGCAGCCACACTAGCAGTCGTTAGCACCCACGTGCTAAAAGAAGGCGCTAGCCTGCTGCGTCTCAATAGGTCTTGTTAAAAGCTTTTTTTTCAGAGCCATTACACTTGTTTCATTTGACTAGTTGTCTTCTAACTCTCCTACTTTTTGGTTCTTTACTTTTCTCCTCACCCTCTCTCTTTGTGCACTTTTCACCCTCGCGTTTGCACCTTAAGGTGTAAACGACTTTCAAGTCCTTTTTCACAGATCGTCAATAGCTGCGTAAAGTAACTTCCTGTTCCTGTCATTTTAACATTAGGTTTGTTTTATTTATGTCTGTCTCAGCAGCACCATGGTGTCAATGTATATTGACGTGACTAGTGTGTCTATACCGGTGCACTGCCAGACCTAAACCCAACGGACCCATCATTCATGCTATGAGACCTGGGAATCTCTGTCTGTGCTGGGAGTGTGTGTGTGTGTGTGTGTGTGTGTGTGTGTGTCTGCGTGTGTGTGTGTGTGTGTGTGTCTACACACGCGTGTGCGAGTGCCGGTGTGTGTGTGTGTGTGTGTGTGTGCATGCACCCTGTGTGCATGGCCCCCCCCCCCCCAAATCAGCCGTCCAGCTCAGCACACCCTGCAGAGCAGAGGCCACATGTTCCGCCTGTAGCAGGGAGCCACTGCGGCAGTACATTTACATTCCCCAAAGCACAGAAAATGTACAATAAGAAGAAACGTAAGAATAAATTGTCCTTTTTTTTTTCAACGTCACCGTCTTTCATTGCCTCATTGTGATTGCAGATTGCAGCTGTTCAAATCATCAAATCAATCGCTCCATTACATAATTCTGAAAATCCTGATGAACTGTTTGAAGGTCAAGTGCAAAACTTTTACACTTTTTTGTTTCAGTTGTTATGCCTCTGTCGAGAAGCCCCAAAACACATGGTCCACCCACACAGGACAAGGTCTGGGTAGGTCTGACTCTCCTCACGTCTGTTTCCCTGTGAGTGGGGACTCATCGCCCGGGTCCCTGGTCCCTGGTCCACGCACCCTCCATCAGCAGCTCGATGCTAAGCCATCGCACCCCAGTAGAAGAGAGAGAGAGAGAGAGAGAGAGAGAGAAGAGAGAGAGAGAGAGAGAGAGAGAGAGAGAGAGAGAGAGATGAGAGAGAGGAGAGAGAGAGAGAGAGAGAGAGAGAGAGAGAGAGAGAGGAGAGAGAGAGAGAGAGAGAGAGAGAGAGAGAGAGAGAGAGGAGAGAGAGAGAGAGAGAGAGATGAGAGGATGAAGGGCGATACTGTGAGATCCAGGGTCCCGGCCGCCCGATCGTATTTAGCTCCCTCTCCCCTGCGCTCTAACTCCCAGATGAATGCTAATCGATGTGATGGAGCGTGGAGCAACAGCCATTACATCCCATAGTGTCATCTCCTGTGTTCCCCGAGCTGTGACTGTATCCTTCACTGGTAGGAGGGTGGGGATGGGGGGGGTTGGTGTTGGTGTTGGTGTTGGTTGCGGTGTCAAGTGGAAATGAATAGATGCACGGCTAATGTCGCGGCAGGCTACCGCTATGCTATCGTTACGCCATTACTCAGCGTGCGTCAACGTGTATAGCTGTTTGTATAGACTTTATTTTGCGCCGTCAAATGCGTGGTGCCAAAGACGTACGTGTGTGTGTGTGTGTGTGTGTGTGTGTGTGTGTGTGTGTGTGTGTGTGTGTGTGTGTGTGTGTGTGTGTGTGTGTGTGTGTGTGTGTGTGTGTGTGTGTGTGTGTGTGGTGTGTGTGTGTGTGTGTGTGTGTGTGACCACAATTCCTGTGACGAATTCCACCTGTGTTTAGTCATTGTTGTTTTGCGGTTACTTAGGTAAGTGTGTGTGTGTGTGGTGCCCAGGCAACAATTCGCATGCCTGGCAGGATGGATGGATCCCTCCTCCTCCCCATGTGTGTTCTCTTCTCCAGGTTTCATCCTCGTCCACTGGGTTTCAGGGGAGTTGGTTAGTTCATCCATCCCTCTTTTTTTGGAGGGGTTTAGGGTTAAGGGGAGTCCTTCAAACCAGGGCCTGTGACGCTGGCTGTGAGACCCTGACTGTGATAGATTTCCATTTAAATATTTTGGGGGTTACAGGATACGTCTTGTGGCCTGGGCGTTTGGCTCTGGGTTTGAGCAATCCCCAGTCTACCTGGAGGCGTCTTGAACTTGAACTCCCCATACCTGCCTCGTAATGAGGTGTATCTGAAACAACTCGCTCGCTGCTGGTTGCCTTGGCAAAAAAAAAAAATACAGGCATGTGGCGGGAAACCACTAAATAGTAGTCTACAGTCACTGAACTAGACTGAACTTGCCGTCATCGCTGTTTTTGGTGATGCTGCGTCTTGTGCGTCTGATCCCGGAGTCTCACCGTGCCAAGTGTCTGTCGGTTGTCAAGCGGGGGCGGCAGATTTGCCAGACCTTGAGAGGAAAAGGGAAGACAAGTTGGTTTAATAAATAGACTTAGCCCCGGGTCTCTGGGTAGGAGTGGAAGGGGGATGGGGAGGGGGGCGGTTAGTTGTCAGGGGTTACGCGTTGCGCAAGCCCGTCTCGTCAATGACAACAATGACGATTCCTAGGGCCTGCGGTAGCACTTTTCTTGTTGGGCATGCCGATGATTGTGCAATATCTCATCCACCCATGCTAATGTGATTTCTGCGTTCGGTCATTTTGATGTATGATGTTATTTTTGGCTCAAATTAAGACTCATACTCTGTTGAGGCTTGCTCAAGGATGCCTACACGTACACTGCTGACACAATGGTTCAAAGCAGGCCTAAACCCAGAACCCAGAACCTTTCAGCTGAGAGTCAAACTCCCTAGACACTGTATTAGATGAGGCTGCCCTCTGTCTTCGGGTCTACTGTGCATTAACGTCCAAGCCTGATTCAGAATGAGTTCATCATCGAAGAGGTGATGAATGAGTAGATGAATCATGCTGACTGCACATCATGTCATGCTAGGATCGTTTGCTTCTGGAGCACCTGGTCTCCCAGGGGAGCCTGCTAAACCCACATGTCTGGTGTGGCCAGTGCGGCAGGCAATTCAGGTTGTAGCTCTCTGTCTCTCTCTCTCTCTGTATCTCTATCTCTCTCTCTGGGTCTCTCTCTCTGTCTCTCTGTTTCTGTATCTCTCTTTGTCTCTCTCTCTCTGTCTCTCTCTCTCTCTCTCTCTCTCTCTCTCTCTCTCTCTCTCTCTCTCTCTCTCTCTCTCTCCTATTTGTTATGATTTCCCTCTCCTCTGCTATCTTTCTTTGTCCCGTCACCGGCTCAACATTTCCACTTTCGGTTCTCTTCTTTGTTCGCATTTTTCTTTTCATGTTCTCTTCTCCATGTGCTTTGGGGGTGGTTTGATCTATTATTGAAGCCCCTTATCCACCCCCATTTCTATATTTTGTAACTTTTTAAACACATTTTTACGGCCCCTTCCTCCTTCTCAAACACACGCCGATGCTGCCAATCGCCCCAGCAGTTACAGGACCTCACAAGCACCACAGACCTCACAAACACCCACCCCAACGCCCCCTACCTGCTAAACAAATGGCCGCCCGAGGGCCTGTTTCTGTTCTGTTCTGAGTCTTCCAGCCGGCGCCGCTGGTTCCCAGCCCATCTCTCCTTCATCTGGATGGCCGTTTCATCTCCCGTATTCCCCGCGGTGGGGGAGCGGCATTAAAAATGATGTCTTGTCTGGAATTTTCTTTGTGTGTGTGTATTTTTTTATTATTCTGATCTCGGGGAATCAAAGCGTGATGTTCGGCGGTGGCGTGAATGTCATCGCTCCGTCAGAACACGCCGCACGCTCCCGCCTGACTGACGGGACGTATGCTCCTCACGTCGTTAATAAGAGACAATGTGAGAGGAAGATGGCAATAGAGAGTTGCGAGGGAGGGGGGTGAGAGAGGGGAGGGATGGAGTGGAGAAGGATGGAGAGGAGATATGGGGAGGAAGGAGGACGAGAGGGAAAGAGATGGGATGGAGAGAGGAAAAGAGAGGGGAGAGAGGAAGAGATGGGGAGGGAGAGGAAAAGATGGGAGGGAGAGAGGAAGAGATGGGGAGGAGAGGAGGAGAGATGAGGAGGGAGAGATGAGGAGAGACACATACACACACTCAGGTTTAGAGACTGAGTGAGATGGCGCGAGTAAGAGAGATAGAGGGATGGAGAGACGAGAAAACGTATGCAAATGTATTGTTTCCATGAGAGAGAGAGAGCGAGGGGTGGGGGGAGCGAGAGAGATCAACCGAGCAGTAGACGGAGGTGGACAGAAGACATCTCATTTACCTTGGCATGTTGTTACCTGGCATTACCTTGGGTCATTACCTTGATGCGGTGGACTGGCGTGTCCGTAAGCCATGGCTAACATCCCGCGGCTGGTTTTAAAACGCAATGGAGAGATGAACACATAATCATTTTACTGCCAGAGAATCGTATCATAATAATATTATGAATAATAATATATTTCCAATATGGGTACGTATAGGACTACTCCTAGGGGTAATCTGAAGGATTGCAAGGGATACTCGGAACATCAACAAAACATGAACACATAATTATGCCAAGCAAAAAAATAAAAAGTTGTTTAATATTGATTATGAACAATTAAATAATTCAATTTTAAGGAAAATGAATGACCCCCTTAAGCATAGTAACAGGTTCAGTAGCCTTTCCATCTTTCCAATAAGGGAATATCACTTCATTTAACTTTAAAGGGGTACTTGGCTGAAAATAAATATCTTTCGCTATTCATTCAGTTCAGATTGATGCCAAAGAAGGTAGAAACTAGTGAACAGATAATCTCACAATTCCTACATTTGCTGTACAGTCCACCCGAGTTGCTCACCTGCGTGCCTGTACCCTCCTTCCCCTCCTTATCTGGGATGAATGCAGTGTATTCAATCTTGTCGGTGTTCTGTAGATTCAGAAGGCTGTTACAGGTAGCGTCGGGGGGCTAGCTTGCTTCCCACCCCCCCCCCCCCCTAGCTGGTCTCGGTGTGTCGCTGATGTCTTTGGCCGACGGTACGCTGATGTCAAGGCTCATTGTTTACGAGTGGATAAACAGCAGCTAGCTGTGTGAGCGTGACGTGTTTTCTTGATATTCCCTCGCCGTCGGCACTCACCCGGATTTAAAAAACAAAACAAAACAAAACCAAAAAAACCCTCTCACAAGAATACACACACATGCCGGTTTTTCCCACACATCTTACAAAAACTATTCTGCGCGGCGCTCCGCCAAAACTCAGACTGGAGCGCGTGGCGGACGATTGAAGTCGAGCGAAAAAAAAGATGAGGCTGCGACGATGAAGAGATGTGGAATTTCGAAGTGTTTTCTTTTTGCGGTGTTCCCACTTTCCCGAGGGGGCGGCTATACCGGCGTGTGCAATGTCGCGAGGACATGCGTTCCTACTGATTATTCTGTCTGTTGTTATTATTGTGTAAATGTCTATGTGTACGTTGTTGCTGTGTTGTTGTGGTGACCGAAGGTGAGGGGTTCGACCGCTACGGGGTGCCTTTATATGTGTTGAGGTTTGAACGTTCTCTGGTTGCTAGTTGAATTCCGAGCAATCCCTCAAGGCACCCGTCCTTATTTACTATTCAGTAAGACAGTTTTTTCAGTCAATATTAGGTAGGTAAGCTATTTAGAGGGCTATCTTGCTCTGGGAGGCCTACTGGTAGGCTGTGGACTTTGGGGATAGAACCCAGTACCATTGAGCAGGGTATTGGACACCCTAACCACTATACTACCCTTTCTCCATCTTCTTACCTTACAGCTGGTTGTTAGAAGCAGATGGTGACATTGGTCCAAGGGGAAAACGGTAAAAGACTTGCCATTTAACGTTACATCTAACAAGCCAATAACATAATAGTGGTTAGGTTATGCTTGGACCCGTGTCTGCTGCTGATGTCGGGGCTCCTCAGGGGAGGTGGTTTTAATAGCGGAGGCCTTGCTCCACCGGGTCCAGGATTGCACATAATATAACACATAATGTGAGACGTTGTAACACCTAATGGGCCGCGCCGGAGTCGAAGGGCACGCAGCGTAGAGGACACACACGCGCGCGCACCGGAGACGTCAGCGAAATGTATCGCCCGAGCTAACGTAGCATCGCCGCGTCTCGTCAGATACACACACACACACACACACACACACACCACACATCACACACACACACACACACACACACACACACACACACACACACACACACACACACACACACACACACACACACACACACCAAAACCAGGTTGCATGTATTACTGATATTGTTTCCTTAAATCCTGGCACCACATTTCCAAAAGCACTTGTGTAGGAAAGGAGATGGAGGTGAGGATGAATTAGTGACCAAGACACACACACACACACACACACACTACAGTGTGCTCTTCTTAAGTGCTCCGGTGGCGGCGTGCCAGCCCAGAGCAGCAGATAGACGGTCGGATTACCCCGTTATCACCGGCATGCATTGGCACACGGGGAACGAACCGGTGCAACATGTTCCGCTAATGGCCAATATACAATGAACACAAACACCTATTCACACTGTACACCACCACCTCCACCTCCTCCTGGTTCCAGAGTACAGCTCAACTGGTAGAGCATGGCGTTGGCACCACCAGGGTTGGGGTTTCGATTCCCAGCGGGGCCGCCTATTCCAAGGAACGTATGCACTCGGTGTTGTAAGCCGCTTTAGATATTTAGTGTCATGATCAATTTATACATAATATGGATTTTATTTTCCTATTTCATTATGTTAAGCATATCAAATCATGGCTAATTGGACGAGATGACTAGCCAGTCTGACATTTCATCTTGGGTAGTTTTTTCAATTAGCCAGCTAATTAGTTTAAGATGAATTGCGCAAATTGTGTCGATAATTAGAAGTAGTGGTCGTCGTGTCGTGTAGTATAATGTATTTTCTGAAGGTCAGACTGTTTGTCCTATAAAGACGTTTACTTGTATGGGGCTGTGGTCATATCAAAATACACCAAATTATCAAGCAGATTCCACAGAGACGAGGCGGAGATATATTAGCCGTTGAATTAGCATGTTGTCCTCCTCAGATACCACGGCGGTGAGCTAACCGTCAGCGCCTGTGTGTTTAATGTGGAGGGTATTTTTTTTCATAACCTGTGGTGTCAGTCGTTCACCTACAGAGGCGATGGCAGCAGGGGCCTGTCATAGGGAGTGGACCCCCCACCCCACCCCCCTCCACATATGGACCAGTGACTGGATACCCCAGACACCCCCACCCCACCAACCATCACTAGTCCTACCTCCCCTCTGGGACCATAGTCTCCGTAATACCACCCAAATCCCCCCTAGAGAGACCATGTCAGAGATGCTAAGATGGTTGACTGCTCTCTCTTGGTGTCTCTCTCTCTCTCTGCGTCTCTCTTACTCTCGCTTTCGATCTCTATCTCTCTACTTTATTTCCTGTGATTTTTGCCTCTCATTCTCTCTCTCTCATTTTCTCTCGTTTCCTACTCTCCGTTTCGATATCCTTCTCATCTTTCGTTCTCCCTCTGTCTCTCTAGCCCTGTGTCTCTGTCTCGCTCTATCCATGTGTCTCTCTCTATCCCTGCATCTCTGTGTCTCTCCATCCCAGTGTCTCTGTCTCTCTCTATCCCTGTCTCTCTCTCTATCCCTGCATCTCTGTGTCTCTCCATCCCAGTGTCTCTGGGTCTCTCCATCCCTGTGTCTCTGTCTCTCTCTATCCCTGTCTCTGTGTCTCTCTACCCTAGTGTCTCTGTGTCTCTCTCTGTCCCAGTGTCTCTCTATCTCTCCATCCCGGTCTCTCTGTGTCTCTCTAACCCAGTGTCTCTGTGTCTGTCTCTCTATCTCCATCACACGTGGCTCGTCCAGCCTGTTAGCTCAACAGGTAACCTGTGGCGTCCGGCCCTTCCCTCCGTCCACCCTGGCTGTCAACACGTCCCCCAGACGTCACACTTTAGTATTCCAGCACCGTGTTGCAGACGCTCCCCTGCTGAGGTCACTCAGACACATACCATCTGCTCCTGCTGACTAATTATGTGGATATATTTATAAATATACATATATAGATATATTAATAATTATTATTTGATGTTACCGTTTGACAAGAGTAAAGCTGGCAGAATGTTTAGGAGGGAGAGTAAATTTAGCGCCACATCCCGCATACCGTAATGCAATTTCTCTTACTTTCTGTGTACGTCTGTTGACAAGCAGGGGTTTTTTTACGCGAAGATTTGAAGCAAATATCGAACCTTGTAGCAGAGATCCATATCCCTCTGTCGCGCCCTCCCCCACTCTGCCGTGACTAAACTTAAAATGGATATCGCTTCCTCCAAAGTGTGCTTGAGTCTCTCTGTCTCTGTCTCTGTCTTCTCTCTCTCTGTCTCTCTCTCTTTCTCTGTCTCTGTCTGTCTGTCTCTGTCTCTGTCTCTCTCTCTCTCTCTCCATCTTTGTCTCTCTCTCTCTGTCAGTAACATGAGGAGCATCCCAGCTCCAGGTGTTCTGTCGTGAGCTGAGAGCGCCCGGGATCGAGGAGGTTAGACAGAACCCTTCTGTCTCCTGCAGTCTACCTGTCGGCATCCTTGACTCTCTTCCTGCGCCTTAAGGACTTGCTTCTGAATTCACTTCAGTCAGTGGCTTTGAATAAATGTGTCTGTGAAAGCACTCAATATCAATATATATATATATATATATACTGTATATAAAAGGGATCGTGCAAGCACTCTTCTGTTCCAACCCCAGAACTCACAGGGGGGAAAGTGTGTTGTTTCAGGCAGACAACCAACCACATGTAAACCTATCCAACTTAACATTATGGTGTGTGATCGTTGTTGACAAGCACATAGAGGGTTGTTAATGACGGCACTTTGTTTCAATAATGATAATAATAAAAATAATCTGCAATAGTATATGATTTTAATATAAGACAGATCGTTTAATAATAGAAAGGACATAGAAATATTATTAAAAACGTCCGTCACAGAGACTCATCGGCCCGTGGAGGTTGGCTCCATCGGGCCAGATAGACGTTATTGCGCAGTGCCGGCGCTATCATTACTGTACAGTAGGGGGCCCGGTTTCAGCCCCCCCGGGGGGGGCCCCGCTAGACCACACCGGGCTGCTCTCCGGGAAGAAAATCGGATTTAGGAGTTGAGTGGATTGTCTCTGCTTGGGATGGCTTTGACCCGCGTGTGTTGATAGTCACCTGGGACCTCTCCGGACGCTCTGATTGGATGAGTGCTGGTGGGGGATGAGGGAGGGGCTCCCAGGGTGACCTTGGAGAGGTATTGTGGGGAGGATGTTGGATCGCATGTTTGGGTCAGGGAGACACACATACATACTGTATACACACACACAAACGCAGCCTTCTGCAGCTTGTGTGGGTGCATATATACTGTATATCTATATATATATATATATATAGATATACTACAGATGTTTGTCTGTGTGTGTGTGTGTGTGTGTGTGTGTGTGTGTGTGTGTGCTGTTTGTGTTTGTGCCAGTGATCTGTTGAGTGCTTCCCCAATTAGACGGCACTCATTGTGCAGAGAGCTTTGGCTAGACTTGCACCTGCTGTGCGTCTCACTGTGATCGTCTCTAACCCCAAAACTTCTTGCCACCTCCTCCCACTCCTCCGTCTCCCTCGCCTCCTCCTCCTCTCCTCTCGTCCTCCTCCTCTCTGTTTTCTCCAATCCCTCCCTCCTCCTTCTTCTTCCTCTCCTCCTCTCTCTCCTCCTCCTCCTCTCTTATTTCTCTACGCAACCCTCTCATATCCTCCAATCCTCCCATCCTCCTCCTCCTGCTTCGGCCTTTTTATTTCTTAATCTCACCTCACCCAAATAGCTGATCCGGCATGGGACAAAGGAGGATAGAGACCAGAGAGGGTGAAAGAAAGACAAGGAAGAGAACACCAGTGAGAGAGAGAGAGAGAGCGAGAGAGAGATGCTACATAATTGAAAGTAAAGGCGAAAGACAAAGGGAATAACGGATGAACAGAGAGTGGGAGAGAAACTGGAGAGAGAGAATAATAAAAATTCAAAAGAGGGCATTCAAATGTCATAACGACCTAAAAGACAGTGAGCCCGACACACTCCATAACAAAGCCCTCATCCACAGAGAGACTCTAGAGCGATGCCCCCTCGGCCAGCTGGTTCTGGGACTCTATTCACAAAACCAAGTAGAGCCACCAGACAGAAACCCCATTAGAATAAAACAAATTATAAGAAAACAAAAAGAAAACTACCTCACACACTGGAAAGAATCAACCAAAAAACAGAGTAAATTAGAATGCTATTTGGCCCTAAACAGACAATACACAACGGCAGAATACCTGAGCACTGTGACCGATCCCAAACTCAGGAAATCCTTGACTAGATACAGACTCAGCACAGCCTCGCCGTGAGCATGAGGCCGCCACCGGCCAGACCTGGCTACCAAGAGAGACAGACTCTGTACCCCACTGCACGCCAACAGGAGGTGAAACCGAGCTACACTTCCTAACAACCTGCCACCTATACCAAGACATTAGAGATACATTCTTCCCACAGATCTCAACCAACAAATAATTTTGAAAACTTAAACAAACAACCAAAAACTTCCATATCTGCTGGGCGAGGATAGGGTAAACGAGGGAGACAGCCTGTTTGTTTGTTTGTTTACTTGTTTGTGAGTCAGAGAGTCAGACAGAGGGAGGGAAAGAGAGAGGGAGAGGGAGAGGGGGAGATCGAGACAGAGGGAAGGGGAGAGAGAGAGAGAGAGAGAGAGAGAGAGAGAGAGAGAGAGAGAGGGAATAGGGAGAGGGGGGATAGGGAGAGGGGGGAGAGAGAGGAAGCGAGAGTGAGAAAGGGAGAGCGGCAGACAAAGACAAACAGCGGGAGAAAATCTTTCCGCTAAACAGCATATGCATCGGTGACGTTGTGCATCTGCCCTGTCTGTCTGCACACGCCTCCCAGCCCTCTGGACACGCCCCCCCCCTGCATCTGTGCATCAGAACACACACCCCGTGTGATACATGGAGTGTACGGTACGCTGGTCTAGCACAGGAGCAGGAACTGAGGCTGTGAGGGGAACCACTGGATGGGATGGGTCAGGGGGCCCCGGGGCTCTGCATCTGTGATCCATGGTGTTGGTGGTGTGCAGTGCTGGCTGGGGGCATCCCAAGAGGAGGGCCCCAGAAGTGATTCCAATAGGCGAGGGGGGAGAGTGGGAGGAGAGTGTGTGTGTGTGTGGGGGGGGGAGATTGATTTGTTAGCCTGCTCTGGCTCTGTAAACAGTCTATTGTCTTATGTTGCTTTCTAGTTTCCAGTACTTTCCCCACTCTCTCTCTCATCATGTCAGTGTTAATCTGTCAGTCTCACTTTTTTGTGTGGCTTTCTCCGCTCTCTCTCTCAATTCAATTCAATTCAATTTAAATAAAAAGGAAAAAAGAAAAAAAAATTCCTGTCGCAACAGCTCACAAATCTTGCTTCTGTGTTTGCACATTCCTGTACCTCGCCCAGCAGATATGGAAGTTTTTGGTTGTTTGTTAAGTTTTCAACTTGTTAGGCCCCCCCCCCACCTGCGCCTCTGAATCAACAACCAGGGGGGGGCGCCTGGCGAATATATTATTGATTCTGAGCGTCCAGCTGTTGATCCAACACGTGAACTCGTTCAGTTGATGAACTATCCAAAGGGTTCTGTTTTGGTTTTATTCGCACACTTTCTCCATTTTGTTAATGGGGACTGTAGGAGCCATTTATGTAATAATGTATTATAATGTTTTTTGATGTATTTCCGTTTTTTCAGTATGTGCCCTCTACAGGTGAAAACGCCTTTAAGTAGGAGGTGGAACGTGCAGAGGGCGTGGCTGCTGTTGTTTAGTTATATGTGCTCTGACATTTTCCAGTGTATCGTATATTTACTTTTGTTTGATTGGATTGAATTGGTTACATCAACTGTATCAAGTCCAAAATAAACCTGATCTCTTGGAGAACAATCCTGATAATTTTTTGCAATGGACAAGCGCCAATTAATTCCCCAGTCAGGTCCTTGGGCCAATAGTCAAGCTGATACGTGTGCTCCCAAGAACTTCCAAATAAGAAAAACAAAAGTTTGTCTTTCAATCGGTCAGTCTGACTCTCTCTTTGCGGTTGACTCGCTCGCGAATTTCATCTGCTCAATATCCATCTCTCTCTCTCTCTCTCTCTCTCTCTCTCTCTCTCTCTCTCTCTCTATCTCTGTGGACGGTAAAGAAGATACGGCACGTTGGAGCAAGACGGTCCATCTGTCCGTCCCCCCCCCCCCCCCAGTCCAAGAAGCTTGACTATGGGAAGGGATTTGCACCTCAGCGGGTCGGCTCTGGTCGTACGGGTCATTACTTACCTCAGCCCCTCCCAGCGCCGCCATTCACCATCTGACCACAATAACTTCTTCAGATCCCAGAGTGGCACGCACACACTGTGACGCTGCGTGTGTTTGTGTGTGTGTGTGTGTGTGTGTGTCATGGTTTGACCTCAGAGATTGAGGTTTAGAGTTGATATGGGAGCATTCTGTGTGTGTGTGATGGTACACAGGAGGTGCGCCATGATTCAGTGACTCGTACCGAGAGTAGAGGCCTGTGTGTGTGTGTGTGTGTGTGTGTGTGTGTGTGTGTGTGTGTGTGTGTGTGTGTGTGTGTGTGTGTGTGTGTGTGTGTGTGTGTGTGTGTGTGTGTGTGTGTGTGTGTGTGTGCACGGCTCGGTGCGTTTACTGATATGATGACATATGTGCTGTCACATGCGCTGCACAATTTCCCCTCTGTGCTGCCGCTATAAACGACAGCAGTCGGCGTGGTAACAGCACGCGCTGCAATCAGTTTTATGCACACACACACACACACACACACACACACACACACACACACAACTGCTGGGTAGACATTATGCTGTTCATTAAGCTATTTGTTGTGTTGTAAAATCAATCCTTTTTTATTATAACGCATTAACCCACCGACGGAAATAAAGCACTTGCCAGGTGATTAAAAAAAAAGAAACCACCAAGAGACACTTTATGGGTAGCCACCGCATAACTATTAATCGAGTGATTCTAACTTTTTCTCATGCAAAAAGGATAAAAAACTAAAAGAATGTTATACACACTTGACTCTGCTTTCATGCCATCATTTGCCACACCACCGTTCTTACACGCACGCACGCATGCACGCGCACACACGCGCGCGCGCACGCACGCACGCACGCACACACACGCACAAATGCACTCACGCACACACACACACGCACGAATGCACGCACGCACACATACGCATGCACACAAATGTGCAAATACAAACACCCGACTGCTCACACACATCGATATGTCCGCACACAGACACACACACCCACACACATACACACACACACACACACAATTAGCACAACTGGTGTAATTTGTAGGGCTGTCTTGGAGCGATAAAACGGGAGCATCGTCTTCAGACTCCAGTCATTCATCACCCAACGCTCAGCAGAAGCTGGCTCAGTTAAAACTCCATTTGCGGAGAAAGTGTCTCGTCCGTTAGCGCTCGGCTAATTGTCTCGCGGAAAAGGTTTTTAAATGTTTTTTAAAACGCCATCGCCACGGGGATCCTAAACATCTCATGGTTGCTAGGCAGCGTGCGGCAGGCGGTATGGATTCTCTTAGCACCTGCGCCGCTGCCCTCGTGTCATGCTACCACGCTATGCTAATGATAATGCTATTAGCATACCGCATAACCCACGAGCGGGCGAGCGGGCGAGCGACGCAGTGTTATTGTATTAGCAAGCCAGTAAACCACCACAAGCTACTCCAACCCCAAAGAGAAAAAACTAACTCAATTCTATCCTCTCTCTCTCTCTCTCCCTCTCTCTCCCAGAGGGGAAGAAGAAAAAGCGTAGACGTCCTTATCTACACCTGACCGACACACTCTATACCGCCTCCACAAATCCTCTCTCTGTCTCTCTCTCTCTCTGTCTCTCTGTCTCTCTCTCTCTCTGTCTCTCTCTCTCTCTGTGTATGATGGACGGGTAGCGGGGGAAGGAGATAAGTCTGAATATGGAATTTACTCTACACAGGGACGCTGCCGTTTGTAATTTTCCGCGCCGTCTGGAATCTACTCGGGAATGGCTTTCTGGACATTTGGGCGTGGGGGGGGATGGAGTGTTTCGTGGAGCTCTGTGTGACGAGATATGAGGAGAATAGAGAGAGGGAGGGAGGGAAGGAGAAGGAGAAAAAAAAAGATATTTCTGTCCTGGATTAAAATGAGAGAACGTGCAAGGGAGAAATAGAGATGGAGAGAGAGAGAGAGAAACACAGTCTGTTTCCACCAACTGTCAATCTCCCCCCGTGTTTCATTGGGGGCTGATGGGCTGATTTGGGCAAGGGTGAATGGTGTCAGAATAAATATAATAAATATAATACATTAGTCATGTATTATGATATTATAGCCTATTTTATCACAGTTACAGTCCCAAGAGTCCCAATTAAGTTCAAAATAAAATGGAAGGGGTTGTGTTGATGTGTGTGAACATTTTGTACCTTCTGTTGATTCAGCTGTCGATCCAGACCGACGGTTAACACGTTACACATTTTATTTGAAATATAATATGCTCGATCTTAACACTTGGCGTCCGATCACAAATGGAGCAAATTGGTTTGGAAATGTGTCATTTTTCTCTTCCAAGTCCTGTTTTGCTGAGCCGCTTTCAAACTCGATCACAATCAGACGCAAAAAGTGAATAACCACTCATGTCTGCCTAATGCCATCTAGAGTTTACTGTTGCAAACTCGTATTAAAATCCCCTAACCTACGTCCATGTATCCCCCAAGTAAACGCTCTGCTTAACTGTGTTGTATTATTTGGCCCATGTCCCCGTTTACTGTGAACGGTCTAATGCTAATTAGCTCGCTAACCAACTGCCAAGTGTGTGAGTTCATGCACGGAGTAAAAATAGTTCATGAAAATGTGTAATTTATGTTATGTCATGTAAGAGATAGTCCAACAGTTGAGATATGAGCAGCGTGGGACTTCATAAATCGCCGTACACTATCTATCTTGCAAGGCTCTTTCCGCGGACAATCGCCCGCGGCGGTGTATGCTAATGCTATTATGATCTGACAGAATTATGTCAAGTTCGGTCTTTTGTGTGTGTCTGCGTGAAACGTCCACATTCGTGAAGTCACAACATGTACATTTACATTTGTTTTGGATTATTTTGTTGTTGGGATTCGCCTGGTTCCTGAAAACATGTTTTTTGGGCGGATGAGCTGTAACTCGGTGACTTTATCGGCGGTATTTTGTGTGGAGGACGGCGGGAATTACCCTCGACGATGACTCAGCATCTTGAGAACAGATTAGCGTTAGCCTTCCTCTGGTCCCCGCTTAGCTTTGCATTTTACGGATAGTATTTATTTAACTGACTTCATTAAAATGTGTTATTCAGCATTCTTTATCGTGATGCAAGTCTTGGAAGACGTATCGCATGCAAAGCCGCAAACCGCTCTTTTTAAAAACTGTGATCCGAAGCCACCGTTGGCACAATTTTGCTCGGGTAACGTTGGCCTACTGTCTTACTGTTTAAAACCTGTTGGGTCGAGTTACAGATAACACATTCCAGCTCTATACTCACAGTAGGATACGTCGGTGTTTACCGTTTGTTTGCGAGGCATGAAGGCGCAAACGCTCAACACATGTTGCCCTATGTCATCATTGTGTTAACGTTGACGTTGGAGCGAGCTAGTTTTGATGGCGATGCGGCTATAACCGACCGCCAAGCTTGAACGTTAGCGACGGTTCCCTCAGCTCCGAGGTCGCGAGCAGAAGGAGTTCCTCACAGTCTGTTCCTGGTTCCTGACCGCAGCTTTTATAAGCGGCCGCAAAGCCAAACTCCACTTCCCTTGTTACCAAACCACCGCCGCCCCCGTCGCGCTGACCTTGTTATATTTTACGACGGCAGCCTCGTACGAGCTGAATCATCTGGAAAAAATTGCTGGGGCAAGGAGCCGTGTCTTTGTGAAATGCGATTTATTATTATTGTGTTATTAATTGGCTGAAGGACTTTCACATTTAGACCGCTTCGTCGGTTTAAAGCTTAAAGACCCCGGTGATCGGTGCGAGCGTGACCTCAACCGTCCGGACCAGGGGTCACCTTTCCATTTACATTTCCGTTGCCATTACGAAACCACCACCTCCATGTCATGTACTTAATTGTGTCTTGTGTGGATCTGTGTGTGTATATAATTCGCTGCTGTGTTTGTGGTTCCTGGGTGTTTGTCGATTCAACGTGGACTGCAACACGAGAAAAGTTCAGCACGACCAAGTTTCTCTTGCTCTCTCTTGCTCTTGCTCTCTCTCTCTCTCTGTCTGAATCTCTCTCTCTCTCTCTCTCTCTCTCTCTCTCTCTCTCTCTCTCTCTCTCTCTCTCTCTCTCTCTCTCTGAATCTACCATCCGTGAATTAAGCATAGTCCCACACGAGTGGTGAAATCCATATTCACGATCCACTTATTGTCCAGTGAACTATTCTCCTTCCCTGCTTTAAGATTAGCTACAAGTAGACATGCACACACACACACACACACACACACCTCCGCCCACTCTGCTCCCCATAAGGTGTAGGGCCCGCTGTGTTCTTCGGGAGGTAATGACAGGTGGAGGTGTTCTCCTGAGGAACCCCAGTAGGGCCCGGTAGCCCGTCCAGGCGGCGTGGGGGCTGATGTAGGATAGCGCTGTGCTTAATAATGCATGGCTCCGCTCCGATACACGCTTAATGGATTCACTTAACTTGGATTGTATTGTATCGCTCAGCTAGCGCCCCCACAAGCCAGCCTCCCCCCTCCCGTTTAGTACTGCCCCCCCCCCCCCCCCCCGGTGTGTGGACCAGTGAGTGTGTGTGTTTGCATGTATGTGTGTGTGTGTGTGTGTGTTGATGTGGGTGGGTGTGTACAAATTTGAGCATGTCTACATGTGTGTGTGTGTGTGTGTGTGTGTGTGTGTGTGTGTGTGTGTGTGTGTGTGTGTGTGTGTGTGTGTGTGTGTGTGTGTGTGTGTGTGTGTGTGTGTGTGTGTGTGTGTGTGTTACCTGTGTACCTGCACCTGCGTTTCCTCTAAGCCCACACACACACACACACACACACACACGATCCGTGAGAGATAAGCATCCCATGCAGATCCACTGAGAGCGACGCCGAGCACTGGAGAGATTAGCTTATCAGACGCCGCGCTCGCTGTAATTGAGACGCTACTCGATGTGCGCTACGCTAGCTACGGATGCTATTCATCTCTAAATAATTAACGGCTTATTAGCTCGCTCTCTCTCTCGCACCCCGCCATGCGGAGTTATGTGTGTGTGTGTGTGTGTGTGTGTATGTTTTATTATTTATTATTCCGCAGCTGTTGCTTGAGTTATTCCGCTAGATATTATCAGAGTCAGAAGTTCAGATGAGATGAATAAACGTCTTCCCAATGAGGATGAAAAACAAAACAAAAAATTGAGAGTATTTCGGTTAGAAGGGACGATGTTTTATTGATGCTCTCCGAAACAGAGGAAATACCTCACAACCTCAGTGGACTGGGCAGAGTGAGAGAGAGAGAGAGAGAGCGAGAGAGAGAGGGATGCGGGGGAGAGGGAGGGGGGAGGGAAAGAATGGGTAGAATGAGTGAAAGCGAGAAAGGGAGGGATAGATGGAGTGAGCGAAACAGAGGGAGGGAGATGAATAGAGAGAGGGATTTATCAAAGGCGAGCGAGAGAGAGAGAGAGAGAGAGCACCAGTCAGAGACCCCCCTCTGGGCTGTGTTCCTGGTGGGCTGCCCCCCCCCCCCCCCCCCACCTCTCTGTATATATTACCTCAGGACTTCTGGAGCAACCAACTCCAGCTCAAAGTTGGGTATTGTAGCTCACCTCAGCAGTGTCTGCGGGATATATTTGATTTAGCGAGTGTGTGTGTGTGTGTGTGTGTGTGTGTGTGTGTGTGTGTGTGTGTGTGTGTGTGTGTGTGTGTGTGTGTGTGTGTGTGTGTGTGTGTGTGTGTGTGTGCGTGTGTGTGTGTGTTGTGTGTGTGTGTGCGCGCGCTATGCATTTTCTTCTTTTTCACTCCACAATATTCCACTCAATCAAAAGATAATGTGATTTTTTTTTTTTCTCTTTCTTTCGTATTTCCCAGACAAATCCAATCCCGATACAAAGCGGGTTATTTTCTCGCAGAAACGTCTCTTGCACAGCTGCTGCTCCCAGGGTTAGCCCAGATTAAAAATGCTGACTTTTTCTTTTGTTTTTCTCTCTCTCTCTCTCTCTCTCCCACTCCCCCCCCCCCACCCTGCTGAGAAAAAGGCAACGGAGTACAATTTCATGTATCCCGGGCCAAATTGCTTGTGTGGAATGATTTTCCCTTCCCCGAGAACAAACCGGCCTGCTCGAGATCACAATGCGGAGGTTATCTGACTCTGGGATCCTGTTCTGTTTATTGGCTGACTCGCGGGTGGTAATGCGTGTTTATCTCCCTCCGTCTCTCCCGCGTCCGGATGATTTACCATCCAGCTCGCACCAAAAATAAAGACAGAAACCACGGGGGAATAAGAAAAAAAACCCTTTCGGTGGACGGGATGCAAAGTTCTTCGCTAAAAACTTCGGGTGCTGTTAAAAACTTCGGTGTTCACGGCGAATTGAACCGTGTTGTAAAGTGTAACAGCAAAAAAAAAAAAGACAATTACCTTTCATCCATTTTGCAATACATACTGTGAAATGTACCGTGAAACTATTACCCGAATATGATGAAATGTACACTTTACTGTCCATTGGCTCTGTCCAAGTTCTGTTACGAATCCATATGGAACTGACGTGGAGGGGGGGGGGCATGAAACCTCATGCGTAGCACATTTACAATAACGTTCACGGCTTTTGACGCCGCAAAACGCACATGTCGCTTCATGGCAGTTTAATTTCACGTCATTTAAACGCACACATATGATGCAGCCTTCGTTCAGCGACGATGAGGGGAAACAAAAGAATAATAGAAGTTTTTATTCTGCTGTTATGCGCGATTTTTCTACTGTGGCTGAGGTACAGGTTCAGGTTCAGGTTCAGGATTGTCTGTAAGCGAAGCAGCGAGCTCAGGAATCAATATGACACAAGGCAGCATCACCCGGAATGAAGTTTATTCAGATACATAGAGTATGTATACAGTTTTGGACGTGCTAGTCACGCCTCTGGGATGGGAGACAACAATGCACAAGTTATGAGCATTATGGTCTTACATGGAGATTTAACAGAACCTGCCAGACTGACTGATTGTCTGTGAAGCAAGTACAAGTTGTTTTCCACGGCCGAAGAACAGCGAGCGCATCTTAAAGGCCTCTCAGGGCGAACAGATAAGAGTGAAGCTAAATAGCCACGTAGGCCGAGTACACGGCAGAGTGGAAAGTTACCGGCCCGCAACGTTAATATATACACAACTCCCAACATCTACTACTCACACTCACACGCTGGACTGACTACGGCATGCCGGATGGGTCAAAAGAAGGGGAGGTAGAGCTGGCCTGGCGTGCTTATGTTATGTATGTTGCAACAGGCTGCTCTGAGGCCACACGGAAGCCGTCGCCACGTCAACACGGCCTGTTTACACGGGAGGATAGGAGCTGTCGGGGCTAATTCTCTCCTCGACTCTTCTCTCTCCCCGCCGCCTCCTCCTCCTCGCCGCACTGTTTGATGGCTTTGATTTGTTCAAACAGAATAGTGTGTCCTCTGTTTCCCTCACCAGCCTCTGCCGCCCCGCAGGTGGCCCGTCTCTGTATACTTTTCATTTATTTTTAATGGGGGGTAGGGGTACCCTCCCTCTGGACACACGCATACATACATACACACACACACACACACACACACCCTATACACACACTTGACACGCGCACACATGCACAGAGCTGCAAGCACGGACGCACACAGCTACACACACACACTTCCCTTCTCTATCTCACTCTCGCACACACACACACACACAATTCTCCCCACACACAACCCTCCCCACACACACACCCCTCCACACACACACACACACACACACACACACACACACACACACACACCACACACACACACACACACCCTGCCTAGGCCTCTTACTGGCTGTTTAGAGGAGTCAGTCTCCCACAGCGGCCCTGGAGGTCAGAGCCGAACTGAAAGGAGAAGAATTGTGTTTCTGTTTTCCGTTCCTCCGCTGTTTCCACACCTCGCTGTGCAGGCGGCATTCACACGCAGAGACAGAGACAGAGACGTCTGTATGGGCGTATAGCAGCACAGTGGCTAGTAACCTTCTGGTTCAGTCAAGTGGTGGTTCCTCTTAACCAGGGGTAAAATATGACAAAATATTAAATATATATATATATATATATATATATATCCCAGCTATTATAAGATGAGATAGAACTGTAATTAATCCCAAAGGAAATCCTTGAAATGCAGGCAACCTAGCAATTATGAAACTCGTTCTATTAACCTCGCAACTATGAATGCTTGAAACCTGCTCTATTATCTTTATGTACCACAATGATATATTGCTGTCTCCTTCAACAAATGTACTCTTTGTAAGTCGCTTTGGATAAAAGCGTCAAATGCCAAATGCCCTGAATGTAAATGGGTGTTTATAACACATGTTGGAGTTAAGAGCAGCACCAGAAGTATGTCTCAGGTCAGCTTCTGTCAAAGGAAACCACCTGGAGGGCCATCACCACGACAGTATTAATACGATGTTAATGACGCTGAATCAGAACAGTGTAATATGTAGTTCAAAGGGAAAGGTTTAGCGGTGTGTCCATGAGACAGACAGGTTGTGAAGCCTAGTGGGCCGGAGGTGGAACATGAAAGGAGGCTAGTAGGGGCTCAGCGTGGAGCCTCTGCAGACGGATGGCTGTAGTACGCTTAGCTAAATACCGGTAGCCATGACTTACGGGGGGATCAAAGCCAAAGTGCAAGGTCTGGTGTGTAAAGACGCACGTTTTACCTTTTATGAATTAATAATTTTTTTTACAACTGCCTCCCTGCGTAATGAAAGTGCGGTGCGCCTACTCGTAAACAGTAGACACACTGCGTCCTGACAACGACATCGACGGAGGTAACATGCACACACACACACACACACACACACACACGCACGCACGCACGCACGCACGCACGCACGCACGCACACACGCACGCACGCACGCACGCACACACGCACACACACACACACACACACCTCCTCTCTATGTTGTTATGCCTCCCAGACTCTCAGCAGGCTGGCTGCTGCCACTCCTACATCGCTCTGTTGGATCCTATAGGGTTCTGTTTCTGGCAGCCAACCTTGGAGTGTCAAAACAAAAGAGGGACAATTCCCCCACAATGCAGTTTGGTTCTAAATGTACAACAATGTACGAAGAAGTGACAGATTGAGACATTATTACACACAGACAAACAGAAAAAACTGTCCCAAGTCCAAGTGTATTGGTATTAGAACAAGCGGTCTCGAATGGCAGGGGAAAACAGTGTGTGTGTGTGTGTGTGTGTGTGTGTGTGTGTGTTGTCAGCGATAGCGCTAGTAAAGCTAGCGTAGCATCCCCGGCTAGTTTATGTGCAGTAATATCTCACAGGTCATTGGTTTAACGGGGTTGCCCATTACTGCCACGGCACAACCAGGACGCCAGAACGATGCTCCTCTCGGCCTCCATAAAGTTGCTTTATGACTTCATGTCCGACGCCAATGCGTTGCCATGTTGGACAAATATCAGTGGCCGGGCGCTTCTGAAAAGGCATCTCTCACGTCTTTCCTAATAATGATCTTTTTGTAGTCCAACAATTGTATTCAAGTGAACTTGTGTCAGGGCTTTTGGTGTGTTTGTAGGGGATATTTAGTTGTTTTATTATTATTATGTCGTATTATGAGGCTACTTTCATGAGGAAGTGTCAGATGTGCTCTGAGAAATGGAACATCAAGCAGTGAAAATGTTCTCAAGAATAAATGAAGTCGTCAAGAGTTTCTCTACTGGATCTGATGAGCATGCCCTCGTGCACCCACTAAGCCCAATGAAACATTTCTAACTTGAACGCAAACCCCATTGTGGTCAACATGTGCTACAGTTTGTAACGGCCATTTAAACAAGACATTTGGAACTGCCTCACTGGCTCTGTACCTCAACTTTGACAATGTCCAATAGTGAGTTATTATTAGTGCGTAAAGTGTATAATGACCACAGTTCTAATGACAGGAAACATAATGCAGTTCTCCCATGCAAGAACCAGAGCAATCATACCGCAAGGCATGCTGGGTAATGGTGGTGCGGGGGCGAGAGACATTACAGTCCAGTGTTGGAGAGGTGAGAGCGAGAGCGACGGCTCGATGTCAGAAGGCGTTTATTTTTCCGATTCAGACTTTTTTTTGGTTTTGTTCTTGAACATATGGAGAAACTATGAACCGTGTCCTCGGTAGCCATGGTAACACAACCGTGTGTGCCTCCACATACGAGTGTGTGTATGTGTGTGTGTATGTGTGTTTGTACTATAAAACTACAGCCTTTTCACCCAGTATACTACTGTCCGTATGCGTCACTGAGAGGTTGTTGTCTTTTTTATGTGTCCCTGCACTCCAGATAAAAGTCATCTACCCCCCGCCCCCTCCACACACACACACACACACACATGCACACGCGCACGCACGCACGCACACGCATAGACTGGGGCTTCCAGAACCCCTGAGCACCACCGCCATAAAGCTACTAGCCACTCGGCCAGGATTCCCCCCACCGGCCGTTAAATCCCCAACCCTCCTCCTCGGCTGCGTTGGGTGGGCCAGCATCGCTCGGCTGGGATCGTGTTCGGTGTCCAAATGTCACCGCGCAGAACCCATGACATGAACGCCTCACAGCCGCCCCGCTCTGAAAGCTTCTGATCTTCTGAAACGCTGTCAAGGAAAACGTTCAACACAACTCCCTGTTCAGATCGATAAATCCTAAATTTCTCATCTTACTGAGACATCTTTACTGCAATGCAGCCTTTAAAATATAGAAATAAACGTTATCTAGTCTCAGTCTCATCATGATATCGATATAATATCTTATTATATTATTTATAAGCATGGTGAACAACTGGCCATAACATTGATTCAGAAACCTCACTTATAAGATACAAAATAATATAAGATATGTAGGGAGCGAAATATATAAAATATAAATAAACAGAGAAGGAGGACATACAAAAGTAAAGAGGCAAAACATGAAGGTGAAGGACACCACAAGAGACATAAAAGTTAAACATCTGCTCGCCCCACATCTGGACACTTTATGATATTACCTTCATATCATATTCCCCTCCGTCTACTCTGCCTAATACTCCTAATGACCCTCTCCACACACACACACACACACACACACACACACACACACACACCTCGCCTCTCAGGTACAGTTAGCCTAATGTAGCATGTAGCATCCTAAGAGATTGAAGTAGAAAACAAATAAATAAAAAATGCTGCATTGTCATCACGTCTGTTACCGCAGAAGCTAAGCTAAGTAGCTGAGACGTGAAGGTCACGATCCGTATCGAAGGAGACCGCTAAACCGCACGTTCCTGAGGATGGAGAAAACACAAATACATATACACGGATCTCATCCCATATACGTTTGACCTCCAAAGCTCTTAAGAAGCCGCAGGTTCAATTCCTGCCGTGTGTCGCCGTCTCCATCCTGGCCTATAGGACGTTACTTTGTGTTGGCGTGTGTGTTGTCCGTCTGTGGGGCCTCCCCGGGGCCCCTCCGCCAGGGGCCAACGCCAGGAGGAGAAAAACACATTAAGCTAATAGCTGCTCTCGGCTTCTTCTCTGCGTCTCGGCGGCCATCTTCCTGTCGGGCAGAGAGAAAAGCCAGTAAACAAATTACCCCATGTTCGCCTAATGTAAAGACCGAAACACCAGGTAGGCATATTTTACAAAAAGGCTAAATCAATTGTGTTGTTGTCGAGTGTGTGAGGTTATTGTTGTCTGTTGGAGGTGGGAGGTGGGTGGGTGGTGGGTGGGGGTGGTGGGTGGGGGGGGAGTGGGTCAATGCAGGTTGACACACTGATGGCTGTAGGCTATATCTCATTGTTAGAAGAAATATAAGATTTCCGATGTGGACAGAAGACTCATTTGGAGGGGGAACGGATGCAAATGTTCCATTTTAGAAATGCATCGTAAACACACTCTACATAAATTCAATGATTCAGACAAATCATGCACTGAGAAATGCTGGAGAAAGCACTAAAGCATGGAACAAAGCATAAAAAATGCATAAGGTGATAGAATAATAGAAGTTGATTTAAATTTGACCTTCACAATGTCATAAGTTAATGTATGTCTCCAGATTTGCATGTTGTCCTTCAACATGGAGATGTTGTGACCTCCTAAAGTCAAGGGACCCAGAACAGCGACAGCGACGCGTTCAGTGCAGAACAACTACACGACAACCACACGCCTTTGTTCACCTCACCCTGCATTACATACCAGACAATATCAACGTCGTGTCCATAGCCGTGCCCTCTGGCATCACCAGCCTGTAGGCCTAGGACTCACTGGGCTTCATGGGAAACGTAGTCCGGAGCGTTTGGCAGCAGCACTTGCGGTTCAAGTGCGACGACGTGCCTGACCTTCAAACACAACCTTGGGCGAAGGAGAGGGGGGTTGGTTTTTCGCTTTTTAATCACGAAGGACATGGAAAAGCAAACAAGCTAATGTCGTATTGGAAGGCTTTGAAGAGATTTCCCAGGGTTTGGTGTGTGAGGAGGACAGATGGTTCCTCCGCATGATGCTGCCGTTGTGATGGTTCTGGGGTGGTGGGTGGGTGGTGGGTGGAGGGGGGTGGTGTCTGCTCGGGTTATGGTTACACACTTCCGCTCCAGTGTGTCTCCGTCTACTGGATCTGGTGTCGCTGTTCCCCTTTGGAGTCTGGTTTGGTTCCTGTTGTCCTGTTTGCTGTGTGTGCGCGCGCGTGCGTGTGTGTGTGCGTGTGTGTGTGCGTGCGTGCGTGCGTGTGTGTGCGTGCGCGTGTGTGTGTGCGCGCCTGTCCTTGGTGTGTGTGCTGTGGGATTCATGGATTCATGGATGGGGGAGGACATTCGGGGACCAGGGATGGAGGCGAGACTGGAGGAGAGGCTAGGGTTAAGGCGCTCATAACACCTCCAGATCACACTGATCACCAGACCACGCCGATAGGAGACTCCTACTCTCCTATCCACCCCACCCACTATCCTCCATGCACGCACGCTCGCGCCAAAAATAGAGCCTTGAAATAAATACTGCAAACAACATGATGTCTATTTCACAGCACAGAGGGGGCGGGGTAGACAATGGTGCCCAGCTTGTTTCCTGGGGTGGCGTGTCTGCTGATCTTGGCAGCAATGTTGACTTGAGAGAGAGAGAGAGAGAGAGAGACAGAGAGAGAGAGAGAGAGAGAGAGAGAGAGAGAGAGAGAGAGAGAGAGAGAGAGAGAGAGAGAGAGAGAGAGAGAGAGAGAGAGAGAGAGAGAGAGAGAGAGAGAGAGAGAGAGAGAGAGAGACATCACATCTTGGTTTGGTTTCAGTAATTGCTACAAGGCAGGGAGAGGTAAAACAGTTGAAAGGCGTAACTCCAGGGGGGTGTGGTCTGGGT
>PIJE02000062.1:911422-927431 GCA_002895965.2 Coryphaenoides rupestris | reverse complement strand
ACCAGTCCTGCGGCCAGGTCCAGCCACTCGGGTCCGTCCTGGCTGAAACTGCAGCAGTCACTGGTTTTCCCGCTGCTGGGTCAACAGCCATTCCCGGGTCCCGGTCCTGGTTGCGCCGCGCAAGCCCCTGCAGTCCTGCTCGCCAAGGTGCCAGCCGTTGCCGAGTCCCGGTCCGGCGGCGAGTCACGTGCTGAGCCAGCCACGCAGCCTGACGCAGAGCTCCACCAGTCCCTGCTGCCAGGTGCCAGCCCGTGCGCCGAGTCCCGGTCCCGGCTGACCGCAGCGCTCCCTTACCAGTCCCTGCTTGTCCAGGTGCCAGCCGTGCCGAGTCCCTCGTCCCGGCTGGGACCGCAGCAGTCCACCAGTCCTGCTGCAGGGTGCCAAGCCACCACGGGTCCCGTCCTGGTATTGCAAGCCGCCCAAGGGAGCTGCTGTGGTCCAGCCGGGACCGGGACTCGGGGTGGCTGGCACCTGGCAGCAGGGACTGGTGGGAGCTGCTGCGGTCCAGCCGGGACCGGGACTCGGGGTGGCTGGCACCTGGCAGCAGGGACTGGTGGGAGCTGCTGCGGTCCAGCCGGGACCGGGACTCGGCACGGCTGGCACCTGGCAGCAGGGACTGGCAGGGGCTGCGGCGGCGCAACCAGGACCGGGACCCAGGATGGCTGTAACCCAGCAGCGGGAAAACAGGACTGCTGCGGTTCAGCCGGGACCGGGACCCGGGGTGGCTGCGACCTGGCCGCAGGGACTGGCAGGGGCTGCGGCGGCGCAACCAGGACCGGGACCCGGGATGGCTGTGACCCAGCAGCGGGAAAACAGGACTGCTGCGGTTCAGCCGGGACCAGGACCCGGGGTGGCTGCGACCTGGCCGCAGGGACTGGTGGGAGCTGCTGTGGTCCAGCCGGGACCGGGACTCGGGGTGGCTGGCACCTGGCAGCAGGGACTGGTGGGAGCTGCTGCGGTCCAGCCGGGACCGGGACCCGGGATGGCTGTGACCCAGCAGCGGGAAAACAGGACTGCTGCGGTTCAGCCGGGACCGGGACCCGGGGTGGCTGCGACCTGGCCGCAGGGACTGGTGGGAGCTGCTGTGGTCCAGCCGGGACCGGGACTCGGCACGGCTGGCACCTGGCAAGAGGGACTGGCAGGGGCTGCGGCGGCCCAACCAGGACCGGGACCCGGGATGGCTGTGACCCAGCAGCGGGAAAACAGGACTGCTGCAGTTCAGCCGGGACCGGGACCCGGGATGGCTGTAACCCAGCAGCGGGAAAACAGGACTGCTGCGGTTCAGCCGGGACCGGGACCCGGGGTGGCTGCGACCTGGCCGCAGGGACTGGCAGGGGCTGCGGCGGCGCAACCAGGACCGGGACCCGGGATGGCTGTGACCCAGCAGCGGGAAAACAGGACTGCTGCGGTTCAGCCGGGACCGGGACCCGGGGTGGCTGCGACCTGGCCGCAGGGACTGGTGGGAGCTGCTGTGGTCCAGCCGGGACCGGGACTCGGGGTGGCTGGCACCTGGCAGCAGGGACTGGTGGGAGCTGCTGCGGTCCAGCCGGGACCGGGACCCGGGATGGCTGTGACCCAGCAGCGGGAAAACAGGACTGCTGCGGTTCAGCCGGGACCGGGACCCGGGGTGGCTGCGACCTGGCCGCAGGGACTGGTGGGAGCTGCTGCGGTCCAGCCGGGACCGGGACTCGGAACGGCTGGCACCCGGCAGCAGGGACTGGCAGGGGCTGCGGCGGTGCAACCAGGTCCGGGACCCGGGATGGCTGTGACCCAGCATCGGGAAAACAAAACTGCTGCGGCCACGCCAGGACCGGGACCCGGGGAGACGGGGGTTGCCTGCCCCGCCGCCGGTGAGCCCGCTGGACGCTCCGAGGACCCCCCAGGGCCAGGCGGGTCCCCTCGTAGCTCGGCGCCGGCGGGGTCTCGACCGTAGGGCGCGATCGAACCTGGGTGATTATGTCCTGCCAGTGACGGATTTCATTTGATCCTGCTGGGTCCATTTTTGGTCGGATCATTCTGTCAGGGGAGTTGGCAGTAGGACCCAATCGCGAGACTCAGACTCAGGGTTATGCAGTATATTCAATGTTATTTATTACCGTGACAGGTAGATGAACAGACAGGCAGGTGATGAACAGATAGGCAGGTAGGCAGGTGAAAGACAGACAGGCAGGTAGGCAGGTAGGCAGGCAGGTGAGGAACAGGCTGGCTGGAGACTGGTTACAATCCATACGGAATGGATCAACAACAGGACTTGTAACCCGGAATTAGCGACAATGATCCGACACCCGTGGGTGGACAGACGGGGCTTTTATGCCATGGTTAATTGCAAACAGCCGCGAACATAGCGCAGGTGCCGCTAATCGTCCAGGGGCGGCACTGGTGCCCGGGAGCCCCGCTAACCCTCCAGGGGCGGCATTGGCGCCCGGGAGCCCGGGGCCACGATCGTGATCGTGACAGGTGGAGGTCTCGGAGAGGAGGATGCTGAGTAAACTACTCAGTATTATGGACAACGCCTCCCATCCCCTGCATGCCACACTGGTGTCACACCAGAGCACCTTCAGCCCTAGACTGAGACGACCGAGGTGCACCACAGAACGCCACAGGAGGTCCTCTCTGCTTGTGGCCATCAAACTCTATAACTCCTCCCCCCTCTGTGGCCATCAAACTCTATAACTCCTCCCCCCTCTGTGGCCATCAAACTCTATAACTCCTCCCCCCTCTGTGGGAGGGACAGTTGAAATACAAGACAATGAACACTGAGCAATATCATGTGCAATATTACCTCTCAACATCATGTGCACTTTCCTCAGTATTACGTACAATATTAATATTACTGTCCAACATCATGTGCAATACTCTATCATGTGCTATATTATTATTAATATTATTATTATTATCTGTCTATAATATTATCTATAACACTACCTCCCAACTCCTGTCATCATCATCATGTGCAATATTCTTAATGTCATGTCCAATAATATTACACTTCAAATACACTGCCAAATTGTTTTCGCCGTCGGAATATCTTATCTCACCTACATATTTGTATATTTAAACTGTAAATGTGTAAATCTGTTACTTTATTTTCATCATTCTGTTGTTTTCCATATTATTGTATTGTATTGCTATGTAGGCCTAACCTGGCACAAGAATTTCCTTCAGGATTAATAAAGTTCTATTCTATTCTAATAATAGTAATAATTATATAATTATATAATTACTTATTATAATAATAATTATTCTAATTATAATATTCTAATATTATTGTTCAAGAAAAAAAATGCCCCCATACACTCAATTCACGACAGTCATTCACGACAGTCAACTACGTCAGGTGGTTACGTCACGCGTCCTCCGCTTTACGGCAGAGCACGTGACCGGACTGGAGGTCACGCTAGTGCTCGTGCAGCTAGCCGCGTGTCGTTACAGGTTCCGATATCATCATCATTATTATTATTATTATTATTATTAATTAATTAATTAATCAATCAATCAATCAATCACAAGCCATGGACAGCAGCAGCGGCAGCGGCGGCGGCGGGGGGTCGGGGGGCCTCATGGGGGGCCTGGGGAGTCTGTTCGGGGGAGGCAGCGAGTACTCCCACACGGAGCTGGCCGGAGTACCGCGTAAGTCTGCACATTACCCTTACTTGTAGCACATTACCCTTACTGGTAGTACACTAGCTTTACTGATAGTACATTATCTTTACTGATGGTACATTACCTTTACTGATTGTACATTACCCTTACTGGTAGCACAGTACCTTTACTGGTAGCACATTACCCTTACTGGTAGCACATTACCTTTACTGATAGTACATTACCCTTACTGGTAGCACAGTACCCTTACTGGTAGCACATTACCTTTACTGATAGTACATTACCCTTACTGGTAGCACAGTACCCTTACTGGTAGTACAGTACAGAGTTGGTGGTTAACATGTATGTTTTGTGTGCAATATTCTTAATGTCATGTTCAATACTTCTTCTCAATGTTATCCATGCAACATTACCATGCTACATTACCTTTCATCATTATGTGCAGTATTCTTAATATTCTTTATATCATGTGCAATACTACCTCAAACCATTATTATTATTACCCTTTTATTACACTTCAATTATTGTACTTCTCCTAGACTTACTGTACATTTGTAAATCTGTTATTATTTTTATTATACTACTGTTTATTTCTCTATTGTTTTATTCTATTGCTATGCAACCTGGCACAAGAATTTCCTTCAGGATCTATAAAGTTCTATCTTATCTTGTTGCATGATGATCGTTGCAGTCACTGGGATGAGCCCCCTGTCGCCCTACCTCAACGTCGACCCTCGCTACCTGGTGCAGGTAAGCCGCTATCCGGGCTGATGGCAGCAGAGACATCTCTACCTCCCTCACTCCCTTCCCCGTCTCCATCTGCTTCTTTACAAATTGGCGTTTCCTCCATTTTCACTGTTTGTTCCGTTTAACCTGAAGGACACGGACGAGTTCATCCTGCCCACGGGTGCCAATCAGACCAGAGGGAGGTTCGAGTTGGCCTTCGTCACTATCGGGGGTTCCTGTATCTCAGGTGAGTTGGGCATTGTATTCTACCACCAGTTGGTGTGAATGTGATTAGCCACTCAAATTGTCCTCGTGACAAAGTATCATACATCTCTGGGAGTGTCCGCCCCCGAGATGTATGATACTAGATCTAGTTAACCAGTTGGTACAGTCCACCTTGGTAGGCTGGTAGTCTGATGTAATCAGCATACATCTTGGCCACAATGCCAATTTTAGTCACATGACAATTTTGAAATGGCTTGTAATGGCTAATATATTTTCAATGCTTATATATATATATATATATATATATATATAATTATTTTCTCTTCTTGTTATTTCTTGCCTACTTCCTCCGTACTGTCGCCTGCCATGTCAGACGAGTTTCACTGTTCAGAATGGCCCTGTGTTGTGATGTGACAATAAAACACTGACTTAACTTTGACTTTGACTAATCACGCTCACACCTGGTGGTATAATAGGGTCCTTTTAAGATGTGCACCTTCCTTATATATCGCCTCACACTGTACGTGTTGACGCTTAACTAATCAAACCCATACTTCACCCGCAGGTGCTGCCTTTGGCATCGTCAACGGCTTTCGGACGGGACTGAAGGAGACCCAAGGCATGCCCTGGTCCAAACCCCGCAACGTACAGTGAGTCCCCTCGGCCTGGTCTCGTCTCGTAGCGGCCCCGATAACTACAAGAACTGAATGACCGAATATGACCTATGACCCTTCTGACCGTTGTTGTCGTCGTCTTCTTCCTACAGGATCATGAACCTGGTGACCAGGCAGGGGGCGTCGTGGTCCAACACGCTCGGCTTCGTGGGTAGGCTTTCCTCTTGTCTCATCGCTGTTTTTTGGAATCCTGCTGTACAGTGTGCAGTGCTGCTGTTTACAGTGTGCAGTGCTACAGTACAGTGTGTTTAGTAGTCTCACTGTGTCTTGACTCTCTGTCTCCCCGGTGCAGCGTTGACCTACAGTGTGTTTGGCGTGGCGCTGGAGAAGATCCGAGGAGCCGAGGACGACCTGAACACCGTGGCGGCGGGAACCCTCGCAGGGATGGTCTTCAAGTCGTCAAGTGGGTGTCTGCCCTGTGTGTGTGTGTGTGTGTGTGTGTATGTGTTTATATGCAGTGTTTGTTTGCTTTGCTGAAGGCGTTTATACCGAATATATATATATCGATATAGAAACACAGGAAATGATGTATGCAAAATACATGTATTTCCTTTTTTTGTGTGTGTTTGGTCGTTTTCCGTAACTTTTTTGCAGTTCATAGTGTCTGTGTTGGACTTTAGTGTCCTGGGAGAAACCAACATGCACACATGTAAAATCCCCTGTTCCACCGTTCCTTTGTTTGACCCCTAGGTGGCCTGAGGGCCGTGGCGCGCGGCGGTCTGGCCGGCCTCGCCCTGTCCGGCGCCTACGCCCTGTACAACAACTGGGACAGACTCACCGGCTCCTCCTCTTCGTCCTCCAGGCTGTACTGAAGTTCCCCCCGGGCTTCAACATCACGCCCCCGACCATTTCCCACCACATGAGTCCCGTGCTCCACAGCTTTTAACCCCCCCCCCCCCCCCCCCCCCCCCACAACGAAGGACCCAGACTCTGGTCGCCGGCGATGTAACTACCGCTGTACCAGACAGGAATGTGAATCGTTGTTTGTTTTTTCCGGGTTCTTCCATACGCACCGTCCAATAATTCACGACAGCGGAGCATTCCAGGATGCACAGGATCCAAACGGAGACGATATTGACTTTGACGTGTGTGTGTGACTTGGAATTCCAGTCCCTTGGCCCCTCCCACGGCCCACCCCGCCCCCCTCCCCTGCAGGATTTGGGTGGGTGACCTTCAAGACGGGGTCAAGGTTTTGTCTCGTTAACTGGGGCGAGAACGGGTTTGTAGAAGTGTGTGTGTGTGTGTGTATATTAATGTATTGTATAAAAATGGCCAAATATCAATTGGGGATGTGTTAGTCTTGAAAGACATAAAAAATGTATAATATATTCACATTTGACTGCATCAGCAGATATCGTTTGTAAAGTAAGGAAAGTGACTCATTCGTAGGCATGTTGAAGTTGCTGTCATGACTTTAATATCGGCCATCGTTACCCGGGAGGAATTGGAACGATCACTTCCGACCTTTTGATCTCTTGAACTCCATGACTTGCCAGTAGGTCACCTGACCTCTGACCCCATGACATGTTCATGTAAATGCTGTATTTGTATTGAATACAAATAAAAACGACACAAGAAGTTCAACAGGATCTCGCTAGTAACACATTTTTATTCCGCTAAATGTTATTTGATTCATGTAGGATTGGTTTGAAGGTGTCAAACCCACGTCAGTCTAATATAAGGGAACGGGTTGAGTTTATGTCGGGAATTAAACCGTACATCTCCAATTTATCTATTGTATGCCAGAGTAATACACAATATACCATATTGTGTACATGATCACGGTGTGCCTAATTAATTAATGCCATTAGTGCCTAATTAATTGATCTGTGATCAGTACATCGACGTGCTTATTATGCTTTAGTCGGTCACTACCTGCAGCAGTTCTTAATTATAATAATATTAATTACCTCATGCATAATAACTAGTGCAGGTTCAAGAACGTCTTGCAGGTAATGAAGGTCGATTTTTAAAAACAAGATCACATAATTTCAGGAGGTAGAGTCCCAGGCCAGACATTCAAGAGGACGTTGTCTTTTAGGGGTCGGGGGTAAACAACCAGAACGTGGACCCACCCAGTTACCCGCTCAGTGCAGGAAGAAGTCCCTGATGCGGGTCGCCTCGATCCATGGGATGTAGGCAGCGGTGCGGGTGAACACGCTGGGCTTGTTCTCCACCGTGCAGCCGATGGGCCCGAAGCTCACCACCCCGTGCACCTCCCAGCGGTCCCGGCCCAGCTGGCAGAGGAGCGGCCCGCCTGAGTCGCCCTGGAGGAGAAGGAGTGAGTGAATCACGCTCACACCTGGTGGTATAATAGGAGTCCATTCATCTTTAGTATTGTGGATAGAACCTCTGGCCCGGAGGTTACCTGGCACGCGGCCGGGGGGCCCTCGGTGTCCCGGAACCCGGCGCAGATCATGGAGTCGCGGACGCGGTCGCCCCAGAACTTCTTCTGACGGCAGGTCTTGTAGTCGATGATGGGCAGGCGGGCCTGGTTCAGGGACTCAGCCAGAGACACGTTCTCCTTCCCACCTGAAACGTCCACAGGTGTGCACGGGTCAACAGGCTTGAAAATATGGTCTCTGTGGCGCTGTGGGTTGAATTTGTGAATGTCTCACTACTTAACTCCTGTCCAATAATGCAGATACTCCTACCTTCTCTTAATACATAAAAATGGTTGGTAGAATTAAAAAAGTGCAAGTACATCGATATTATGGCCTGATATTTTGTTTTCAGGTACCTAATGGTTTCTTCATTAGTACTAAAAGGCTCGTAATAAGTGGACTATTTATTCCACGAAAAGGCCCTTTAGTCAAAATAATTCCCCAGAACTTGCAGATGCAAAAAATGTCTTAAACCTAATCAAGTTAAAGTACCAACAGCAAAAGTGTGCTGTTCTTGAGTAGTCTCTTTAAAGCACATCTTGAACCACTCTGCTCCCATGCACTAACCCCACCTATGCATGCACTAACCCCGCCTATGCACCCACTCACCCCGCGTGTCCCCCCAGCCCGTGACCCAGCAGTAGTGTCCCGGCTTCAGGCTGGTCTGCTTGCGCGGCAGGCAGGCGTAGCGGATGAAGTTGGACGGTACGATGTCTGCGCCGGCCTTCACCAGGGCGATGTCGTAGTCCAGCTCGCTGCGCGTCGGGTAGCGGAAGTGCTCGTGGCGGTAGATGCGTTTCACGGGGATCACGCGCTCCGGGATCTCGGACCGCTTGAGACGGTGCTTCCCCAGGACGATCCTCCAGCTGCCCGCGTCCTCCGCCTTACCCCTGGAACCCGGAACGGATGTTCAACCCCCACCTCTCTTATCTATGGGCCTTGGGGACATTGTCACAGTCTGCCTCTGTCCCCCTCAAGTATGATTTATTGCTTTGGAGTTTATTGCACCCCGTGCTGGACTGTAATTCCATGCATGTTCCCGTGTTTTATTGTATCTGTTCATTCATTGTTTACTGTTTTTATTTTATGGTCTGATTTTGGTTAGTTTACTCCCTGTTTTGTCTATCGGCCACTTTGTTTCAGCTGTTTCCACTTCCCTTGTCAGTCTCCCTATTTATACCTGCCCCTGTCTTGTGTTCTTTGTTCGTGTTGTCGTCTTATGTGTGAGTACCTGTTGCCTCTTCCTGTAGCCTGAACCAGCATTTTTTTTATTAAATCATTTGACTTTACTTTCCTGCCTGCATTTGGGTCCTCGTTTTTACCGCTTTGTCATATTGACAGATAAGTTAACGATGGAGTTGGGGAGAGATGGCGTGTAATATCAACGAAGTAGCAGGGATATCTGGGTGCAGGAAACATTGCTCATTTGCGTATATTGCCCACATTGACATGATACAAAGCCGGGTTGAAAGTTGTCGAAGTTCCCCTTTAACTTTATATCCCATTAATCCAGTGCATTTTATGTTACTTGTACTCCATACACTGCTAAAAAGTTTGATTTAAATTGATGTGGACTACAATTCGTATAATTAGGGAAACTCTAAGGGAACTGCCATCTCCCAGCTCCCAGAGGAACCCATCTAACTCCCAACCCCGTTGTACTGTCTGTAAATACACATGATGTGACCGAATGCCGGGCCTTACTTTTGGAAGCAGTGGGCGGCGGTGAGGATCCAGTTCTTGTGGATCAGAGTTCCTCCGCAGACGTGGATGTAGTGCTTACTACCCCGGGGGCGAACCTATGAGGGAATAATCATTCAACGTTGATCATCACTTTGCTGAAATAAAAGTATTTATACATTCAATAATAATGGACATTTTTCTAATTTTTTTCTCATTTTGCTTGCCAAAATGAGACAAGGCAATTCAGTCAAAAGAGGGAAATGACTAATCTTAGTATTATTATATAGTACTTGGAATTGTTTAGCCTATTGTATGTTCTTAGATGTTGGTAACGCGCTCAGAATGGCACGCCTGCTGTTATCCCAGCTATTATGCAGGCAACCTAGCAATTATGAAACTCGTTCTATTAACCTTGCAACTATGAATGCTTGAAACCTGCTCTATTCTTATCTTTATGTACCTCAGGCCCTGAGGGGGGCTAGGGCTAGGGGGGTGTCAGAAATCACTTGGCCCATAATCATCTGGCCTGTGAAGCCCTTTGAGACTGTATTGTACTGTATTGTACTGTATTGTGATAAAGGGATATACAAATAAAATGTACTTGACTTGACTTGAATAGAAAAGTTGTCAATGGTATTGTAAGTAAAAGTGTTGTGGTGTGTGTGTGGGCTTGTGCTGTACCTGCAGGGAGACCTGCCAGGGCCAGGAGTGAGGTTTGGCCTCGTTCCCCGACACGATCCTCTCCGCCATGTTGGGTTTGAAGTGGGCCGTGCCGCAGTCATTGGGCCAGTCTAGGAGCGTGCACACACACACACACACACACACACACACACACACACACACACACACACACACACACACACACACGATCACACACATCAAAACTAACTTCAGGATACCAGCATTAGTTTCTATTCTCAATCGATGCCGTGTGTGTTCAAGATTCAAGATTCCTTTTACTCTAATGCAATTCTAAGTCCAATAGTCCAATAATCCTATAGTGACTATAGGATTATTGGACTATTGGACTTTCAATTACACTAGACTTATACTATTGGACTATTGGACTATTATTAGACTTTTTGGACTATAATATAGTCCAATAGTCCAAAAATTCCAATAATAGTCCAATAGCGTCACGCGTGTGGCTGTCCGGTGGGCCGCCCGCTAAATCGATATCCCACCCGCATCCCTGTCCCCCCGCCCCCTTCCTCACCCAGGTGGAGGATCTTGTGTTGCCGTGTGCGTCCCGCCGGCGCCAGGGCGTACGAGTCCACGGGGGCGGGCCACCAGAGCCCCAGCAGCAGGAGCAGCAGCAGCAGCGGCGGCGGCCTCAGGAGAATGGGTGGGAGTCCGCTGAAGGCCATCGTCTCTGTCGGCGGCGGCCGCGCGTCCCGGAACTATTTATACCGGCAGCCAAACGCACGCAGACGACGCACACATGCCCAGATACACACAACAGTAAATGGGGTGGGGGGGGACAATGAGAGGCACAGCAACAAAGACCGAACCCTGGATTGTTCTCCTGTAGCTGTGAAGGGTTTTTTTTTTGCTCTCCCCCCCCTGACAACTGACTCTGGGTACAGGAGGGGTCCTATCAGCACTTTCGAGCACACGATGCAAATATACACATGTATGTACACACACACACGCACACACACACACACACACACACACACACACACACAACACACACACACACACACACACACACACAGGACAAAGGCGAGACCACACTGTAAACAAATATGTGTACACACAAACACACACACACACCGATGCACACACACACACGTTATGCAGAGTCATGTGTAGGCCATGATCAGATACCGTGACATCCATCCGGTCAAATGTTGACACCATGGCAACACGCTGACCTGGAAATGAACCTGATCGACTGTACTCTCGTCATCCCATGTGACTCGGCACGACTCAACAGAAAAACAACAACAACATTGGTGTGACTAAAGATACTTTTAATGACAGCGTCAACACCCAGCGACGGTGGAAGTTCGGTGGAATTCGACATAAACATTTTGGGGACAAACGATTCGCAGTTACATGGCTGGAATATCAACACCGTTAAACAAGAGCCTGTTTGTTTGTTTGTCCACAGCAAGTCTGTGTGTGTGTTGTTTTTCCCAAACCCGGTGAAATATGACAATAACTGCAGTGGAAGCACCCAGTGGGTGGAGGCTGTCCTGCGGTGAAAGGGGAGTTGCAGAATGGGTGCCCGCTCATCCGAATGGCACCCAACGGACTGAATTGGTCGTTCCCCTCGTCTCACTGCACCTCCCACCCTGGTTCACCAGGTTTACACCAGCCAACGGTGTGATGGAGTCTGCTTCGTAGAGTAAAGACGTTATCGTGGCCACACACACAAGTTTGTTTTTCGTACGCTCAGTTTAGAGAGCAGAGCTTAGCTCAGTTTGGTGTCGGAAACACTGGTCCATGGGTCCAAACTCTAGACACATTATGGGTCCATTTTAAAACAAGGGTATTCTTACAGATGTTTATTTTAGTTTCTAGGGATCGATGATGTCACCTTGTATGTCGTTGTGGCATTCACCTGAACTTTGAATCCCAAAAATGGAATGTCTTCACAATAGTAGTTGAAATAAATGTCCAATAAAAATGTACTCAGTTGTGGTCTTTGCTGGAGCCCCCACACCAGGGCTTCTTCAGCGACCACATCACCCCCCTCCTGAGGCTCACACGTGGGGAGGATGATGACGACGACTTGTGTTCTGGTGCATCCTCGATGGGATGGAGGCTCTCCTCCCTCTTTGCTTCCAGCTTCCTCTTCTCGTAGACATCATCTGCCAGGTCCTGCTTCTGACTTCCGCCTTTCCCGAGCTTGCTCTCGGGGTCCGCTGTCACACCACCCTCACCTTCACCCTCCACCACAGCCGTTGCCACCTCCTTGACTTCCAGAGCTTTGGTCTTTGTGGCTCTGCTTTTGTGTACAACTTTGGTGACTTTGGCCTTTTGGGTCGCCTTCTTTTTGGGCGGCCGGGGGCTCTGCCTGTCCTTGCCCACCCGCAGTTTCAAATGCCTCTGTATGGCCAGGCTGAGCTCCTCGGCATCCACGGTGCTCCCGTACACGTCCCAGGTCATGCCCTCCTCGTCCCACTGCACCTGCTTCATGCTGCTGCGCCGGCCCACCTCATCCCGCAGCCGGAACCGCTCGTCCCCCTGGGCCTTCAGGCAGGACCTCCGGCGTCCCATGGGGGGCACATTGGTGGGGGATGTGCTGGTCTCCCACACCAGGGATGGGGAGCTGTCCTCTCTCTTCTTCTTCCCCTCCTCCTCCTCCTCCTCCTCCTCCTCCTCCTCCTCCTCCTCCTCCCCACTCTCCTCGAAGAACATGCTGGAGGAGGGGGAGACCAGGTTGGAGTTGGACCCCACAGAGGAGCGCAGGTTCAGCCTGGAGCCCGGCGGGGAGCCCAGGACCGAGTGGGACGTATAGGACACGTTCCTCTTGAGGTTCCACCAGGAACCAGGAGGGGACGCCGTCTGCACCGCGGTGTCCACCCGCTTCACTTCAGGGGACCGTGGCGTCGCCTGCTCCACCTTAACCTCATCCTGGGCGTACCCCCTGGAACCTCCTTGAGGCCTTTTCGACAATGCCACCAAGGCCAGCCTCTCTTCTAGCCTGGCGTGGGCAGAGTTGCACCTGCAGCACACAACACCGCTCAGGCCCGAGTCGCTCAGGGAACACACCAAGGGGAACCTCCATCCACGGTCGACACGGAAGCCGGAAGGTGATGAGGATCCCGGCTGCCATGGCAACCTGGTGTCTTCCTGGTGTCCTGGTGGTGACTCTTGTTCCTGTATTTGTGAGTCTGATGGTTGTGTGTGCAAAATGTGCATGTGCTCTTCCTCACCAACATCCACAATGGAGTGTGTTCCTCCAGACACACCGGGCCGCTCCTCCAAGGTGCTGGCCACGAGGTGCTGTGAGCCGGTCTGAACCTCTGTGTCCCTCGCCGGACCGACGGAGGGATTTAACGGATTTAAGGGAGGTGGAGAAGGAGGAGAGCAAAGGTCGGTCCGGATGCACTCGTTTTCCATATGGGGGAATCGTCGGCAGGGTTCAGGTGAGATGGGTGGCAAGGGGGAGTGTGGGGAGGGTGGCATCGGTGAAGCCGTACAAGCCTCTGGTTGTTGTGTGGGACGCAGGTGGAGGTGGTGAGGGCAGTTGGTGGTGGTGCTGCCCACACGGAGGTGGTGGTGGTGGTGTTGGTGGTGGTGGAGGCGAGGGTAGTAGACCTGTGGCGCAGGGCCGACATGGGGACGGGGTGTTGGCGCGGCAGGGAAGGAAAACAAAGGAGGAGGAGGTCGGCGGCGACAGGGGGCTCGCGGGAGAAGGGGAATCGAGCTTGGGCGAGAGGGCTTCCTGGGCCCGACTCCAGGGGTGCGCGGCGGCGGCCCCTCCTCCTCCTCCTCCCCCTCCCCCCCTCCAGACAACACTGTCCGGGGTGCTGCAGTCGCTTGCAGGGTGCTGCTTGCAGGTGGCTCCACGCTCGCTGGAGGCCGAGGGGCGGGGCCGGGGGCGGGGAGCCGGCGGCGGGGGCGGGGCCCAGGTGGCTTCTGGGCGGGATCTGAAAGGTGTGTAGTTGTGTGTTGGTGCTGGCGCTTCGCTTAATGTCCTGCCGGGTCAACGCCGGGTCCCAGGGGGGCGGGGCTCCCGTCGCGGTCATCAGCACGTCCATGGAGCTCTTGGAGAGGGAGAAGATGGGCGAGTCCTCTGCTTCCTCGGAGGAGGAGGAGTCGACTTCCTCTTCCTCCCCCTCCCCCGTGCAGGCGGCGTCGTGGGAGGAGGAGGAGGAAGTGACATGGGTGATGCCCGACTGGAAGGCGGACCTCCACGGCGCTGCCATGGCAACAAGACTGGAAGTATTAAAGGCAGAGGTGTTAAACTTTATGTACACACACACACACACACTGACACACACACATGCATGCATACTCCTGATTAGCCTAATCAGATTACAGGGTCCAGATTGCTCGATAATGTCGATGAAATGTGGTTTGTGTGGGGCCGGATTTAAAAGAGCATTTGGGATTAATTAGCCGATTAAGAAAGGAGTTGTCTATTAGCCTTCCCCTTAGCGCTGTCCCAAACTGACCTGCCAGTCAGTCAGTCTTTGCTACGTGACCCACATGACCCACATGTCCCTGTCCTGAAGCCACCTCTGTACCTCTACACCTGAACCACCCCACTTGACGGCTACCAGCTCGCTCTCCAGCCAGCACCCCACAATCACTCCACAATATTACTATTCCATTTATCGTTTGTACTTTGTCGCTTTTAATTGTAATGCTTTGTTACTCCATTGCATGTCTGTTATGACACCCATTGCATTCCGAACCGTCCCTGGAAGGAGGGATCCCCCACTCTGAGTTCCTTCTCCAGATTTCTTCCTTGTTAATTAAGGAAGTCGTTTCTTGCCCTTCGGGGGGCGCTATAGGGCTAGGTGGGGTGGTGTCATAATCACATGGCCCCATAATAATCATATGGTCTGTAAAGCCCTTTGAGACTGTAACTGTGATTAAGTGCTATACTAATAAAATTGACTTGACTTGACTTGACCCTCATAAGTCGCCAAATTAAATGTAACGCCAACTGGAAACCTACAGCTCAGGGAGACGAAGAGTAGTCTTACCTTTAGAGTTCAGACCCTGGCTTCTGCCGGGGCGTTCATTTTATATGTTAACAGGAGGACACACATCATTCATAAGATGGCCGCCTTCCTTCATCTCCTCACTTCTGCCATTCCTCCTCCATGACTTCTTCTGAAAATCTCTTTTTGGAATGCAAAATGTCTGTCTCTCCTGTGCTCGTCTTGAATAGTGGTTGACCCTGCCCTCTCTGTCACAAGTCTTTCCTGCTCAGCTAAAGCCACCGCTGCTAATGCGTGTCTTACTGTGTGTATGTGTGTGCATGTGTGTGTGTGTGTGTGTGTGTGCGCGCTTGCACAGGTCGCTATGCTACCTTTAGCTCATTAAGGATTAGTGCCCTTTCATCTTATTAGCTGTCCAATCTCCGCAGAGGGGTTGTGTGAGTTTCTGTGTGTGTGTGTGTGTGTGTGTGTGTGTGTGTGTGTGTGTGTGTGTGTGTGTGTGATCATCTAAGCCAGGAAGGACTAGAAGCATGTATTTATAGCAAAAGATAAATTTGTATAGCAAGACAGTTATAAATAGTAACAAGCATTTCAACTTTAAATTGACCCAATGGAACAGAATAGGAACATTTTTGACATACAAATTTTAATAAGGTGTTAAAATTTAAATATGTGTGCAATAGCAGCGGTAAATGGTGTTAAAGGAGCGACAGTAGATCAATCAAAGATTAAATAGAAAATATATGAAAACAAACTAAGCAAAAGGGTGAACAAGTTTTCCCACAAATGATCAAAAAGCGAGCTATCAGCTCAAAGTGGTGAGAATCTCCCATCTGTGACACCGCTGCCCAGCACTCCTGAATCTCCAAGCAGAACAGAGGAAAGAACTTGTACATGTTCAGTTCAGTAGAAAGTAGAAAGTCTGTTGTCAGTAGAGTCCATTGAGACGAGGAGAAAACACAAGACAGAGAGAGAGAGGTTACAGCCTACAAGAAACTTTCTGAACCCTCTGAACGCCTGAATGGAATTGAGAAGGAAAAGTCTCACCACAAACATTAAACACACATTTGGTGAGCAGTCTGTGTGG
>PIJE02000062.1:876422-906422 GCA_002895965.2 Coryphaenoides rupestris | reverse complement strand
GCACCTTATCTCTCTGATTAGCGACGGCTATCTCTCACCCTGCTGTGACCCCGACTTACTTTGATTGAGTTCAGCGCACGGTGACGTGAGGGCAGCATTGACTGATTTATTAATTCATTTATTTATTCAACCGCCTCATGAAAGAGTTTGTTGTTTGGTGGTGAATAGTTGAGAAGAATCTATGATAAAGCAATAAGGAAAAGGCCCTAGCAGGACAACAACAGGACAAAAACCAAAAAACGTAGTGGCCTATTTATTGCATAAGATCATGAGAAGAACATTAAACGAAAAGTGGGTCCACAATTATATAATGACTATGTTACATTAACCATGTTATAACGAAAGGGAATTGACCCGGCATGGAGCATTGTGGAAATGACAAAGTAGACTGAAGATGTTCATAAATAATAGATGCAGATACAATTTCAAATGAATAAAGTGTTTTACATAACTCATGTCATGGAACATACTAACTTATTTCTAATTTATTTTCCATCCACATTCACCTTCGGGTAATTCCTGGGGAAGCCAGTAGGGGCGCTGGGGAACATTAAACGTGTTGTCGCGTCACACAGGAGCAGCAAAAGAAGAACCGAGTGAGGAACCAGCAAGTCGTGCCCACTGGTGCACTTTACCACCAATAAAACATAAAGATTTACTTAATAAGCTTAATAATCATTCCCATACACCATGAGGATAAATGACAGCACGTTGCTTGAAGGGGAGAAGGTCGTGTTGGTGCCTTACAACGCCTCCCATGTGCCCAGGTGATTATTACCCATTTAATTGATCACTAATTTGACGAATTGGACTAATTTGTTAATTGGATTGATCATCCTGATGGCCTCTGTCTGTCACCATTCAACCTGAATAAATACTTTGCATTTGGGTTTTGTTGGTTGGTTTTGTTATCTCAGGCTGGCCCCCTGCCTACATAGGCTGCACATAAATGTCATTTTTATTATTATTATTATTATTATTATTATTATTATTATTATTATTATAATCTCTTATCTCATGTGCAATACTCTCCATCATGTGCTATATTATTATTATTATTATTATGAATATGTTATCTCTAAATATGACCTGTAATACTACCTCTCATCATCATGTGCTATATTATTATTTTGTATTATTATTATTATAATAATCTCTATTCTCATGTGCAATACTCTTATCATGTGCTATATTATTATTATTAATATCATGTTGTCTCTAAATATTACCTGTAATACTACAACTCATCTCCTCTCATCATCGTGTGCAATATTCTTAATGTCATGTGCAATACCTCTCCTACATTACGTGCAATATTCTTAATATTCTTTCGATCAGGTGCAATATGTCCCCTAACCATTATTATCACAGCTGTATTACACTTCAATTATGCCAAATTGTTTTCGCCGTCTGAATATCTTATCTTGCCTATATCTTTTTATATTTTGACTGCACATTTGTAAATCTGTTAGTTTAGTTTATTTTTATTATTCTGTTGAGTTCTCTATTGTTGTATTGTACTGTATTGCTATGCAACCTGGCACAAGAATTTCCTTTGGGATTAATAAAGTTCTATCTTATCTTATCTTATCTCTGTGATCTCTGTAATGTTGCTCCAGGTACCACCAGTGGATGCAGTCCCCTGAGCTGCAGCAGCTGACTGCCTCTGAGCCTCTGACCCTGCAGCAGGAGTACGACATGCAGAGGAGCTGGAGGGAGGATAATGACAGTAGGATAATGCAGACATAATGCAGCACACATTTAACATGTGAACAAAACAAGAAATATGATTACATAAGTGGTGTTGATAGATGTGATCGTCAGCTTTGGCTCTTGATAATAACCGAAAGACTTTAGGAAGATGAATGGTCTACCCATATCACTAAAACAACAACAACAATGTGTAATATTGGTGTTTCCGCTTCAACATTTACACTTACATTTAGGGCATTTAGCAGACGCTTTTGTCTGAAGCGACTTACAAACAGTACATTTGCCCAAAGAGGGTGAAACAACAATAGGCCGATGGCATATCGCTGACAATACAGTAAGATTGGAATAAAACAAGTTTCACGTGATTCAAGATGTTTATTCGTCACATATGTACACATACAGGATGTGCAGTGAAATGAAAAAGTGGCGATGCCAAGCGGAATGAGCAACAGACCAATACAAATATCACAAATTGAATTGGAGGGATCAGAATCAGAATGTGCTCATAATTGCAAGGTTGTCAGCAAAATAGCTAGGATAGAAGATAGCTAGGGTATGATGCAAGACAGTGCTAAGTACCATACGAACATCCAAGATCCCCTTTCCTTTGTATTGACTCAGTGTTTCTGTGCTTGTTGGCCGTGAATTAAATGAAATCTCCATCTCTGACTTCCAGAGTGCACCTTCATCATCCTGGACAAGCAGCTGTGGTCGGACCCCGGGGTGCAGGAGGAGCAGAGCATGGTGGGAGATGTCAACATCTTCCTGACCGACCCCAGCGACCTCTCCCTGGCCGAGCTGGAGATTATGATTGCCGGTGACGCACCCTGCGGAGTTATCTATTCTAGATATGATGTGGAGATGAATGATAGATACATACAGTACTTCATTCGTGCATACTTTGTCCATTTGTTTAGAAGTCGATGACTTTGTTTTGAATAGAAATGTGTCTAATATATTGTAAAGGTTTTGTATCGGTTGGTTTTATGTAGATCTTTTTGTTTTGTTTGGATGACATTTTCTTGAATGGATCTGTATGTAGAACTCTTTATGTCATACTCAATATGTAGTACTCTATATGAATAAGTATTTCTGGATGGTGTCTTGTCTCGTGAACAGAGCCCAGCTACAGGGGGAGGGGCCTCGGAAAGGAGGTCACATGCATGATGATGTGCTACGGTGAGCGGACCAATCACGGACAACCAATAAGACGACGCCAACTTTAACAATATAACAGCAACAGCAAGTCTTATTCCGGTAGCGATGCGGTGTCACAACCACCTGACTCTTCAAAACCTCTCCACAGGAATCTCCAAGCTGGGGATCCAGAAGTTTGAGGCGAAGATTGGCCTCGACAACACGGTTAGCATCGCCATGTTCAAGAAGTTCCACTTCCGAGAGGTCAGAAACAACACTATCAGTGACGATTGCAAGAATGAGTACTTGAAACTTGTTCTATTCAGATCTTACTCTTAAGTTAATAGAACAAGTTTCAAGCACCCTTAATTGCTAGTTTAACCCCTTGCTGTTAAACCACAAGTTAGAATTAGAATAATATAGAATTCCCCCTTTAACTCGATTTCTCTGTTTTTCCCTGCAGCTCTCTGTGTGCAAAGTGTTCAAGGAGGTGACCCTGGGCATGACAGTGGACCAGTCCATCCGGAGCAAACTCCTGGGGGACATGGCGTACGTGAAGGAAAGACAATATCAGATCCCCCCATTCCAACCGATCGGAGCGGGCGTCATGACGACGACGACGACCAATTAACAAAGCTGCCATTGGCTGCTTATGGACTTCTCAGTGTGTGTGAGAGAGTCGGGTTATTCCAGACAAGTTGGGGAACCCCCCAGTGGAAAGTGGACCGCTCCGGACTACAACTCCCAGAAGCTCTCGGGGAGCAGAGAACTCTCTTGGTGTTTGTGTGCCAATGCATGCAACGCACATGTGAAGATGTGCGACTGTCTTTGTAGAGATAGCAGAATAACGTGTATTGTGTCATTTTGTGTGTCATTAATGTGCTACTGTAACTATAGTAACCTAAACAAACCATTCTATATTGATGTTTTCAGGACAGTGGCATAAATAAATGTCTGTCATACAGACTATTACATCCACGTCGTGAACATTTATTTAATGACCATCGACTCCCTGATCCGGGTTGTATCATAATTTATATCTATTACATTTTTAGATATAGATCACCATCATAGCTGTGTCATGTCAAGATCTCCGTAACCAACGCTGTCCTCACCCTTAGTTACTGTGTATCTTTAGAAAGCGCTAAATATAGTCTGCAGACGTCGGCAATTGAACCCAGAACCTTTGAGCGGTGAGTGGACCACCCCTTCAAGACGCTGGTGACCCCAGTTACAGCCTTGGGTTCTTTATTGTATGGCAGTCAATAATTTAATCCGTATTTTTTGATAGGGCACGGAAGTTCTCAGTGTCGAAAGGTTCTGTGCTGATTCTGTGCATTATCAGCTCTGTAGATGCTTGTTGGAGAGCTCAAAAGATGTTTGCAATCTAGACGTGTTTTAATTAAAGAGGACGTATTACGCCACCAGGTGTGAGTGTGATTAGCCATTGCAAGCCATTTCACAATTGCCACGTGACTACCATCTAGTGACATCACAAATGTGAATGTCCACCTAGATGTATGCTGACTAGATCAGTTTACCTGTCGGTACAGTCCACTGGGTAGGCTGATCTAGTAGTTATACACTTGTGATGTCACTAGGTAGTGCGACGGTAGTCACATGGCAATTGTGGCTCGCAATGGCTGATCACGCTCACACCTGGTGGGGTAATGTGTCCCCTTTTTAAGTATTATGTTTGTAGCACGAGTTGAACTGTGATGACCTTAAGATAATGCCTAGTTTTCTTGTTGATGAAGTCGTTTGCAAAGGAGTCACAATTCTCAGACTTTTCTGCAGTGTGAATCCATTTAATAATAATTATGAAATATTTGGTCAAAGCTTTACAAAATAATTACAGAACCCTGCCTCTGGCATCATTTCAAGGGAAGCAGCACATTTTGCATTTCAGTGGTCAGTAGTGAACTCAGATCTCCCATCTCCAACCGTTGTGCTGCAGATGGACGAGGTTCAGGAGTTTGCACGTTCTAACTCATCATGACGGATCAAACGGACCAAAATTAAAATTGCCTTGCTCTTTCAAAACTCAAACCATCGGCTACATTGTCTAATACCTGGCAACCCGCAAGCTTCGAATGAATGCCCAGACTTTCTATCGAGGTGAATGTAAAAAAAATGTATATATCGCATACGCTTGTGATACCTGTTAAGACAATTAATCGGATGAAGAAAGAAAAAATGATCTGACACCGACCTCAGGAACAGATTTGACTGCCTCTTGCTGACTTAAGAACAACCTAAGATAAAATGGACGCCTGGAATCCCTCGATGACACAAGCCTGTGTCCGAGCGTTACTTAGCGGGCATACTGGAAGACACAAAAATAAGCAGAGAAATGTTCAACGAGATGTTATGTAAAACCATGTAAAATAAATGAAAGATTACAAACAGGGAAACAAGAGCAACAACAATTCCATAGGAATTTTTTTTAGAGGGTCTTTGTTTTGTTGCCTTTGTCCTTTGCCCCGTTTTCGACCGAACCAGATTTCGTCTCACACCCTCAATGCAGGATGAACGGGGAGGAAGGGAGGGGGAGGTGGCTTCGTATCTTAGACATTCACTATATCCACTTTTAGTTTAGTAAAAATAAAAATAAAAGCGAAACAATTAATGATCATTCCACATTTTCCACACACACCCCCACACACACATACTGACACATACACACAGGCAGGCAGACCACAAAGCGGTCGGTAAGGACGACCGATGATGAGAAAGATCTTCTCCAGGTTCAGTTCTTAGACGCCCCCTGGGTGGACTCCAGCAGCTCCTGGGCCACAGCGGACCAGTCCTGCACCAGCTGCCTTAGCACCGCCTCCTGCCGCCGTGCCCAGGACAGCCCCGCCTCCAGGGCGGCACCGACGGGCACACATGCCGCCTCCTCGCGCAGCGCCGTGAGCTGGCAGGCGGCCACGGCACCGGCCAATCCCAGCAGCAGCAGGAGGAGGAGCTTGAGGAGCAGGCCAATCGGAGAAGAGCGCTGCGGTTTCGGGGCGGGTTCCACTGCGGCTTTTTTGTCTGGAGGAGGAGACAAGTTATGATGGATGTTATTCTGGTGGAGGAAGTAACTCCGTAAGGTTTTAGAAAAAAAAACACTGCACATATCGAGTTCCATCGGAGCAAGTGTACGTCAATTCAACTTTGAAGTTACCAAAGAAGCCTCGTCCTCTTTCAAAATAGTTCCATGGCCTGTCTTTTACCTCAGACATGTGAGGTTTACACAAGTAGTGAACCAGACCCCCACCCCTACCCGCTGCCTGCCCGTTCCTCTTCCTCTTCTCCTCCTTCTTCTTCCTCTGGTTCTCCTGGGCGGCCGCCGCGTCCATCTGAGCCTGGTACTCCTTCCTCCTCCTCTCCTTCTCCTCCGCCTTCTCCCGCTTCCGCACCTCCCGCTCCCGCGCCTCCCGCTCTCGCTGCTTGGCCTCCTTCTTCTTCTCTTGTTCTACATTGGGAGGAAGAGGAGGGTGAGGAGGAGGATTCTTAAAGTCATTGTCTTGAATTAATTCGGCTAGACGACTGGCACCTGTGCCCCTGTCTACATGGTACCTGGATTCTGATACTCTAATACAGAGCGGCTGACTCGGCCATAAGACTTTGTTGGACAGGACCCACCTCTCTCCTTCAGGAAGCGCTTCTCTCTGGCTTTGTCCACCTCCTCTTGGACATCCTTCATGTGCTGCAGAACCTACCGGTGGGAAAACAAACGCAAACACACAAGCAGTAAATAACACAGCCGCTCAACCAACATCATATCACATCCTCGCTTGTTGCATGGGTTCTCTCGCTCTCCAACTCCTACTCTACCTCTCTCTACCTCAGCGACTCACCTGGGCAGCACACTGTTTGCATTGCTTCTCGTCCAGGCAGTCCCCAGCTGCCTTGGCCAGCTCTGGGCCCAACGGGTTGTCCTTCAGGTCCAACCACTTGATGTTCTGGAGACACACACATACACAAGAGTAAAAGGTTGATCTATACCGACATAAATACGCCATAGGTCTCTTCAGCACCGCATAGCACCATGTGTTGCGTCTGTGTGTGTGTGTGTGTGTGTGTGTGTGTGTGTGTGTGTGTGTGTGTGTGTGTGTGTGTGTGTGTGTGTGTGTGTGTGTGTGTGTGTGTGTGTGTGTGTGTGTGTGTGTGTGTGTGTGTGTGTGTGTGTGTGTGTGTGTGTGTGTGTGTGTGTGTGTGTGTGTGTGAGACTTTTACCCCGAGCTGGGAGAAGCTGACGGGAAGAGCCGACAGCTTGTTGTTGTACAGGTCCAGGTGCTGCAGGTTGCAGAGGTTGCCCAGCTCATCGGGCAGACCGGTCAGCTGGTTCTTGCTCAGGTCCACCTTCACCAAGTGAGTCAGCTTGCAGAACTCTGGCTGCAGAAAAGAAGAGAAAGAGAAAGAAATCCATTTGGGCCATTTAGTGTCTATTGTTCTCAAAGCTTTCGAGTGGGTTGCTTTTGTTGCAGACAGGGACTTACAGGGATCGACGTGATGTTATTGCAAGACAAGTCGAGAACCGTTGCTTTACGGAAGGCAGCCTATGGGGGAGAGGAAGATATAGGACACACATACATACAACTATTATTATAAGGCCTATTTTCAGCAGAACATAGGGAAAGCATGGGAAGCACATTGTCTCTTGATACTGCATTATATATTGTGGGGCGGCAGTAGCTCAGGAGGTAAGAGTGGTTGTCCGGTAACTGGAAGTTTGCTGGTTCGATCCCCGGGCTCCTCCCCCTCCTAGCTAAGTGTCCCTGAGCAAGACACCTCCTAACCCTAACTGCTCCTGACGTGTTGGTTGTTACCTTGCGTGGTTGGCACTGCCGTTGGTGTGTGAATGGTGAATGTGAGGCAATACTGTAAAGCGCTTTGGATAAAAGCACGATATAAACGCAATCCATTCACTATTTATATGCTGCATTGTGAGGGTTGTAACAGTGATGATGCCAATGAATCAGTTCCTGTTTGATCACATTCACACACACACCCATAGATAAGTCAATTGAAGTAATCAATAATGAACTTCTCACCAGTTCTTTGACAGGCACCTCTGACAGGTTACAGAGACTCAGGTCCATCTCATTCCCATTCATCTTGTCCTTCAGATTCACCACTTTGCTGCCTTTACTCATCTTGGCTTCTTGGCTATAGGAACACAAATAAATCATAAATAAACACAATAATCAATAAGACAACAAGGCAGGTGAACGACACACACACACACACACACACACACACACACACACACACACGGCACTGTAAACACTGACAACATTATGTGCATTTTTTTACAGAGTGAGGCTCACCTGTTTAGACCTTGATTTGCTCTGATCACAAAGTACACGTCAGCAGAAGCTGTGGAATGGGCGTATTAATAATGATAATAGTGATAATAGTGATGATAATGATGAGGATGATGAGGATGATGATGAAGTGTAGCTGGTGCAGGAGGAGCACAGGGACTGAGAAGTGGCTGAATGAAGATCCACGTCACAGACTGGATCCCTCCGCGGAGCATCGGCACCGCAGCGCCCCCTGCAGCGCCGGAGGACACACTGCGCGTCGTTCACTTTATTATTATAATTTTTTTATTTGCGTTTTAATTGTTCAGTTGTTTGTCTCTCTTAACTGTTCAGTTGTTCATTTTGGAGTTGTTGATTTTATTTATTAGTTTCGTTTTAATCCTTTTATATGAGCGTGGATTTTACTGCTTTTTTTGTTTCATTTGATCGTTATATTAAGAGAGATAAGATAAGATGAGATGAGATAAGATGAGATAGAACTTTATTGATCCCGGAGGAAATTCCTTGTGGCAGGTTGCATAGCAATATAATAAAACAATAGAGAAATAAATAGTAGAATAATACAAATAATATAACAGATTTACACATTTACAGTAAGTCTAAGTCCTAGGAGAAGTATAAAAATATAAAAATATAGGTAAGATATTCAGTCAGCAAAAACAATTGAAGTGTAATAATTGAAGTGTAATAAAAAGGAAATAATAATAATGGTTTGAGGTAGTATTGCACATGATATAAAGAATATTAATAATATTGCACATAATGATGAAAGGTAAATGCAGCATGGTAATGTTGCATGGATAACATTGAGAAGAAGTATTGCACATGCTGATGAGAGGAGATGAGAGGTAATATTGCAAGGAAATATTTAGAGGTAACGTGATATTAATAATATAGTAGATGATATTGAGAATATTGCACATGATGTTTTATTTTATCATTTTATTTTATCATGATTTTACGACTTTTAAGTTGAATTTGATAATTGTATTTATTTTATTGTATATTATTAGGCTATGTTATGATTTTATAATATCATATTTAATCTGCCTCAACTGGAATAGATTTGGGTCAACTTCTGGTGTTTTAAACGTTAAACGTGATGTCTTTGCCCAAACCAGAGACACTTTGGTGGCATTAAATACATCTTGATTGACAAATACCAAAATAACAGTTGCACATGATGTGGTCATGATTTGATGCAGAGACTACAATCTTGTTTCTTATTGAAATTCTTTTTTTTTATATTTGTTATTATTCTACTGTTTATTTCTCTATTGTTTTATTCTATTGCTATGCAACCTGGCACAAGAATTTCCTTCGGGATCAATAAAGTTCTATCTTATCTTAACAGAGAGGAAAATCACATCCCTTATATATTTATTTTCATTCACATATTTATTTTCCAAGTAGGTTTTTCTTGATTCATGTATTTTATTTTACCAAAATCACTAATTTAGTTTTTTATTATAAATGATGTTTTTATTATGATCTTTTATTTCCGGCGCCCTCTGGTGGCGTCGCAGTGTATTCCCGAACTTTCGTCAGTTCACCTCTTTTCTAACGACAGGTGAGTCACTGAGATAATATGGTTCACAAATTAAAATTGTTTTAAGTGTATGATTTCACATTAAATATGTATTGGGTTGTTACTACTGGTTGGGTTCAGGAGCTCCTCAAAGTGTTCTTTCCACGGCCCGACAATATCCTCAGTCTGGGTCAGCAGTTCTCCTCCCCGACTGAGCACAGCCTGAGCCAAGCCCTGCTTTCCCTTCCTGAGTCGCCGGACAGTTTGCCAGAACCTCCTTGAGGCCAACCGAAAGTCCTGCTCCATGGCCTCCCCGAACTCCTCCCACACCCGGGTTTTTGCTTCAGCAACTGCTGAAGCTGCGGTCCTTTTGGCCTCCCGGTACCTGTCTGCTGTTTCAGGAGACCCCTGGGCCAACCAGGCCCGAAAGGCCTCCTTCTTCAGCCTGACGGCTTCCTTCACCGCTGGTGTCCACCAACGGGTTCTTGGGTTGCCGCCACGACAGGCACCGACAGCCTTTTGACCACAGCTCCGAGCTGCAGCCTCTACAATGGAGGCTCTGAACATGGCCCACTCAGGTTCCATGTCCCCAACCTCCCCCGGGATGCACGAGAAGTTCTTCCGGAGGTGGGAGTTAAAGACCCTACGGACAGGGGCTTCCACCAGACGTTCCCAGTTCACCCTCACTACACGTTTGGGTTTACCAGCTCTGTCTGGCAGCCTCCCACGCCATCTTATCCAACTCACCAGCAGGTGGTGATCAGTTGACAGCTCTGCTCTCCTCTTCACCCGAGTGTCCAAAACATGCGGCCGCAGATCTGCTGATACGATTACAAAGTCGATCAGAGACCTTTGGCCTAAGGTGGTCCGGTACCAGGTACACTTGTGGACCACCCTATGTTCGAACATGGTGTTTGTTATGGCCAGTCCATGACGAGCACAGAAGTCCAATAACAAAACACCACTCTGGTTCAGATCGGGCAGGCCGTTCATTCCAATCACTCCCCTCCAGGTTTCTCCATCATTGCCCACGTGTGCATTGAAGTCCCCCAGTAGAACTATGGAGTCCCCGGATGGAACCCTTTCCAGGAAGAGGCAAAGTCTGAAGACTCGGGGGAAGTCTCACCCATATCCTTGGTAGAGGTCACTGAAGTAGTCAAAAAGCTCTTCAGTGGCAAGGCGCGAGGTGTGGATGAGATTCGCCCTGAGATGCTGAAGGCTCTGGACATTGTCGGGCTGTCGTGGCTGACACGCCTAGTCAATGTAGCGTGGAGGTCGGGGACAGTACCTGTGGAATGGCAGACCGGGGTGGTGGTCCCCATTTTCAAAAAAGGGGACCGGAGGGTGCCACCGCGACCCGACCCCGGATAAGCGGACGAAATGGATGGATGGATGGATGGATGGATGGGTTGTTACTACAGTTTTTTAGTGTATGTTTCATTGTTTTTTTTATAGATTTACAGGTATGTGGATTGTTATACGGCAGGCACAGTTATTCCTGGGGTATATACTGTGTTGTTGTAATGTTGATACAACCTTTTGTGTATTTTTAATGCATTTTATTTTGTTTAATGTCACAAGTTCACATCTGATCTGACGAGAGGTTGAGTACTCTGTGCCAGACGCGAGGAGGACCTTTTGCTTGTTTGTCCAACACATTTACAGAAATAAAAGAAGTCATTGGTATGCTGTGATCACTCGTGCACCAAAACACAAGGCAGTGTGGCTGGTTTGGACCGACTACAAGTGAATGCATGTACTTTATTCAGTTTGCTCCATTTTAGGCCTACTGCTCCCCCTGTCCTTACTTTTCCCCACCATTGAGAAGTGTTACATTTCGCTCTCTTTTGATTGACAGGCAAGATGGATTTGTTACGGTTAGGGTTAGGGTTAGGCTTTTCATCTGTTACATTCCCATAACATGAACACACACACATGCACAAACGCAGAAGTAGTATAGAAAGTGGGAAAAGCTATAGTTAGTATCCACATTTAAAGAAATATGGATGTGAGAGAGCTACAGTATATGGCAGCAACATGCAGTCTATTAAATTCCAAAACAGGAAAAACATTCCTAGAGGCTATGTGCATTCAGGTTTCGCAGTTTGACGACCTGTCATCATGGTACATCGCGATATACCACTTTGTACACATATAGCATATGAACACAACGATCGTAGAAACATATAAAATAATGGAAACTGCATGAATTCTTTTGGCTAATTTGGTCCAGTAGCCGGCCCTCTCTTCTTCATTCTGGCCACTCTCCAACCGATTCAAAATCTTCCTCATCTCCCTCAACACCTCCAAGATCGCCCCAAGGACGTGAGTGTCGGTTTGCTCTTGGCTGTCAGCACCCTATGGGAGAGAGAGACATGGAGAGAGAAAAAACGATCACCTCCAGAAGATTTGCTCCAGTCGCGAAACCCACTTGGACATTCGCTGTTGTTCAGTATCTAAAGCTTTCTGTTCATATGATTTTATCACCTTCGCAACCGCCGGAAATTTCTGAGACGTTTTGCCGGCAGATCCATCGCAAATGCACAAAACAACGTTTCCAGTTCCTCTTATCTGAAATGAAGAGGGTTTGAAGAAAAATTATGTAGTGTTCTTGAAAATGGGAATTGTCCCTCAAATTCACAGTTTTAGGGCACATCTTTCGAATGCTTCTTCATTCCAAGCCTGTTGCTAAGCAATTTTATATATTTTAGATAAATGTAGATAAACGTTCTGTAGACTGTACACTTAGAAGCTATTATTTGAGTGTAATTTGAATTCTGGTTTATGACATCAAAAGTGGCAGAGTCCACCCAGATGTATGCTGATCTATCCAGCATACATCTGGATGGACACTGCCATTTGTGATGCCATGAGGGGGAGAAGCTGAAACAGCTTTGAATGGCTAATCACTGGTGGTGGGACAAGAGGAGCCCTTTAACCTAAGACAAGACCTAAGGTAAGACCAACCTTTACTGCCCTTGTGGGCCGTGGTGGGCAGATCTTTGCTGTCCTCCTCGAGCCGACTGCAGTCCTCGTCCTGCTGGGAGCCAGCGTCCTTATCTTTCAAGTACATCACCAGAATGGTCTCCAGGAGACTGAACAGCATCAGGGCAAATATAATTGTGCAGTAGGACTCTGTAGATACACCAAGAAGCAACCATTGATACAATCAGCCGCATGCAAGAGATCCTGTCCCAATCCATGTCTGCAGTATTGCTCCGTGAATTACATGTCAATCGCAGAAGAGCAGTGGGGCTCTAGTGTGTTCACCTATGAGTGGGATTTTGTTGGACATCGAGGGCAGTATTTCGTTGAGAATGAGCTGCAGCACGGTCACCGCGAGCATCACAGTGACCTTAAAGCTTAGCTTCTCCCCGCCCTTTTCAGAGATGAACAGAGAGGCCAGGTCCAGGCACATGAAGAACAAGATAGGCAACAGGAAGTTGACAATGTAGGAAATGGGCCTCCTCTTCATCGTGATCTGGAGGGGGGGGGGCATTCAAACACAAGGGGGAACCTCTGATATGACCTGGGATATGATAAGTTAACATGCAGCATGCGACCTCCTGTGTCACGTGGCCATGTATCCACTCTGTGATGCATGCAAAGTGTTAAACATACAGTGTATACAACGACATCCGAGTGGAGTATGGTGGTATTGGAGACCGTCACTTGGCAGAATCGCCACTCTTCCGGCGTCAACGTCGAATGAATCCTGCGCGTGGTTAAATTGCCCCTGTGCTGGAGTCTTAACACATCGCCTGAGACGGAGTTAGAAGAGAGAGGGAAGAAATATGACGATTCAATGGCTGAGAATGAAGAGAGCATCACCATAACACCAACCTTAGCATGAACACTGATCACAACCACAGAGTGTATAGAGTGTTTGACTTGCAGCTGAAAAGGTGTTAGGTTCCATCCCCAAATGCCCACAATGTGGCCTGAAGGCCTGGAGCCTAAGCTACCAATAACCCCTACCTACTCCTTAATGACCAGACCGTATGTTGGCAATGACAGTAGTGAGATTGGTGCTAGCTGTGTACGTACTGTATGTCTATGTATGTATGTATGTATATTGAACTGTATGCACATATTGTATGGTTTAATATTTTTGTATGCCTATTTTTAGCTGACTGAAATTGCCCCTCGGGGACATGAAGGTTTTTGTAATGTTCGGAGTACTGGCAGGTAGAACCCAAACGCACGACATGGAGACAGACAGACTGTAAGGCAATTTTACTTGATCCAAATATCATGCAAAGTTCAAAACCGGGAGATCAATCAGAACAGGCAAACAATCCGACAAGGGGCAGGCGGGGAATCCCAAATCCAGAAACGGGCAGGCAGGGTCCAAACAGGCAGGTCAGGCAGATACACAAAGTGAGAATGCGGGATAGCTTGGCGAAATATACAAGACAGTCTGGCGGCGGGGAACAACGGGTAGTGAACCGGCATATATACATGGAGAGTTAACAACAGCTGAGGAGATGAGTAGGAAGAACCAGGTGAGGGGAATGAGGTGATCGCATGGCAGAGGGGAGTGCCTGGATTCTGAAATTACAGGAGATTTAGAGGCACGAACAACTACTGTACAGGGAGGTATAAGCCCTACACAGGCCATCATAAACGCTACACAGAGCACCCACCCCCGTGGTTGATGGAGGTAAAGCTGAGGTTGCAGCTCTGCGTGTCGAAGGGAAAGCTGTAGATGTCCAACACGCAGGTGCTCGCCACCACCAGGTCGTACTGCAGGTGGATCATCCCATTGGCTTCCAGGGTTGCATAGGGGGCCGGCGGAGCATTATCGCGATCCGTCCTATTGGTGGGAAGCAGGAAAGCAAGAAAGCACGACGAAAGTGTGTTGGGATTGGCCGCGGCTGTTCATTGGCACGATGCATCAACGTGGCCACCCTATTGGTCAGGGCCCAGTGGGAAGCCAACAAGCCTGTTGACTTCTTCAGAGGAGAGAGGGGTGATGCAGGTAAGGCTGACAGGGATGGCTGTACGGGGAGGGAGGATAGCAGCAGGGGTGAAACCTTTGTAAAGTAGGTGACAAATTCATCAGCTGTGAGGGAGGTGGGAGGAGGAGCGGAGGGAGTGTTAAGGAGGGAAGAGAACATGGAGAAAAGTTTCCTAGGGTTGGAGGCGGAAGAGTTGATCTTCGCAAGATAGAAGGCAGATTTGGCTGCTGACACAGAAGAGGTGAAATGTGAGAGGAGGTGGTGGTAGTGAGAGAGATCATCGTCAGCAGAGTCTGATTTCTACCATTTTCTCTCAGCTACCCGCAGCTCTGCTCTACGCGCCTGCAGAGTTTCAGACAGCCAGGGAGGAGGAGGAGAGGATCCTGCTGGTCTGGAGGTGAGTGGACAGAGAGAGTCCAAGGAGAAGGATGTCAGAGTGGAAGAGGCTTCCTCTGTGGACAGGAGGGAGAATCGTTCGGGAGGGGGGGGGGGGGGTAGTAAGGAGAGGATAGTTGTAGAGAGAGTAGAGGAAGAGAGAGTTTTCAGCTTTATAGTTATAGTGTGTGACAGACTGACCCAGTCGTATACTCACATTTCAATGATGGTTAAATCTGGCTTCCACAGAAGCTCATTGGGTAGGGAATGGATTACTGTGATGTTACAGAAGTCTCTGGGGTCCCAGGAGAGCCGATCGCTAGACCAGGACTAGAACCAGAAGGAGAATGTGAAGCCTGAGTTTCGGTAAAATCATTTTTATGCGATTTGCATGTCATGTCATTTAATTGAGATTTTACATTTTGCATCGAATAATCATCAAATCCTCACCTCTGTAGTCCAGAGATAAGCAATAAACTTCTGCTCTTTTGCAATCTATAAGTAAACATTTATTGTTTTAGTGTAGATAATATATTCTAAGATAAATATATATTTTCATGCACACACACACACACACACACACACACACACACACACACACACACACGTACCACATCCAGAATGGCGTAGACAGAGACCTCGAGGAATACGTCGGTGGGTTTTGTGTGGTCGAGGACTGGCCGCGCCAGAGTGTGTACCTTGTTGCTGATGTTCAGGTGTTGCAGAACATCGTAGTAGCTACACACCTTCCGGCTTGGCCCCTCCTCCAGCGGCGAGGCCCCTGGGGCCAACACCAAAACAACTGCAGGCACAGTTAACACCATGACATGAACATTAAAAGGGCCATTTGGGATCTTAAATGGTAAATGGATTGCATTTATATAGCGCTCATATCCAAAGCGCTTTACAGTATTGCCTCACATTCATTCAAACCATTCGTACACCGACGGCGGTGCCAACCATGCAAGGTAACAACCAAGACATCAGGAGCAGTTAGGGTTAGGTGGTGTCTTGCTCAGGGACACCTCCACACTGCCGCCCAAATCGGTTTATTTGTTGGGTCGACTCATTCGAGATGGTTAAGTGGACGTAATGTCACCATGCTACACAGCTAGAATGCTTCACAGATGTGTGTGTGTGTGTGTGTGTGTGTGTGTGTGTGTGTGTGTGTGTGTGTGTGTGTGTGTGTGTGTGTGTGTGTGTGTGTGTGTGTGTGTGGGGCATATATTGACGTGTGTTTCACAGCAACAATTTGCCTTGGCCTTAATGGATTGGAAAACCGAAATGGACGTGTACACTAACCCTAACCATAACCCGTTCGGGTTAGATTTCATGGCCCTGGTCATATCTCATGCACACAATCACACACACACACACACACACACACACACATTGAAACACTGAGGTTTAGGATTTTCCATCTTGCTAATGGAGCAAACCAAAGCCTTTCCTCTGCTCTTTCTCTGCCCCGCCTTCAAGGCGCCACCTGCCATATAACTCAAACCTCAAACTTAGCGGATTAATTGGTTTTATTATCGTGCATCTCCACTCACATTCACATATAGATAAAATATAAAAGATAACAGAAAAATCTTTTGAACGTTTCATTGAGGAAAGCATGGTGTAACATGTGGTCCAGTTAAATACATTTTTTAATGTGTATGGTCCATACCTCTATACATAAACACTATCATTTGTAATTCTATTTTGTTATTTATACCCACAATGCATGTATGCCAGATTGTTCTCGATTTTTCAGAAGAACAAATAGACTGAGATCACCAGTTTGCCTACTATCACAAAGATTTGTACACTTTGAAATTGAATTATAAAAATGTAATTTAATCTACATCTACTTTGTACCTACACGTTATAGTAATGTTTAACCCCACTGAATCACACCCCCCAAGGACACTATTGCGTTAAATTTTTCTATATATTTTTATTTATAGAATAACGATAATAGAATAACTACAATTACTTTCTGGTTAATGTTCAATGTTATGCACCAATTCACAAAAGCACATTCCTTGTCTGTAAAAACTTCTTGGCAATACACTTCTGATGTTCTGATTCTGATCTTCCAGATATGTTTGACATGCTCAGTGGCTTACCTATAATGAAGAGCAGAAATATCCCACGCTTCATAGTTGAACCTCGCTCTGAGGCTGTAGTCTGAGAGCAACAGTTTGATCAGCGGATGAAGGAATGTGTGTCTCTCTGTCTCAGGCTGTGTTTCAACTGACCCACCTCACACACACACACACACACACACACAAACTGGTCTGGTCCTCCAGTACCAATAAACGACCAAATAGGGCAATTCTGCTGAATCCGACACCCAAGGGGACGTTATGTTCGGAAGGGTGCATCCTCCTCTGCCTGGGCCCTGGGTATTGTAGTTAATGGACCACTCACTCCTCAGTGCGCATCTTGAAACCACTTGCAACGCACATCAGTTAATTATTAAGCTGAACATTTTACAAAACTGCCCCAAAACGGGAGGAATCACGAGTGTATTTGTTTTATGTTTTTTACAATAATGTGCCTCCAGCTCTGGTCGAAGGCAATGTTGTTGTTTTTTTAACCAAGTTAGTACTATAGAATACATCCAGGTTCTCATTATACATAAATATTATTCATATTTATGTATAATGAGAACATGGATGGGGCGAATGGCTTCCAATGAGAGCTGCGTACATAGCCTAATCAGTGACCTAGTCAGTAAACGTCATTACCTGTGTTGTGCTGCATTTGGGTCCGAAACACGGCCGTTACACGTCATGGATTAGATGTTACTCTAATGTGATTTGTGAGCCTTGTGCAGCATAACATGGGTCTACCATAACAACAAACCATAACATGAAGTAGCATAACACAACGTAGGTCTGCCATAACATAATTTACTGTAACATAACTTACCAAAGTAGCATAAGATAAAGCAGCTTAACAGCATAAAATAGCATAGCATGAATAAAATAAAGGATGTCTCTGAGACCTACGCAAAGAATATAATGGATGACAAAGCCAACATAACATAGCACAATTAATGCAACATAACATCACCACAACAATCGAACCCCAGAAATGCCATAGCATGTCATATGTCCTCTCTAACTGTTCCATTCTAAAGACAGGAAAATTAGAAAAAGTGACACTGCCGTGAGATAGAAAATGAAGAAAGCGCCGTTGATTCTTCTGGCCAGCCGGGTCCAGTAGCCGGTGGTCCCTCCAGGAGTCTGGGTGCTCTGCTGTGACCCACTCAGGGACCTCATCTCCCTCATCTCCTCCAGGATGTGCAGCAGCAGATGGGAGTCCGTCTTCTCGGTGTTACTGACACCCTGAAACAGAGACATGGGATAGATCTGGGTCCTCCTGCTAGTGCCAATAACGTCTTTAGTCATGTACAAGTTTTGAAGTGTCTTAAGGACTTAACGTAAAGGGGAACCATCACACTCAGCTAACTTCTACTATATGAGAGTAGCTTCATAAGCGTGTTGTGAAAAAATAACATTAGACTAGACATAGACACGAGGCTTCCAGACATTTGTTTAATCTCCGTCTGCATCTTGTGTTTGGAAGATGTATAGGCCCTATCTGTATTTATCAAGTCACATCCGCCAATCAGTTATTAGCGCTATATACAGTAGTTACAGACCTATACATTATACATTAGGCCTACCAAGTTTAGTCGATATTATGCCCCAAACAGAATGGCTGTGGTGTTTTTTCAATTTTTTTTACGGCACGGCAGACATTCTACAGAACATACTAGTCGAGTGTAACTATAGTATAGTATAGTTAACTCTTACCTGGTCAACCACAGGCAGCTTCTCATGTGGGGGCCCTCTATGAAATCTACTGCAGAGGGCTGCACCATCAGTGCTATTTCCCTCCTCTGAAACGATAGAGGAGATACAACAATGTTAACCCGTTTCTAACCAGCCTGCTCACAGACAGAGCATCTGACAAAGCGATGGTAAAGTGCCATTACCATATACTCTATCGGATAAAGCACTACACTGTAGTAATGTCTTTAAAGGTGAGGAAGGTCTTGATAGGTCTTCAATACCATGAAAGTTACTCTTAAAACATAACATACTGCATGTGTTGTGATAGCCATTCAAAGCCAGACTCCACTTCGGTTCCGCTTTGTCCACCGGGACATGAGAGTCCTTTTCCATCAGGTAGGTCACCAACACCGTCTCCAGAAGACTCAACAGCATCAGAGCAAAGATCACGATGCAGTAGGTCGCTGGTGGGACGAACCATACACAACACATGTTAAGAATATTGACGATTGTTAAGAATACTTCACTTTTATTTGTTTCAAACTATGTTTATGTATCCAGGTAGAACACATCAGGCAGTTGATGGATGACCAGAGAGTGGTCCCTCCTACCTATGAGTGGAGTCCTGTTGGACATGGAGGGCAGTATCTCGTTGAGGATGACCAGAAAGTGGTCCTACCTATGAGTGGGGTCCTGTTGGACATGGAGGGCAGTATCTTGTTGAGGATGACCTGAGGGTGGTCCTACCTATAAGTGGGGTCCTGTAGGACATGGAGGACAGTACCTCGATGAGGAAGACCAGAGAGTGGCCCTACCTATGTATGAGTGAAGTCCTGTTGGACATGGAGGGCGGTATTGCCTTGGGGATGACCAGAGAGTGGTCCCTTCTACCTATGAGCAGAGTCCTGTTGGACTTGGAGGGCAGTATCTTGTTGAGAATGACCAGAGAGTGGTCCTACCTATGAGTGGAGTCCTGTTGGACATGGAGGGCAGTATCTCATTAAGGATGAGCAGCAGCACGGAGATGGCCAGCAGCACGGTGACTTTGAAGCCCAGCTTGTCGCCCCGGTGGTCGGAGATGAGGAAGGAGGAGAGGTCCAAACACAGGAAGAAGAGGACAGGCAGCAGGAAGTTGATGACGTGCAGGAGGGGCCGCCTCTTCATGGTGATCTAGAGGAGAAGGTTCAGAGATCCCGATGTTCACAGCAAGGTCTATTAGGCCTATTGATGTAATGAGTTGTAATATTTTAGGACAAAAGTTTGGGTCAAGCACATTGCATCACGTAAGACTGAAAGCAATGGACCCTTTCCAGAGTAATTTTAACATTAGCTTGTTTTTATTTCTTTTATTTTTGATTGTATTTTGCAATACTGCCGGCTTTTTCTTTTGGCAAAAGAGACATTAGTCTGATGGCGAGCTAATGACACTGGAGAGAGACGCAACTCAGTTTCAGATATTAGACTAATTTAACAATCAGTCTTCTGATTTGCATACTGTGTATATGATCTGATCCCAGTAGCCCTGGTGGAATTCAAATGTGTCATTGGTCACGGACAAGCCAAGGAACTCCCACTCCCCCTGGGTCTGCATCAACCTGCGGGAGAACTGGGTGGCCAGGGATGAGTTGGAGGACGGGACGATCCGCACTTCACTGTCTGATGAGAGAGCGAGAGAGATGGAGAGAGAGAGAGACAGAGAGAGAGAGAGAGAGAGAGAGTGTGGTAAGTATTCTTATTAGTTTTTATTTGAGTGTAATTTGTTAGCGTTCCTTCCAGAGATTTCTTCCTTGTTAATTGTTAATTGACTTGACTTGAACAGCCACCCATCAGCTATTAGTGACTGAAATGCACTTTGCAAATGTCTGTCTCAAGTTGCCAGCGCCGGCTTCGGTATGAGCCAATTTTGATTTTAGACCACTCAGGGCATCTCTTCCGTGATTGGTTTGGGGGGAAGCCATCTTGCCAATCACATGTGGGTGAAATGCAAAACTTCAGAGAGGGAGAGTTTACGTTAAAAATCTTGCTCTCTTCCGCAATGATCTGCTCTTTCTTGACCACTCTTGAATCGTAACAGCACCTTTAATCAAGTCAGAGTAAAGATACAGAAAGTGCCGAGGTCAGATAGAACACAAGGTGTCGCCCTCACTACTGTGCATGGCGGAGGTGAAGGTGATGTTGCAGCTCTGCGTGTCGAACGGGAACTTGTGCACGTCCATCCTGCAGGTGCTGACCACCTTCAGGTCCTCCTCCATGTAGATCCGCCCTGTGTGAGTCATGCACACGTAAGGGTTTGGCAGGGCCTTGTCGCTCTCGGTCCTGTGAGACACACACAGATACACATACTGTACATGCGTGTTCAACACACACACACACACACACACACACACACACACACAAACACATATATACAAGCACACACACCACAGAGACAATTTCCCACACTACACAGTCAAATTACAATAATTATCATCACTATCATTCATTCTTTTTGTTAAAGAAATGCATTCTTACACTCACATTTCATAGATGAAGATGTCGGGCTTCCACAGGTAGTCTTTGGGAAGAGTGACCCGAGTGATCCCACAAAACCGCTCGGGATCCCAGGAGATCCGTTCGTCGTCCCAGCTCTGTGTCCGGGCCACAAGAAGAGGCCAGCAGGAGAGGTGTGTAATGGGAAATTGCATTTAAGGCCTTTCTTTCAGCTGGCATTATGTTCCTTGAATAGATTGTCATTACGACAGACAAACTGTCCACAACTGGCATTAGGGTGACTTCTTCTTTGACCAGTCATAAAGATAAGCAGCTGGGTTGAGGGTTGGTTGACCGTTAAACCCCCTCAATGCTTACCTCAGGAAACCTTGTCTGGTAAAGATAGGAAACTTCTCCTATACCATGAGTGGGGTGTAAAGTGTGTTTAAAAGGGACAGGTGAATATCTGTTGGTACTCACTCTGCTAGAGAGGAGTCTGTGAATGCATTCATTAAAATACTCTTAATTTCTACAAGTATTGTGTTTACTTCAGTTTGAAGATCTCATTGCCCTAGATGCAATTATTGAATTGCCATGACAGGTGAAGCCATTCAGTTGATCATACGATTTACAGAATCCAACACTTTATTAGGGAGATCATCATCATCATGGTGAGCAGCTGCTAGAAACTAAAATGGAGTTGTAAAAATGAGAGGACGATCCTATTTGAATTGTTATGCCAATGAGACGCACCATTTGAATCCAGATGAGGGGAGAGAACGTCTGGGCTTTCTCGTTCTGTCAGAAAACAAACGACAACATATCATATAGATGATATACTGTATATAGAAGATATATATATAGGATAGCATTAACATGTGCACTTTATTACAGTAAGGCACAGCAGGGAAACTCATATCTCTAATATCCTATATATTTTCTGTACATTCTCTGATTCATTCATTTCACACTTTCAGACTAAATCATTGTCAACCTACTGAACAATATTTATCTTTTCTCTTACTTCTGAAGCCGTACCCTGCCTTTCATGGACACTCATACAAACAACTTTCAATCCGAAACAGACAACATAACATAACATAAATCCCACACTGAGTAAAAACTAAACTAATAAGCATACAAAGATAAGATGAGATAAAACTGTATTTCTATGCCAGAGGTTTCTGAAAAATAACAACATAAGAATAAAAACAATAGAATAATAAATGTATATAAAAGTGTATACGCCTAAAAGAATGACAATAAATCGAAGAAACGTTTAGTAAAAAAATAAAAAAGAAGGGAACGAGAATAGAAAGGTTGGCAATGGTATTGAAAAGTAATATTGCACATGATGTTGAAAAGTAATATTGCACGTGATATTGAGAATATTGCACATGATGTTCAAGTAGAGAAGTAAAGATGATGTAATAATCCGTGAACTCTCACCACGCTGAGGATGGCGCAGACGTACACGTCGAGCTGCAGGACCGTGGGGTGCGTGTGGTCGCGGACCGGGCGCGTCGCGGTGAGGCCCTCGTTTCTCCGGCTCACGTTCAGGTGGTCCAGAACGTCCAGGTAGGAGCACACGGTCTGAGGCGAAACGTGTCCTAGACAATAGAAAAGGAAGAATACAACACAATAGATGGTTGATCATAGACATGAGAGGTGTTGGCGGGTAAACGTAGTAACCACTGGCAATAAAAGTAAATTCCTCCCCTGGAGCGAACAAAGCTAATCGCCTATGTTAGTGGTGCCATCAGGGACCAGCTCATTGCCATTGTCTTTTTTCAATTAGGTTTTTCAATGTTCGTTCATTCATCATTTATCGTAAACCATGTCATAAAACACACCACTGTAATGTGTACTCAGTACATATCTGCCAGTATTAGTTGCTGATGGCTGGGGTCAGTTTATCAGCTCAACGCAAACATTGGCTCAAGCGATGCACCTCTATATATGCCTTTGTGTCCAGAATAATTACTCAACTGCCTTCTGACATTTTAATTAAGTTCTTTCTTTTTGTTGGATGAGCTTCAATCACATAAGCTTTGTTATCCGCTCGCTACCATGGTTATCATAACAGAAGCAGTACAGTGCAGCGTCCTTCGACAGTTTCCTGTCAACACACTGATATTTTACCACGTTGTTATTTGTGAGAAACCCTGCGATCAATGTGAAATGAACACAAACCGAACCAAAATGTGGTCGGCCATCAAACAAATTCGTGGCACACAAAATAGACGGCTGTGACAAAAGATTGAGAGACACAACAGACAACACACACATGCCACGTTACCAGCCCATTACCCACTCCTAACTAACCAGACAGTTTTAGACATGGCATTCATTGGTGTTCCAGTAACATGTGACTCCACGAGACACAGAGAAGTCTTACCTATGATGACGGACAGGAACAGGAACACCGCCTGCATCTTGACCTGCTGCATTGATGTGATGCTGTTGAATTTGCTTTCTTGATGCGAATGACCCGGGACACAGCCCGACATCTGTATGTCCAGTCTCTGTCAAATATGGGTGTGGCCAGTTCAATATAGTGTGTGTGTGTGTGTGTGTGTGTGTGTGTCTGTGTGTGCTTATGTGTGTGTGTGTGTGTGTGTGTGTGTCTTTGTGTGTTTATGTGTGTGTGTGTGTGTGTGTGTGTGTGTGTGTGTGTGTGTGTGTGTGTGTGTGTGTGTGTGTGTGTGTGTGTGTGTGTGTGTGTGTCTTTGTGTCTGTGTGTGTCTCTCATCAAGGTAAATAACATCCATTCTTCATCGAGAACGTGACAGCGGACCCGGTGTGCTGGTCCAGAACAAACAAGACAGACATGAAGGGAAGTCAGATATCATATCAAATCATTATGATATTCAGTTTTTCTTTATTGATGTGCGCTGACATCATTGGTTTAGCTTCTTGAATGACAGATGAGGAGGGCGGGTTTTCGTGACAGGAGGGAGATATGAGTGGCAGGTAATGCGGACAGAGAGTCTACTCACAGCAACAATGAACACACCAATAGATCACATACAACCAGTGTGTGTGTGTGTGTGTGTGTGTATGTGTGTGTTTGCCTATATCTGTTGTTGCAGTTTTTTGTCTGTATTATTTGTGAAAACAATTCTTCATCAAGCAAAGGCACCCAGAACATTTGTTAATGTATCCATTTTATTATTTTTATTTTTATTATATTGCATGTGTAATCAACACAATAGTAAAACAACAACAACAACAACAACATGACACATCTCCACTCAACAGAGGGTCTATCATACAGAACACATAAATCCCCTCGAGGAGGAGGCGGAGCCACCTCTACGTAGAGGCAGAGGAGGCGGGGCCACCTCTACATAGAGGCGGAGCCACCTCTACAGAGAGGCGGAGGAGGCGGGGACACCTCTACGTAGAGGCAGAGGAGGCGGGGACACCTCTACGTAGAGGAAGAGGAGGCGGGGCCACCTCTACATAGAGGCAGAGCCACCTCTATATAGAGGCGGAGGAGGCGGGGCCACCTCTACATAGAGGCGGAGCCACCTGTACATAGAGGCGGAGCCACCTCTAGGCGCTCCACTCCTTGTACATGAGGCAGAGAAAGAGCAGGACCACCGTGACATAAAATATGATGAACACCACGTTGATCCTGTAGGCCAGTCTGGTCCAGTAGCCCCGATTCCCCGCCTGGCTCCGCCTGCTCCAGGCCACCGCCAGACCCTTCATCTCCCTCAACTCCTCCAGAAGCATCAGCCACAGCTGGCCCTCGGCCCCCACCGGCTGCCATCCACGGCTGCAGCAACACAGAGAAGCATTTGTGTGTGTGTTGTGTGTGTGTGTGTGTGTGTGTGGTGTGTGTGTGTGTGGTGTGTGTGTGTGTGTGTGTGTGTGTGTGTGTGTGTGTGTGTGTGTGTGTGTGTGTGTGTGGTGTGTGTGTGTGTGTGTGTGTGTGTGTGTGTGTGTGTGTGTGTGTGTGTGTGTGTGTGTGACGGTCTGTTGTCTGATGGGTGAGGCCATGGTAATGTGGTTCACGTGGTCACTTGTCTACTTTCATTTATTTATTGTATTCTTATTGTATTTCTTTTGAATTCCTAATACTGTCTCAATATCATCTTATCTTACTTAAGCTCTTATTTCCCAGCTTCGTGTCTCTACGGTTCCCCAGGGTTCCAACCCGCCAGTCAGAGTCCAGGAAGTGAGAGAGATGAAAACACTTACTTGCTCAGCCATTGGAAGAAGATCTTGTGATGCGTCAGGCCTCGACCAATCACAGACACACGCACAGCGTCCACGGCTCTTCTCTGCTGGAAGATAACAAATGTCGTCAGCATGTTGACACAGCATGTTGATGCTACAGTTACCATTCACTCAGTCTTTGGGATTCGACCCCAGAGCCAGAGTGTCAAACCCACACTAACCCTACTATCTTGACCATCTTGTCCCTGTTGTTCCTAAAGAATTCCTGCAGTCATGTAAATATCCAACTGATATTTACATGACTCAATTCTCAATGGTGAGGGGATTCTTCATGTGTCGGCCATTTTGTAACTCACAGGGCTCGGAGGAGTTGGCAGAGGCTGCCTCGTCCTGCTGCTTGCCCTCACCGTCCTCCATCAGGAATGGGTTCTTTCTCTGTGACTCCTCCCTCCAAAGAGTCCTTCTCCATCAGGTGGGTCACGAACACCGTCTCCAGGAGACTCAACAGCATCATAGCAAAGATCACGATGCAGTAGGTCGCTGGTGGGATGAACCAAACACAAGACAGGTTTAATTTATTTATTTGTAAGGGACAAGTACAGAGAAACATTGACAGTTGCAGAAGCAGTGACTGATGTACTGTACACGTGTAAAGAGCCGAAGCTATATATATGGTGGCCGTCAATTAATTTTTAGAATAATTTATTTTATGTATTTATCCAGGTAGAACACATTGAGATGAACTGAGCTGTGTACATCAGTACAAGCCCCAGAGCGGGATCATTTTACAAAGCAATGTCCTGAAAATATAAAGGAAAAGGTTATTCCTTTATCGGAAGTCCTCCCACTTTCCTGGCCATTAAACCCATGTAACTGAAGCAGATTCCCCTCCCTCCCAAGCATCTCAGGAAGCCCCACCTTTTTTTCACATTTGAACCACTCCATTCTGTTGTGAGTTGAGAGAGAGCCTAGGAACAAGGTCAGGCACTTGATGGATGAACAGAGTGGGGTCCTGTTGGACATGGAGGGCAGTATCACCTTGAGGATGACCAGCGAGTGGTCCCTCCTGCCTATGAATGGAGTTCTGTTGGACATGGAGGGCAGTATCACCTTGAGGATGACCAGCGAGTGGTCCCTCCTGCCTATGAATGGAGTTCTGTTGGACATGGAGGGCAGTATCACCTTGAGGATGACCAGAGAGTGGTCCCTCCCTGCCTATGAATGGGAATCCTGTTGTACATGGAGGGCAGTATCTCGATGACGATGACCAGAGAGTAGTCCCTCCTACCTAATGAATGGAGTCCTGTTGTACATGGATGGCAGTATCACCTTGAGGATGACCAGAGAGTGGTCCCTCTACCTATGAGAGGTTTCCCTGTTGGGCCTGGAGGTCAGTATCTCATTGAGGATGACCAAAAAAGTGGTCCTAACCTATGAGTGGGGTCATGTTGGACATGGAGGGCAATTTCACCTTAAGGATGACCAGAGAGTGGTCCCTCCTACCTATGAGTGGAGTCCTGTTGGACATGGAGGGCAGTATCTCATTGAGGATGACCAGAGAGTGGTCCCTCCTACCTATGAGTGGAGTCCTGTTGGACATGGAGGGCAGTATCTCATTAAGGATGAGCAGCAGCACGGAGATGGCCAGCAGCACGGTGACTTTGAAGCCCAGCTTGTCGCCCCGGTGGTCGGAGATGAGGAAGGAGGAGAGGTCCAAACACAGGAAGAAGAGGACGGGCAGCAGGAAGTTGATGACGTGCAGGAGGGGCCGCCTCTTCATGGAGATCTAGAGGAGAAGAGCGGAGAAGGATAGTTTACTTTATTTATTTTATTTGAACATAAGTACATACTATTATTATTGTTTTAAGAGAAGCTTGGTCCATCACTGGTGGTGATGGACGGTGGTGGTTCTCAATCTGTGTTTGAAGTTATGAATTGAAGAAGAAGAGTTTGTGATATGCAAGTATTTATTCCAGAGTAGGGAACCTCTGTTTTTTTATGAAAACTGACGATGGATGTCATCTCATCTCATGTGGCTGAGAGGAGTGTGAAGGTTATTTATTGGAGTATTGTGTGCATGGGACTTTGGGAGAATGTCCAGTCATGTCCAAAAACCCTTTTTTTTGGCTCATTCCCTTCACACAGGGAATGTTAGTGATGAACTGCTCGTCTGTCTGTCATATGTCTATCATCTCCACATGAATGTCTCATCAGTGGATGAGCGCACCGTGTACACGATCTGATCCCAGCGATATGGACCCAATGTGAACGTCTCGTTGGCGACGGACATGTTGAGGAAGTCCCACTCGCCCTGGGTCTGCATCACCGTGCGGGAGAACTGGGTGGCCCGCGACGAGTTGGAGGACGGGACAAGCCGCAATTCATTGACTGACGAGAGAGAGAGAGAGAGAGAGAGAGAGAGAGAGAGAGAGAGAGAGAGAGAGAGAGAGAGAGAGAGAGAGAGAGAGAGAGAGTGAAAGATTGAGTTAAGATTGAGTTAACATTGCACTGCGATTGGCTGTCCTGGCTAATACACAAAGGAAGAAAAGACAAATCATAGTCTACAATCAATATTTGTTAATTAAAAGTCTGACTAATGTAAGCACTATGTGGCCATGGGCTCACTATTGTGCAAGATGGATGCGACGGTGATGTTGCAGCTCTGCGTGTCGAAGGGGAACTTGTGCACGTCCATCTTGCAGGTGCTGATCACCTTCAGGTCCTCCTCGAAGTACACGGTGCCGTTGTGGGCAATGCACACGTAGGGACTCTGGGACGCATTGTCCATCTCAGTCCTTTGGGAAAACACACACACACACACACACACACACACACACATTTATTTTGTACAGTAGCTTTAGTCAGCTTGGAGATCCATTCATGTTTGCCTTTTGTTTTGGTATTGTCATGGAATTCAGATCGAGTGTGTGTGTGTGTGCGTGCGCTTGATTTAATTCCGTATCCTCACATCTCATGGATAAAGAGGTCCGGCTTCCAGAGCATCTCTTTGGGAATAGAAAGATGTGTGATCCCACAGAACTTAGACGGGTCCCAAGAGATGCGTTCGTTATGCCACTTCTACAGACACAGACACAGACACAGACCATGGTCAGTAGGTACCACAGCAGCCAGCCACCAAGGTTAGTATGGAGGAAATCAAAACGATATACAATATAAAGTCGAAATACAGTACAATATAAATGATAAATTGCTCTGCCCAACTCTGCGTTGACGTCAGGAAACTGAAGTGAAACATGAGCAGTAAATAGGTCGATCGTTGTCCAAATTGCACTTTGGGATGCATGGGGTGGGGTGAGCTGGGGAAATGTAATGTAAAGTGACTGATGACATAAGAGACACGATCGTTGTTGGTTGAATAATTGTTTGATGAAACAACTCACCAACATTATCCAGAGGAATGGAGTGAAGGTCTGTGTTTTCTCAATCTAAAAAGCCCAAATAATAATAATAATCACTGTTATTGATAAGGATGATGTCATTCTTTAAACTCAACACAGACACACACACACACACACACATACACACACACACACACATATACACACAAAGCACACACTCACATCAGAATCAGAATCAGCTTTATTGCCTTAGTTTTTACAAACAAGGAATGTGCCTTTGTGAAATTGGTGCATAACATTGAACATTAAACAGAAAGAAGTAATAATATAGAAATTCTAAAAAAATATATAAAAACATATGTAAAAAATAAGCAATTAAAAGATGCAATTTAAAGAAAAGATGTGCATTAATGTAACGCATTACAGGACACGTCATGTCCATGCGGTGTGGGAGTCAGTGGGGTCAAACGTTAATATAACGTGTAGTATAGTGTCCGTGGGGGGGTGGGAGTCAGTGGGGATCAGTGGGGGTCCCGGGGTCTTGTTGATGAGGCCAGATCTTCACGCAACAAACAACCAGACTCACCACGGCTAAAATGGAGTAGAGGACAATGTCCAGGTGCACCATGGTGAGGTGTGTGTGGTCCAGGACGGGCCGCGTGGACGTGAACACCTCGTTGTCTCGCCTTAACTTCAGGTGGTCCAGCACGTCCTGGTAGCTGCACACCTTCTGGGAGCCCACGCTGCCTGAAGAAGAAGAAGAAGAAGAAGAAGAAGAAGCAAAAGAAGCAGAAGAAAGATCTCTGCTTCTTGTACGTTATATTAACGTTTAACCCCACTGACTCCCACCCCCCATGGACTCTATTGCGTTACATGAACGTACATCTTTTCTTTAAATTGCACCTTTTAATTGCTATTTTTGTAAATATATTTTTATATAGGTCTACTTTTTTTATTTTTTTTTATTTCTATATTATTACTTTCTGTTTAAAGTTACATTTTATACGCCAATTTCACAAAAGCACATTACTTGTTTGTAAAATCTAAAGCAATAAAGCTCATTCTGATTCTGATTCTGTGTACATGATCTTGAAAATAATGTTTTTATAAAAGCTTTACAATTCACACACTGCAAAGAAGACACTTGATGATAAAGATTATGTT
>PIJE02000062.1:851422-871422 GCA_002895965.2 Coryphaenoides rupestris | reverse complement strand
GATAGCCTCCTATACTCTAGTACTGCCCCAATATCTATCGGCCAGTTCTGTGGAAGTATACAAGCTAGAAGTCAAATTCGGGCGTCTGTTTTGTTCTGATCTCAGGAACGATTCTGGAGAAGCATACAGAGGCCTCAAAGGTCCAACGCTTTCAGGGCCACGATGGCCATTTTGAGACGATTCGCTCCAATCGATCGATCACTTTGACGTCCATCATCCGCTGAATCACATTCTGAGCAGGTGTCCGTCATCCAGTATAGTCACTGCGCTTAACAGGAAGTGACATCAGTAGACGCCATTGAAAGACCCACGAAAGCCGCATGCAAAACTAGGACTGGATCGGATGTTCCCACTGACCCCCACCCCCAGCACACACACACACACACACACACACACATACATAAGCTCCAGTCCGGTATTTGTAAGGTAGTCTGGTGTGGCTGACTTTCTGTTGTTGTTGTTGTTGTTGTTGGTGGTGGTGGTGTAGCGTGTGTGTGTGTTTAAAGGCTGGAATCGTAATGTGTTCGATTTGATTGCCGATCACAGTAGCCCCTGACTGTTTCTCCGGGTGGGGTGGGGGGAGTCGTGGGGGAGAGAGGACGAACACAGATGAAATCAAATAAATACAACAGGAAAGTATCAGGAAAACACACCGATGTTGAACCAACCACGAGTTGGTGGCCGCACACACACACACACACACACACACACGCGCGCGCGCGCGGAGACACCGGGTATACGATGTCACTTCCTCTCACTTTTTTCCCTCCTCTCTGGACAGGAAACGAGTTTGTTTTGTTGGATGTTGGGTTCTTTTCTCCCGAAGATGATGTGAGGGGGTGAGAGAGGAAGTGGTTCATGTCCAACGTATCCCGGGGCGATGAGTGTGGTATCCAATGACACGCCGATATGTCACGGTAACGATATGCCACCGGATATGTGTGTGTGTGTGTGTGTGTGTGTGTGTGTGTGTGTGTGTATCTGTGTGTGTGTCTTCTAGATAATTAGCGTGCCGGGGCAGCAGCAGAGTGGGGTGGGGGGTGTTTAGGACCCTGGGGCTCTCGGGGCACGCCGGCCCGCCCCCCCCCCAGGTCCCTACAGGTTGAGGTTGTTGTTGCCCGTCGTGGAGGAGGGGAGGGGCTCCAGCACGGGCCTGTAACCCCCCAGGTACGCCAGCCCTGGGAGAGAGAGAGAGGGAGAGAGACAGAGAGGGAGACAGAGAGAGAGAGAGAGACAGAGAGACAGAGAGAGAGAGACAGAGACAGAGAGACAGAGAGAGAGAGAGGTAGAGGTTGGTCACATGGTCCATCGTACGGCTGCCATCTAGAGGGCTTTTCAAGATTTAAGATTCAAGATCTCTTTATTGCCACATGTAACGAGCACAATGGAATACTTACTCCCCATTCGCTCCTGCAGTTTTCTTCTGAATATCAATTCTAAACACCTCTAAACAATTAGTAATAGTACCTAGTAAGTACAGTAAAAAGTATTCCTCTAAACAGTATTCTTATAAGCATACATTCTGAACAATTAGTAATATAGTACCTAATACGTACGGTAAAAAGCGTGACAAAACGTGACAAGTAAAGTAGCAATACTCTTTACGCTGTTGGTGCAAAAATGTAGTAAATTCCCATTCCCTTGTTAACAAAGCAGGGTTACACATCTCTAGTTCGGTGCAACAGAGCCACGGACGAGGACAAGGCCGGCATAAGTCTGCAATTTTTGTTTTTAATATGTTATTGATGTCTGAAATGAGCCTCGCTAGAGCTCAGTTACACCGGCCTTGCCTTGTGTTTATGAACTGAACCGTTTTTTTGTTTAAGTTCTCGTTCTCTGGGGCTGCGTGCATTGGCCAGCCTAGAACATACAGTATATAACATGTCTGGTGCTGCTTAACGCCCCTGAAGAGGTGTTTAATTAAGAGTGTCTCAGTTCACGTTCACAGTTTTTGACGTCACTGACTAATGACATGCTGTCATACATGTCGTGAGCTCATTAAGAAAAAAAATGCATAGAAAATGTAAGTGTGAAAGGGGGCGGTGGATGCACTTTGTGTTGTATAAATTCCCCCTCGGATCAGGTTAAGGTTAATTTAAGTTTATGATCAGATTAAGTTAATGTCAGGCATTCGTGAAATCAAAACAGCGCATAGGACACGCAACAAGCGATCAACTGGCAAATTATAACAAAATAGAAAATGAAAATGCGATTAGAAGGTTCAATGTGACATATGCAATCGTTTTGCTGTTAAATGTAATTTAATGTTTTGTGCATTGTTAAAGTTACCCGAATTACAGACAGACAGACAATAGTAGGTGTTAGCCAATGAGAGGTGAGTAAGAGTGAGAGAGAGCGAGAGAGAGAGAGAGAGAGAGCAAGTCAGAGCACAATAAGATCCCCTCATCTGTCCGTCATCTAGTGTCTCAGCATCTCTCCATACCTAGTCCTCAATGTGCACGGGGCACGTCTTCTCACCTGTCCACGGGGAAGAGGGAGGGAGAGAGGAAGGGAGGGAGAGAGGATTGGAGGAGAGGGTCTATGTGTCTGACAAGGGTTGTGTTTTGTGAGTGCTATATGTACTGTGTGTAAGCAAGCAGGTGTGTGTGTGTGTGTGTTTGTGCATGCATGCATGCACAAACACACACACACACACACCTGCTTGCTTACACACAGTACATATAGCACTCACAAAACACAACCCTTGTCAGACACATAGAAACACACACACACACACACACACACACACAACACACACACACACACACACACACACATCTACTGTACATCCTGGAGTGTGTGCTCGAGGGAGAGGAGAGAGAGAGAGTGTAGCTATATCTAGTGCTGTTACCACGACAACAAGGCACCACAACAACGAAGGGGTAGGGAGGGAAGAGTGAAGAACAGCTGAAGGTCTCAGTGCTGCTGACTGACTGAAGATCCTGCCAGCCCCTGGAACCACTGGGGGCTTTAAACTGTACTCCATTTTTGTCGTTTGTAGTTTTCCTCCTTCTAGGAAGCGGTCTTAAAAGTAGAGTTTGATTATCCCCCTTTAAGTCATGGTTGAACTTTCTCCTAGAATGCCTTTCGACGGAAGCAGTTTTCTTATCGTTACGCCCCCATGACTCTCCTCTCTCACCCCCAGCCCTCACACCCCACCCCCACTGCCTAACCCGACACCCTGGGTCCTAACCCCCGAGTCTCTCATCCCTGGGTCCTCAGGTCTCGTCGGTCCGTGTTCGATGGGTTGCCACTCACCAGCGAATCGGCTGTCGGAAGCCTGCTCATTATCCAGCCCCAAAGAGGGCGTGTCACAGAGGGCGACGGCCTGATTGTTATTGGCCAACTCTGGACACCTGCTCCGCCCACCTGCAAGCGAGGGCAAAGGTCAAACAAGAGCAGCCAGGCACAGCAGGGGGGGAGTGGCTTGGGGGGGAAGGAGGAGGGGTCTGTAGAAGAGGGTGGGAGGAGTTCAGGTTGGCCATGCTGGAATGGCAATTACAATTACAATGCTAATGTAATCATGTGATCAATAATCAATGTTGACCTAAGATTAGACTCTTAGCTTCCTTTTCTAGCATCGTAACATGCTAGAAAATTAAATGTGCATGCGTGACTCTATGCAGGGGTGTGTGTGTGTGTGTGTGTGTGTGTGTCTGTGCATGCATATGAAGAGACGCATGTGTGTGTGTGTGTGTGCGTGTGTGTGCGTGTGTGCGTGCGTGTGCGTGTGTGTGCGTGTGTGTGTGTGTGTGCGTGCATGTGTGTGCGTGTGCGTGTGCGTGTGCATGAAGACGTGGAGGTTGAGGTTGGCAGCGCAGCAGACACACAAGCGTAGCGTGGCATCGACACACACACATGCCCGCAAGCATTCACGGCGTACGACAACGTCAGGCAGTCCGTCGCACAAGTCGTACTCTGGTTCCCTAAAGGTCATCGTTCATTTCATGTCAAGGCAGTTGTGTTTGGTTGTGTCTGTCGGCTCGTGGTGGTGGTGGTGGTGGTGGTGGTGGTTGTGGTGCCGGTTCTACAGAACAGCTATTTTTTTTTAATTGGACGACAAATCCAAGCTCACAACGACGTACACAAACGCACTGCGCACACATAATGTACACAACAATCCACCAGATAGACATGAAGACTTTGCCTCGCACTCTGACAGGGAGTCACAGTTCAAACTCATTGTATACATGGGGGGGGGGGGGGGGGGGGTCTTATTGTGGGAGCACATATCTGAGTCACACCCCTTACAATACAGAAGTTACTCCCTCTCTCTCTCTCTTTCTCTCTCTCTCTCTCTCACTCTCTCTCTCTCACTCTCTCTCTCTCACTCACTCTAACTCTCTCAAGATCACACACTCACAAATACACATATTCTCACATGTATTGTATACACACAGACACACACACACACACACACACACACACACACAGACAGTGGAACAACATGTACATATATATCGTTGCAACACACATGCTATATATTAGCTACAGTGCCAATAGCGCATTTCAGGCTAAGCTAAATAAATAACCAATGCATGCAGACACTGTGCAAAGCTCTACAAGTTAATATCACTGGGAAATGGAAAGATATCGCGTACGCCGACGGAAAACACACATCAACTCGCCAACACAGCCCAGCCCTTAAAAGCCAGCATGTGCAAATAAAAATACACTCAATCCCACACACACACGCACACACACACACACACACACACACACACACAAGCACACACACTTCAAAATATTTAAGAAGCACTGGACAACATCATGCATATGCATATAAGTGCATAAGTTGCAATAGAGGGTGTTTTAGCATGCATATCTACTGTATAGATATGTATATTATATAGGGAAACTATTGGGTTGGGCTGGAGTCTAATCTCTAATCTAATGTAATAAATCCATTCCTGCTCATCATCATTCTTGGTTTTGCTAACTTTTGTGGTACGTAAGTAATAAAGATATTCTCTAGAAATGGGACAATGCTGTTGTCCTTGCCCAATGTTTGTCCCTTTAGTTAAAAGTATAAAGTGGTAATCGCCATCTAACAGAGGGCTTGTGGTATGAAGGGGGGCGTGGTTTACCGTCTGCTAAACCACGCCCCCCCCCCCCCCCCCCCCCTCCCCCCCCCTTCGTACCACAGGGCTATTCTACATGTTTTTTTGTGTTTCACTAGAGGGAGGTGAAGGGCCAGGGAGATGGATCACCATAGTTACCCTTTTCATGAGACGGCGACGGACAGTCCTCTTCCGCCACGTCGTTTCCCTGCGAGAGAGAACAGCCAAGAGGTATAGATATAGAATATTATATCGTGTTGCATTCGACCACACACACACACACACACACACACACACACACACACACACACACACACACACACACACACACACACACACACACACACACACACACACACACTGCTCAGGGCTCAGTGCAGTGGAGGAGAAGAGAGCTGTTGTGTTGTTGTGTTGTTGTGTTGTTGTGTTGTGGTCACCTCAGAGTCCTGTTCCTCCAAAGCCACCGAGTAGTTTGGTTCCTTGGGCTCCATGGAGACATCCTGGAGCATGAAGGGAGAGAAGGGGACAAGATGAGAGTCTTGTTTAGGTCCAGCAAGGAGCTGAGCAGAAGACAGGACTATCTAATGTATGGACATCCAGCTGAACAACAGAGATGAAGAATTTAGTATCATGATGAGATTGTGTTATAGTGATAAAACACACCTTCAAATCCTATGTTTGTCACGTGACAATATTAGGCCGTTAGATCAGTTTACCTGTCGGTACAGTCCACTGGGTAGGCTGATCTAGTAATCATACATCGAGGTGGACATTTCCACTTGTGATGTCACTAGACTAGTTGCTAATCACACTCACACCTGGTGGCATAATATGTCCCCTTTAACCTGTGGTGCATTGATTAGCTAATGCACCACAGGTGTGCGGTCTCACCCACCCCAGACTCTAACTGGGCCAGGTGAGGCTGTAGCCCCACCCACCCCAGACTCTAGCTGGGCCAGGTGAGGCTGTAGCCCCACCCACCCCAGACTCTAACTGGGCCAGGTGAGGCTGTAGCCCCACCCTCCCCAGACTCTAGCTGGGCCAGGTGAGGCCAATTAAGCCAGCCGCCAAACACACACACACACACACTCCCACAATGTTGCTATCCTGCTCACCGCGTCCTGCTGGGAGGGGCCGCGGCTCCTTGCGGGGGTGTCGTCCGCCGGGTGGTGGGGGGGGTCCCCGTCCCCGACCCCGCCCCCGTCCCCGGCCCCGCGGTGGGGGGGCTTGTGTTGCTGCTGGTGGTCCCCCTCGCCCCCCACCCCCGCCAGGTAGGACCCTGACATGGAGGACATGGTGTCAGTGCTGGTGTGGGAGTGCAGCGAGTGGGACCAGGCCAGGGACATCACCGACTGCGCCAGGCTGCTGTTCACCGGGTCTGGCAGACACACACACACACACACACACACACACACACATGTGTACATGGACGCATGGACACACACACACACACACACGCATGCATGCACAAGCAGGGAGGGAAGCAGGATGCATGGACACGCACGCACGCACGCACACACACACACAAACACACACACGTACGCGCGTAAGCGAGCGGGCAGGAGGCCGTGTGGGCGGGGTTATGCCAGTGGTGGGCGGGCCCATATGAGCTGTTGGGAAGACCGCACGCCACTGGTATATACACCCCATTGTTGTACACATACACACACACACACACACACACACAAATGTGTATGTGTGCAATTATACACACACACAGTCACACACACACAGGACACTGTTTCTCTTTTTCTTGTGCTTGGTAGTAAAAAATCAATAACACTTTTCTACCTCAGTGAGATCAAACTCAATAAATGACCTTAGCAGCAAACGGTGTTAGAACAGGGCTGTGTGTGTGTGTGTGTGTGTGTGTGTGTGTGTGTGTGTGTGTGTGTGTGCGCGCGCGTGCAAAAGTGTGCGTCAACATCCGTGTGTGTGTGTGTGTGTGTGTGTGTGTGTGTGTGTGTGTGTGTGTGTGTGTGTGTGTGTGTGTGTGTGTGTGTGTGTGTGTGTGTGTGTGTACCTTCAGGGGAGGTGATGGTGGAGGAGAGGGGTGTGCCTGCGCAGGACGACTGGTCGATGGCTCCGGACGACGACAGCGTCAGGTTCTCGCTATCGGGCGTCACGCCGCACTGGAGAGAGAGAGAGAGAGAGAGAGAGTCAGGGGACACAGTGAAACACACACACACACAACACAAACACACACACACACATAAACACACACACACACACACATAAACACACACACACACACGTCCATGTAAACACACTCAACCAGCAACACCAATCTCATTGATCATATTGATCACTTTACATGTACATTTCTGAACATTTTTATATTTAGATTATTTAATTACTGACACACACATACGCACACACACACACACACACACACACAAACCCACTCGCACACACATGAACACACAAAAACACGCGCACACACACATGACCACAGACGCACAGACACACACACACCTCCTGCTGGTCGGCAGGCAGCTTGCGACGGCAGGCCTGGTCCTCTGACTCACTGCACGACTTCTCGTCCTCCTCCTCTGGGAGCACCGATGAATTCTGGGAAAGCGACCTAAAATAAACAACGGAATGTGGGAAGTATAAATACTAGTTGTGGTTTTAACTGCGTCCAGTAAAAGACAATATAATGAAGACGAGGAAGCAACCGACCGAGTACAAGGAGCAGAGCGCTGCAGGGGATCACTGTTCTGTTTCGCTTTGTTCTGTTTCGTTTCATGTCGACTTTTTCTGGTGTCGTAAACAAAAGTGAAACTGCAATTATAACGTAATTTCCTCACATTGTTTTCCAAGTTGTTTGGACCCTTCCAAACAACTCTCACACACACACACACACACACACACACACATGCACACACACTTCAGACAACTTCAACAGACGAGCCTGGGATATCATTTCAGATCATGTCTGAGTCCGGCTCCGTCTCTCAAGTCCTGAGTCCTGCCGGGTTTTTTGCTGTTTCCGTTATTGTCCTTTTGTCTTTTGACTGTCGAGTGTCTGACACAGCAGACATCGTGTCTCCAAAACAAGTTTCTGATCTTATCTCTACCCCACACACACCACACACACGCGCACACACACACAGGGGGCAGCAGTGGCTCAGGAGGTATAAGAGCGGTTGTCTAGAAACAGGAAGGTCGCTGGTTCGATCCTCCCCCTCCTAGCTAAGTGTCGAGGTGTCCCTGAGCAAGACAGAGAGGGAGAGAGACCCTAACCCCAACTTCTCCCAACCAGCTGGCTGTTGACACCACTGACGTTGGTGCATGACTGTGTGTATGAATGGATGAATGTGAGGCAATACTGTAAAGCGCTGTATAAACGCAATCAATGTCGAATCTTAATGTTTATCATCGCAGACACGGTGTCTCCAAAACAATTTTCAGATCCTATCTCAACCCCACCCTGCTGGCGTGTAACCGAGGTCTAACCAATCGAGACGCCACTCTCTCTCCCTCTCTCTCTCGGTCTGTCTCTCCCTCTCTCTATCTGTCTCTCTCTCTCTCTGTATCAATAAATTTCAAATTTCTATTGAAAGAGCTTTATTGGCATGGGAAACGTACATTTACATTGCCAAAGCGAGTGGTAAATAAAAACAAAAACAAAACTAATCTAATTCATACTCTCTCTCTCTCTCTCTCTCTCTCTCTCTCTCTCTCTTTCCCCCCCCCCCCCCCCCCCCCCGTGTGTGGGACCTACAGCCACGCCCCCTTTTAACCCCCACCGCCACCCCCGTGAAGCATCTTGACCTCCCAAGACGGACGGATCGATGTGAAAATCAGAAATCAGAGTCAGAAACAGCTTTATTGCCTTAGTTTTTGCAAACAAGGAATGTGCTTTTGTGGAATCGGTGCAGAGCATTGAACATTAATCCGAGTAGAAATTATAAAAAAAAAAAAATTATAAAAATATATATAAAAAAGCTGTAACATAATACACTTTTTGCCTGTAGGAGTCCTTGAGCAAACAAAATGCCTCGACCCCGACCCTAACTCATGACAGACATTGTCTGAATTTACCGTAAATCACTTTGGAGAAAAGCGACGACTAAATTAATAATATTATAGTAGCTACAGTGAATAGAACCAAATTCAAAACATTCACCATCAGAGCAACAACACAATGCTGTGTGGGTCCTCTTACATGAGATACCATCTCTCTCTCTCTCTCTCTCTCTCTCTCTCTCTCTCTCTCTCTCTCTCTCTCTCTCTCTCTCTCTCTCTCTCTCTCTCTCTCTCTCTCTCCTCTCTGTCTCTCTCTCTCTCTCTGCCTCTCTCTCTCTCTCTCTCTCTCATTTCAATCCAATTCCATTCAAGGGCTTTATTGGCATGAAAAAGGCATTCCTTAATATTGGCAAAGCAAAACAGTAACAAGTACATAAACAATACAGTAATACGATAGTGGCACATACATGACAATACAACCATAGAACAACGATACACTATAAAAAGAAAAACATTGGAGAAAGAAATAGAAGAAATGAAGGAATAACCTTTCTCTCTCTCTCTCTCTCTCTCTCTCTCTCTCTCTCTCTCTGTCTCCCTGTCTGTGTCTCTGTCTCTCTCTCCCTCTCCCTCTCTCTGCCTCTCTGCCACTGTCTGTCTCTCTCCCTGTCTCTCTCTCTCTCTGTCTCTGTCTCTCTCTCTCTTTCCCCCTCTGTCTCTCTCTCTCTCTCTCTCTCTCTCTCTCTCTCTCTCTCTCTCTCTCTCTCTCTCTCTCTCTCTCTCTCTCTCTCTCTCTCTCTCTCTCTATCTCTCTCTGTGTGTTGGCAGCGTTCCGAGCGTTGCTGCAGATCCGAGCGATGAGGAAGAAGCAGACTCCTCTGTCTCCGGGCAGCTTTAACCCCGTCATCACCTCGCAGACCTCCGACTCCGAGGACAACTCCGTACGACACACACACACACACACACACACACACACACTGATACGCAGCGGACGATATCATCACTATAGTGTCTGTATTGTATTAAGGGGCCCCTATTGTACGACCAGTTCCAGGCGCGAGTGTGATCGGGCCGTTTACAAGGTCGTTTCACACAAAAGTGTCATGTGACCATCCTCTCGTGACATCTCAAGTGGGAGTGTCCCGTATCCGTCACACCGGGGTCATCTTGTTGTTGTTGTTGTTGTTGTTGTTGCGGTTGCTAGGCGATGGAGCACATCCCGCCGGGCTACGAGGCCGTGTCCCTGCTGGAGGCGCTCAACGGGCCCCTGAGCACGTCGCCGGCGGCCCCGCCCCCGCCGCCACTCCACTCGGGCCCCAGCCACGCGGGCGGGGCCCTGCCGCCCTACAGCGGTGGGGGCGGGGGGGAGGCCCACCCGGCCCCCGCTCGCTCCCCCTCCCCCCTGGAACACTCCACCTCCAGCCAGGGCCTGAAGCTGAAGAAGAGCAGCTCCAAGTAGGTCCCACACACGTGGGGGGGGGGGGGGGAGAGAGGAGAGAGAAGAGAGAGGAGAGAGAGAGAGAGAGAGTTTGATTAGAGGGGTGGAGGGGGGGCCGTGGTCAGTGGACTCACGCAGACGGCATATGGGGCAGCAGTTGGCCTGGTAGCGCAGGGTGTCGGCGCAGGCGTTGCACAGACACAGGTGGCGACAGGGCAGGATGAGCGTGTCGCGGATGTCCGACAGACACACCACACACTCGGCGCTGTTGTCGCTGATCTCGTCGTCCGCCACCTGCGGAGGCGGGAAAAATTATAGAGGGGAGGGGGGAGAGGGGGGGAGAGGGGGAGATCGGTTAGACTGCAGGTTCTCAGTGCAATATTACCTAGCAATATTACCTTTCATCATCATGTGCAATATTCCTCATGTGCAAGAAGTACTACTTCTCACTAGTACTTCTCAATTCCATTGCCAACTTGCTTTGCTTACTGAATATCTTACCTATATTTTTCCCGAAGCTTATTCACTTGTTATTTTATTGCTATGCTTATGTTGTTGGTATTTTGAGCAACCTGTGGCACAAGAATTTCCTTCGGGATTAATAAAGTTCTCTCTTATCTTATCTTATCTGATCTTATCTTATCTCAACCTTTTTTTTTTACTCCTATTCTACCACCAGGTGGGAGCGTGATTAGCCATTCCAAGTGGTTTCAAAAAACGGTTGAAATGGCCCCACTTGACATCACAAGTGGGAGTGTCCACCCACAGAAGTATGCTGGATAGATCAGCCTACCAGGCTACCCAGTGGACTGTAGCAACTGGTAGGCTGCTCTATCCAGCATACTGTACATCTGGGTGGAAACTCCCACGTGTCATCACTTGATGACACGTGATGTCATCAAGTGGGACCATTCCAACCAGTTTTTGAAGCCGCTTGGAATGGTTAATCACACTCCCACCTGGTGGTGTGATATGTCTCCTTTTAGGGCATTTGGGAGACGCTTGTATCCAAAGCAACTTACAAGAAGTACATTTGTCGAAAGACAGGCAGCTTACATCACTAGAGGTACATAAAGATTAGAATAGAATATAAAAGAATAGAAATGGAGAATAGAACAGGTTCCAAGCATTCTTAGACTCAACATCTGCCTGCAATATTCTTGTCCCGGGGAACGTATGTGCAGTAAACCACACCAGGTGGTGAGTAGCCTGCACCTGCTGCTGCAGGGAACATTCTACAGACTGATCTTAAACTTCAAAACGTCGTAAAACGAGTCCAGGTTGTCTGAGTGCCAACGTTTCATGTTTTTAATGGTACTCAGTTTCTTGCGCTTAGGGGGGTTAGGGCTAGGGCTAGGGGGGTGTCATAATCACATGGCCCATAATCATATGGCCTGTAAAGCCCTTTGAGACTCTAACTGTGATTCAGGGCTATGCAAATAAAATTGACTTGACTTGACTCAAATCTATGAGTTTCTATGTACATTTTTGGGGTCGAAACTCTTCTGTTGCTGCTATTTTTGACCAGGTCTCTCTTGTAAAAGACATCTTTGATCTCAATGCGACAAACCTGGTTAAAAAAAGGCTGAATACATTTTTTTTTGTTGAGTAGTTGTTTGCTGGCTATGAATCATCTGTTTAATGTATACAGGACACCTTGAAGAGATCTTTCACATCTTCTCAATGTTTCTCTCTATCGAAAATGTCTCAAATATGACTCAAATATCTATAGCTTGATACACTGTAAGTGGGCAATCTCCTGGGACCTCCATGTGCCTAGCAGGGGACTCTAAGTGGGGTAGCAGTGACCCCCGTGGTGGGGAAACCCCTGTGGGTCAACCAGGGTCCAGAGGTTTTCAGTTCGTCTGACGCACTGTTGCGTTCGTATCCGTGACACAACACAACGCAACACAACACAAAAAGCTAGCCGCAGCACGGTAACGTTAGTAGCGTGGCCGCCGCGGTCTACCTTGGACTCCTGGCTGTTGTATTTGTTCTCGATGCCGTAGATCTCCTGTAGGAGGTAGCTGACTCCGTCCACCTGGGGGAGAGGAACAGAGGCTTTCAGCAGAAGCAGAACACAAAGATCAGTGATCCGGGACCAGGGCCAGGCCCGGCCACGTGGGACCGGGGGGAGTTCTGAGTTCTGGACTGGGGGATTTGTTGGGCGGGGTGGATTTCGGTTTCATCCAGGTCAAGATCTTACAGCAACAATATCAGGTTCTTTATCATTTGTGTGTGTTGGTTAAGCGGATTATACTCATTAATCTAGTGTGAAATATATGCTATTGTAAGAGGAAATGATGAGGTTCAACTTCAACAAAGATCTTCAAGAAGATTGGGTCAAAAATTGTAAAAAAGCAACAGCATTTGACCAGTGTCTCAGACTGAATGGACCGTCTACTAGGCAGTCTGCTATCGTCCTCTCTGTAATCTGAAGAGTCTTGTGTCTTTGGCAGCACATGGACGGCAGCTTCTGTGTGAAACCGCTGAAGCAGAAACAGGTGGTGAGTGTAAAACCCCCCCATCCACCCACCTCCACACATCCTCTGTGTGTGTGTGTGTGTGTGTGTGTGTGTGTGTGTGTGTGTGTGTGTGTGTGTGTGTGTGTGCCAGGACAGCTCTCTACAGTCAGAGACGGTGCACTTTAAGAGGGGAGTCAGCCAGCAGTTCTGTCTCCCCTCCCACTCGGTCAACCTCAGCGAATGGGCCGACGAGGAGGTAGGCTCTGGGTGTCAATCAAAAGCACGAAAAAAAACATATTTTGTGAGTTGTGTTTTGTAGACTACAGCACACATACTGTAAGTGCCTACGTAAAGGGCGGCAATGGCTCAGGAGATAAATAGACTGGTTGTCTAGCAACCAGCAGGAAGGTTGCTGGTTCGATCCCCGGTGGCTCCTCCCCATAGCTAAATGTCGAGGTGTCCCTGAGCAAGACACCACCTAACCCTACCTGCTCCAGATGAGCTGGCTGTTGCCTTGCATGGTTGACACCGGCGTCGGTGTATGAATGTGCAATGTTCTAAAGGGATTTGGATAAAAGCACAAAATATAAATTCAATCCATTTGACCATTTGACATAAGCTGAGCTACAATACAATAACATAATTACCCCATTCCTTCCTTTCTTCACGGGGGACAGCTGCTGTTTGACATGGACAAGGAGATCTTCCCGATGGTGGTGCAGGCTGTGGTCGACGAGGGCGAAGGTCAGTTTGCCTGCATGAGTCGACCTTCGTCAGGGGCTGTTTTGTTTTCGTACCATTGAAAGTGGGGCCCCTATGGGTCGTCGTGAGTTAAACAATCAGGCCAGCTAATTAATGTCCAGGTGCCTGTTTTATCACAGAGGAAGCACAATGCAGGCCTGGCGTGCCGTGATGTCATGCATTCCAAGACGCTTTGTAGCTTTCCATGACTCACACACTTGTGGTGGTCATGGCTGCCGCTGCTGCTACGTCTTTGCGCACTACCTGTAAATATCCAGACTACGGCATCGACCGCTTTGGTGTCGTTAAACACTGGTGACGTCTTTAGTAGGCGGGGCCTCGCTGGTGGCAGAAAGTGCCTGTCTCTAGTCAAACTTGAAACAAAAACATGATTATGAATCTTTCAAGCGAAGGAGCGAAACATATGACATAAAAATGCTTACCAATGACGGGATGAAGTTGCCGGAGCCACACTCACAGTCCTGTCATTGTTGCCTACTAAACTACGAAATGGCAAAACTGCAATGGCTGGACATTTATACATATACGTATATCTTTTTGACAAACATGATGCCCATCCGTCGACGACACCAAAGTGGTCCATACAACCGACTCGAGCTTTGAATATTCAGTATAAGCGTTTGACATGTCTGTGTTGATTGCGTTGTCATTTGCGTGTTGAGGAGGATCTAGATGGAAACCGGAATGATTCTCGGTGTGATGATTATGAATCTGAAACACTATCTGTCTATATCCGGTGTCGACCAGATACCAGGTGTAAACAGATGCGCAGATCTGATAGATACACATAGTATACACACACACACACACACACACACACACACACACACACACACACACACACACACACACACACACACACACACACACACACACACACACACACACACACACACACACACACACACACACACCCCGACAACAGTTTCAGCATACCTGTGTTCTTTCCCCCCCTTTGCAGAGCACATGGGCCACTCTCACGTACTACTGGCAACATTCGAGAAGGTAAGAAAAACCTTGTTGTTGTTGATACGAACAATAAAAAATAGGAGTAAACATCGTGAAGCTCTTACAGCAACAATATCAGGTTCTTTATCATTTGTGTGTGTTGGTTAAGCGGATTATACTCATTAATCTAGTGTGAAATATATGCTATTGTAAGAGGAAATGATGAGGTTCAACTTCAACAAAGATCTTCAAGAAGATTGGGTCAAAAATTGTAAAAAAGCAACAGCATTTGACCAGTGTCTCAGACTGAATGGACCGTCTACTAGGCAGTCTGCTATCGTCCTCTCTGTAATCTGAAGAGTCTTGTGTCTTTGGCAGCACATGGACGGCAGCTTCTGTGTGAAACCGCTGAAGCAGAAACAGGTGGTGAGTGTAAAACCCCCCCATCCACCCACCTCCACACATCCTCTGTGTGTGTGTGTGTGTGTGTGTGTGTGTGTGTGTGTGTGTGTGTGTGTGTGTGTGTGTGTGTGTGTGTGTGTGTGTGTTGTTATGTTGACCTGGATGAAACCGAAATCCACCCCGCCCAACAAATCCCCCAGTCCAGAACTCAGAACTCCCCCCGGTCCCACGTGGCCGGGCCTGGCCCTGGTCCCGGATCACTGATCTTTGTGTTCTGCCTTCTGCTGAAAGCCTCTGTTCCTCTCCCCAGGTGGACGGAGTCAGCTACCTCCTGCAGGAGATCTACGGCATCGAGAACAAATACAACAGCCAGGAGTCCAAGGTAGACCGCGGCGGCCACGCTACTAACGTTACCGTGCTGCGGCTAGCTTTTTGTGTTGTGTTGCGTTGTGTTGTGTCACGGATACGAACGCAACAGTGCGTCAGACGAACTGAAAACCTCTGGACCCTGGTTGACCCACAGGGGTTTCCCCACCACGGGGGTCACTGCTACCCCACTTAGAGTCCCCTGCTAGGCACATGGAGGTCCCAGGAGATTGCCCACTTACAGTGTATCAAGCTATAGATATTTGAGTCATATTTGAGACATTTTCGATAGAGAGAAACATTGAGAAGATGTGAAAGATCTCTTCAAGGTGTCCTGTATACATTAAACAGATGATTCATAGCCAGCAAACAACTACTCAACAAAAAAAAATGTATTCAGCCTTTTTTAACCAGGTTTGTCGCATTGAGATCAAAGATGTCTTTTTACAAGGGAGACCTGGTCAAAAATAGCAGCAACAGAAGAGTTTCGACCCCAAAAATGTACATAGAAACTCATAGATTTGAGTCAAGTCAAGTAAATTTTATTTGCCATAGCCCTGAATCTCAAAGGGCTTTAACAGGCCATATGATTATGGGCCATGTGATTATGACACCACCCTAGCCCTAGCCCTAGCCCCCCTAAGCGCAAGAAACGGAGTACCATTAAAAACATGAAACGTTGGCACTCAGACAACCTGGACTCGTTTTACGACGTTTTGAAGTTTAAGATCAGTCTGTAGAATGTTCCCTGCAGCAGCAGGTGCAGGCTACTCACCACCTGGTGTGGTTTACTGCACATACGTTCCCCGGGACAAGAATATTGCAGGCAGATGTTGAGTCTAAGAATGCTTGGAACCTGTTCTATTCTCCATTTCTATTCTTTTCTATTCTATTCTAATCTTTATGTACCTCTAGTGATGTAAGCTGCCTGTCTTTCGACAAATGTACTTCTTGTAAGTTGCTTTGGATACAAGCGTCTCCCAAATGCCCTAAAAGGAGACATATCACACCACCAGGTGGGAGTGTGATTAACCATTCCAAGCGGCTTCAAAAACTGGTTGGAATGGTCCCACTTGATGACATCACGTGTCATCAAGTGATGACACGTGGGAGTTTCCACCCAGATGTACAGTATGCTGGATAGAGCAGCCTACCAGTTGCTACAGTCCACTGGGTAGCCTGGTAGGCTGATCTATCCAGCATACTTCTGTGGGTGGACACTCCCACTTGTGATGTCAAGTGGGGCCATTTCAACCGTTTTTGAAACCACTTGGAATGGCTAATCACGCTCCCACCTGGTGGTAGAATAGGAGTAAAAAAAAAGGTTGAGATAAGATAAGATCAGATAAGATAATATAAGAGAGAACTTTATTAATCCCGAAGGAAATTCTTGTGCCACAGGTTGCTCAAAATACCAACAACATAAGCATAGCAATAAAATAACAAGTGAATAAGCTTCGGGAAGGTAAGATATTCAGTAAGCAAAGCAAGTTGGCAATGGAATTGAGAAGTACTAGTGAGAAGTAGTACTTCTTGCACATGAGGAATATTGCACATGATGATGAAAGGTAATATTGCTAGGTAATATTGCACTGAGAACCTGCAGTCTAACCGATCTCCCCCTCTCCCCCCCTCTCCCCCCTCCCCTCTATAATTTTTCCCGCCTCTGTTGTGTGTGTGTGTGTGTGTGTGTGTGTGTGTGTGTGTATACTATGTGTATCTATCAGATCTGCGCATCTGTTTACACCTGGTATCTGGTCGACACCGGATATAGACAGATAGTGTTTCAGATTCATAATCATCACACCGAGAATCATTCCGGTTCCCATCTAGATCCTCCTCAACACGCAAATGACAACGCAATCAACACAGACATGTCAAACGCTTATACTGAATATTCAAAGCTCGAGTCGGTTGTATGGACCACTTTGGTGTCGTCGACGGATGGGCATCATGTTTGTCAAAAAGATATACGTATATGTATAAATGTCCAGCCATTGCAGTTTTGCCATTTCGTAGTTTAGTAGGCAACAATGACAGGACTGTGAGTGTGGCTCCGGCAACTTCATCCCGTCATTGGTAAGCATTTTTATTTCATATGTTTCGCTCCTTCGCTTGAAAGATTCATAATCATGTTTTTGTTTCAAGTTTGACTAGAGACAGGCACTTTCTGCCACCAGCGAGGCCCCGCCTACTAAAGACGTCACCAGTGTTTAACGACACCAAAGCGGTCGATGCCGTAGTCTGGATATTTACAGGTAGTGCGCAAAGACGTAGCAGCAGCGGCAGCCATGACCACCACAAGTGTGTGAGTCATGGAAAGCTACAAAGCGTCTTGGAATGCATGACATCACGGCACGCCAGGCCTGCATTGTGCTTCCTCTGTGATAAAACAGGCACCTGGACATTAATTAGCTGGCCTGATTGTTTAACTCACGACGACCCATAGGGGCCCCACTTTCAATGGTACGAAAACAAAACAGCCCCTGACGAAGGTCAACACATGCAGGCAAACTGACCTTCGCCCTCGTCGACCACAGCCTGCACCACCATCGGGAAGATCTCCTTGTCCATGTCAAACAGCAGCTGTCCCCCGTGAAGAAAGGAAGGAATGGGGTAATTATGTTATTGTATTGTAGCTCAGCTTATGTCAAATGGTCAAATGGATTGCATTTATATTTTGTGCTTTTATCCAAATCCCTTTAGAACATTGCACATTCATACACCGACGCCGGTGTCAACCATGCAAGGCAACAGCCAGCTCATCTGGAGCAGGTAGGGTTAGGTGGTGTCTTGCTCAGGGACACCTCGACATTTAGCTATGGGGAGGAGCCACCGGGGATCGAACCAGCAACCTTCCTGCTGGTTGCTAGACAACCAGTCTATTTATCTCCTGAGCCATTGCCGCCCTTTACGTAGGCACTTACAGTATGTGTGCTGTAGTCTACAAAACACAACTCACAAAATATGTTTTTTTTCGTGCTTTTGATTGACACCCAGAGCCTACCTCCTCGTCGGCCCATTCGCTGAGGTTGACCGAGTGGGAGGGGAGACAGAACTGCTGGCTGACTCCCCTCTTAAAGTGCACCGTCTCTGACTGTAGAGAGCTGTCCTGGGGCAGGTAGCTGCAGGGAGACACAGAGGGACCATAATCACAACCGTCTGCCCAGGTGAGGCCAGCCGCCAAACTCAGGGATCCAATTCAAATGTAATTGTGGGAGTGTGTGTGTTTGGTGGCTGGATTAATTGGCCTCACCTGTCCCACTTAGAGTCTGGGGTGGGTGGGTCTGCAGCCTCACCTGGCCCAGTTAGAGTCTGGGGGTGGGTGGGTCTACAAACCTGTGCATTGGCTAATCAGTGCACCACAGTTTTGTAGCCCCACCCACCCCCAGACTCTAACTGGGCCAGGTAAGGCGTACTCAGCCAGCCAAACACACACACTCCCACAGTAATGGATCAATATTTTTGTTAAATATGATATAAAGTTATCATTACTACATCTATTAAATACTAATAACTATTTAAAAAATGGTGCTGCATTCATCAAGTCATATTTGATCTGTTGCAATTAAACTGGAGATTTGTAACCTACTTTTCCCCCATAAATCCTACTACATTACAAATAATCAAAAGGTCATAGCTGGACCATGTTCTGGCCACCACACACACACACACACACACACACACACACACACACACACACACACACACACACACACACACACACACACACACTGACATTGGCACTCCGTTGTGGAACTCCTCCATGGCCTGGTAGTAGATGGTTATGGCCACCTGGGTGTCTGCGTCGAACGTGAACTCGATGTTATAACACGCACGGTTCTTCACCGCCTCGTCCTCGCCCGGCAACTTCAGGTCCTCGCTACACCTGGGAGACCAATGAACCACGCCACAGAAGGCCATTTAAAGCACAAATAAATGTCATTTCATCTGCCCTATTAAAGAGAAACCACGTCACGTGAAATCAAACAGTGGGAACAGTGCCCCATCTGGTGGAACCTAGTATTGCAGTTCATTGTATTGCAGAGTGATGTCCCTGGTCTTGTTCTGAATGATATTCATAACATAAAAGAATGACTGGCTTGGATTACGGCACAGAGAGAGAGAGAGCTAGAGAGAGAGAGAGAGAGAGAGAGAGAGAGGTCCATTAAGAAAACACAATCACAAACTCCATTACATTACATTGCGTCCGGCCATTCAGTGAGAATGCATAATTTACAGGCATCCTCATATGAAACGTGATCCATTGATGCGGACATCAAGAAACTGAAACCAAGATGGCGGCTGTAGGGGGATAGGGGGATGCTGGGATGCTGGAGCTGGACATGAGGGGGGGTCAGGGGTGCATTTGTTTTACGTACCGTACGAGCCGCAGCGTGTCCTTGCGGATGTTGATGAGGCTCCTCAGCGTTTTCACCGGTTCCTGGGGAGGAGGGGCTGCGTAGGGGAACTGAAAGAGAACCGAAAGAACACACACATAAAAATTATTATAAAAATCATTATTTATTTATTCAAATGTGTGCCTTGACGAGCCCACAGCAGCCGTGGAGAAGTACAAGGTGTCCA
>PIJE02000062.1:818922-843922 GCA_002895965.2 Coryphaenoides rupestris | reverse complement strand
CGTTTGTTTTGCGCAAAATCCCCAAACCCTTCGTATCTCTATATATATCTATATATATATATTTTGTGGGATTGTATATATGTGTGGGATTTGGATGGCTGCTGCTGCTGGTCTTCTTCTGTCCCGATGAGTCCTATGTGCGTTCCTGCTGTCAGAGACCACGTCTCTATTGCTGCCCGCGGTGACGTCAGGGACTAATCCGGACTCTGGCTTTTTGCGCAGTCCGATCCGGTCTCTCCCGACGCTATTATTACCGGGACCGTCCTACCGGGACCGTCCTACACGCCAAATGTGTGATGATGATTTTTCCTATATGTTTTCCTATATGTTTTCCTATATATTCCTATATATTCCTATATTCCTATATTTTCCTATATTTTTATACTTCTCTAGACTTACTGTACATTTGTAAATCTGTTATATCTGTTATTAAAAAAAATGTGAATCTGTTATATTATTCTACTGTTTATTTCTCTATTGTTTTATTCTATTGCTATGCAACCTGGCACAAGAATTTCCTTCGGGATCAATAAAGTTCTATCTTATCTTATCTTATTTTATGATGATGATGATGATGATGATGATGATGATGATGATGATGATGATGATGATAGGCACCGACTGCACTGCAGTGTAACAACCACCAAATGACTAGTCAAAGTGTATGAGATGACCATGAATTGTAAATATTGTAAATATTGTAAATTCATATGATGGCCACACCAGCTAAGCTGCCATACACATCATATTTACAAAGCTATGGCATGGATGGCATAAATCCCTTACTGTACATTTGTAAATCTGTTATTTTATTTGTATTATTCTACTGTTTATTTCTCGACTGTTGTATTCTATTGCTATGCAACCTGGCACAAGAATTTCCCTCGGGATCAATAAAGTGCTATCTTACCTCATCTTATTATCTTATCTTATTTGAAGCAGAATCCACCACCGTGGACTATGCTATAATAAATAAACAGTCTGTCATCAATAAACAGCCTGCTTGTGAATGAGCTGTGCTGCTGCTATACCACTCCACGCCAGAGGGGGGCGCTGTGGTTCCACGACCAGAGACGGACAGACAGACAAGACAGACAGACAGACCGGAAACGGAAAGGGAAGGATCGACGTGACGATGACGACGACGACGAAAAAAAAAGATAAAGAGGAAGCCGACGTGCCGCCATTTCACGAGACAGAGAAGCAGCGGTAGCAGCAGCAGTAGGCCGGCGCGCGAGCGAAAGAAATTTCGTGTATTTATTGGCGAACTTTGCGCGATTTTATTCGCGTCAAAAAACAAAACAACAACAACAACAACAACAACAACGACGACGACGATGAGCTACGGCCGCCCGCCGCCCGACGTCGAGGGGATGACGTCGCTGAAGGTGGACAACCTGACGTACCGCACGTCGCCCGAGACGCTGCGCCGCGTGTTCGAGAAGTACGGCCGCGTGGGCGACGTGTACATCCCGCGCGACCGCTACACCAAGGAGAGCCGCGGCTTCGCTTTCGTGCGCTTCCACGACAACCGCGACGCCGAGGACGCGATGGACGCCATGGACGGCGCGCTGCTCGACGGCCGCGAGCTACGCGTGCAGATGGCGCGCTACGGCCGCCCGCCCGACTCGCACTACGGCCGGCGCGGCGGTGGCGGGCCGCCCCGCAGGCACGGCGGCTCCGGCCGGAGGAGCAGGAGGTACGCTGTTGTATTTTATTTTTGTAATTTGTATTTTTATATTTGTATTTTAGTTCGTAATATATAAATGATAACTAGTGGCGGTTGTAGACTCATGCTCATGGGAGGGGGAGGGGCTTGTTTAGTCAGCGGGGCGCATTCGACTTCGACCTCCCCTGGACAAAAGAGACAAAAGCAAAGTTCAAACTTTAACCTTTCTTAATGCTTAGTTCAGTATATAAAGTAATGGCGAACTACAAAAACATTATAAAATACCCTGATTTGTTAACTTGGTTACATTTAGCTCATTTCAATAATTTCCTTCGGGAGTAAGAGTTGTTACTTGGAAGACTTTTTTTTTATCCAAAGCAACTTGCTTTGGATAAATAGTTTTAGACTATTTAGTTTTAATTTAATGGCCATCGTGAAAACAAACTTGAAGTTCCTGTTGGATTGGCAAGAAATCCACAATTGAATCATCCTAATCAAGCTCAGTGATCATCTTAAAGGGGGGCGCTATCCCTTGCGCCCCACACCTAGAACCGCCCAACCGACCAAGATGCACGTTGCAGCTTCTTTTGTTGTCGTTTTGCGTCAATACAAACTTGACCTTTGTACAACCTTTTACATATAATTCTCTCTATTTGTCACTAACAGCCGTTCGGCCAGCCCGCGTCGCCGCAGACGCAGCCGCTCCAGGAGCAGAAGCCGATCCAGGTCCCGGGACCGCTACAGCCGCTCCAGGTCCCGCTCCTACTCCAGGTCTCGGTCCAAGTCAAAGTCCCGGAGCCAGAGGAGGAGCAAGTCCAAATCCAAGTCCCAGTCGCCCTCCAGGCCGCGGTCCCGCTCAAAGTCTAAGTCCAGGAGTCGAACCCCGCCGTCCAACGCGGGTTCGAGGTCGCGCTCCCGGTCCAAGAGCAGGCCCAAGTCCCCCGAGGACAATGGCACTGAGTCTTAACCCTCCCACCCGACCCGGGAACCCAGACGGTAAGGAGACTGGCTGCTTCGTTCTCATAGACTAGATGATTCAGAGTTGAATGTATGAATGTAGGATTTCTGCTTCTTGGATTGCCCATGAATAACCTTTAACACTTATTCCAAGAATGCAGCATATTTAATAAGCGGTTTCACGATTGGCAAGAGCTTTGTCTCCCTATCTATGGAGACTGGAGATTCCTATTCTCCTGAATGTGGTTTACAGTGGTGGTGGTTGTTCACCACCACCACTGTAAACCACACGCAACTAATTTACTGCATATATTTTAAAACGGGACTACAAAACATGGCTAACGGCCACTGTGTGTGTGTGCTAAATATGAGGGCTGGGCCTTACTGTAACCAAAAAAACGTTCACCTAAATGTGGAATTCTTTCCTCCAAGCTGCGGAGTCCGCTGGTTTGCAAACTGAGGAGTTGGGGGTGTGGCAGTGTGAGAGCAGTTAGTGTGTGGCCCCGGCCGCCTCGCCCCGTGTGACCTGTGGGGGGTGCCGCTGCAGCAGAGGCAGGTGTGGCAGTGAGAGAGAGGAGCAGGTCACCATGGTGGCGGCTAAGGTGGGAGCTGGTCGCCGTGTCGGTGGTCAGTTGGTGTGATGGTGGTGATGATGGTGGTGGTGAGATGCCTGCTGCTGCTGCTGCTACCAGATGTGCAGGGCAGCTGTACCTGCAGCTGTGGTGGTGCAGGAGGGTGTGGAGTCCATGAGGTTTGTTCTCTCTAAATGACGCCCCCCCCCCCCCTCCCCCATGTGTGTGTGAGCCCCCTTTACAACAGGTAGGGTTCTGGAAGAGGAGGAGGGGCCTTGAAAGCTATCCCGAAATGCTAATGTTGCTCAGTGCGGTTAGCATTTCTAGAATAGTTTTTGCAACGGGGCCCCCCCTCCCCCACGCCCAAACTGGGACACTCTTTATCTACGGGGTGTGAACACATTGCGATTAAAGCCTCTATAGTCAACAGAATCAGACTAGCTGAGCAAGTGGCCAGGTTTTTATTTCTCATATTTTTTCGTCGATATTAATCCTATCCGTTCTTTTCCAGATCTCGGATTGGCTGAAGTTGTGCCGAAAACCCAGAGTCCTCATGAACAACTGGACTCCACTCGTACACCCACTGAATTCCAGACCAAAAGGTCATTGGTCTAAACCCAAATGTTTTGACTTTAATCACCCATGTTCCAACTGTTGTTGTTGTTGTTGATGTTCTGCTGTGTGCTAACTGTTTATGGGTGAGCCGTGTAGAAGTTGTTTGGTGAGGACCGCCTCCCATTAATTTTTATTTTATCTCCAGTAGTAGTGATTTTGCATTTTGTATCGCTTGCGCCCTTTGTTTGTCTCCCCTGCATCGCAGACTTTTATTTTAATCCATGGTTTTGAGACTTTCCTTTTTCCAGACGGATGTTAGTTCAGGTAGAGAAGGAATATTGTCAAACTATATATGCATCAAGTCCCACCGGTCTCATTGTTGCGTTGTTATCCAGAGCCGAGTCGAAACCCTTGTACACAGAATGCTCATTCGCTAGGAATGATTATTTTTGTTCAGTTTTTTGCTACTCCTCCAGCTCATCCCCCTTTTTTTTCTTCCTGTGTACATTTTTATTTCTTTCCCCAGTCTCCCGTTTCCCCTGTGTCTCTAACACTCTCTCCTGTGTATCTTTTGTGCATTAGGCGCAGTTGTGTAGCAGTTGAGTAATGCTGGTTAGCTGTTAAAGAGGTGGTGCGGTGGTTGCGGTGCTGGGCTGGGCTGTGCTCGGGTCCCCCCCCTCCCCCACACACCCCTTTGTGCCGGGGAGCCACCTGCCGGTTTGGTTTGTAAGGTCACAGGTGTGAGCAGATTGTGTCCCTCCCCATCCCCAACACCATCCACTTCCTGTCATGTGACTTCTCTCCTTCCTCATCCCCTTCACCCGCCACCCTCCATGATGTGTACACATTCTCTCTTCCGCCATCCTCCCTTCTGCTGAGCTGTCTTCCCCCCTCCTCCTCCTCCCTCAAGGTAGATGTTGGAGTCTCGCTTGACTCCGTAGTGGAGTGTTGAAAAGGCATCGGCTTGTTTCAGTATGTGTTGCATTAATTTGTGAAACCCCTCAATGTCTTGTAATTGCTTCTGCTGAATGACAATAAAATATTTGATATTCAAGTGACTCGTGTGCGTCTTTAAATGCCGTCAGACCCCATGGTGTCTGTACATATTGGAATACGGTCTACTATTGGGGTGGCAATAGCTCAGGAGGTAAGAGCGGTTGTCTGGCAACAGGATGGTTGCTGGTTCGATCCCCGGGTTCCTCCCCCTCCTAGCTAAGTGTCGAGGTGTCCCTGAGCAAGACACCACCTAACCCTAACTGCTCCTGATGTGTTGGTTGTTACCTGTTGCATGTTTGGCACCGCCATCGTGTGAATGTGAGGCAATACTGTAAAGCTTTGGATAAAAGCAGGGGTGTAAAAACTACCCAGAAATTATACTTAAGTGAAAGTATGGGTACCGTCTCAAAATGTAATTCAAGTAAAAGTCAGAGTATCCGGCTAAAAACATACTTGAGTAAAAGTCAAAGTTTCTACTTTCAAATGTACTTAAGTACTAAAAAGTAAAAGTAAACTTTTTGTTATTGCAAGGGATAGACCAGGGGTCTCAAACTCATTCCATCGTGGGCCAAATTTTCATTTTAACTACACATTGCACCAGGTGAGTTAGTTGAAGAGGTGAGCCAATGAGTGAAATCATCAGCTGGTGTTTAGTCAAGGCTGGAATGAAACCAAGCAATACACTCGGCTCACAATGGAATGTGTTCTGCGATAGACAATGCTGAAATTAAAGAACAGAGGACACTTTTTTTTGCATTAAAATGATTTAATGCACTTCTCCATCGAATTTGAAAAAACATGTCAAGGTAAACTAACATGGACGTCATTCACATCACAGCATCCAGTTGCAGTAAAGTTGGCCAAACTACAGCCTTGGAAAAAATTAAGGGTTTAGTTATTTTTTTTATTTGTATACGTGGGTTCGACATTGCACATCCTAAGGTTGTCTACTGTCTGTTCTTCTGATAGCAGGTGTTTAATCAAAGATCTCCGCTTTCTAGTCTTGCACAAGGACCAATCAGCATGGGTATGGGCGGGTTCATTTTCCATTGATGGGGATTTGATTGGCTGTTTTTAAATAAAGTGCGGCCGCAGGATTAATAACGTTAACGTTAGTTCAGCCAGAGAAACAAATATACTAATTAAAATTGTTGGACCTGCGAGATTTGTACTTTGTACTTTGTAGGTCTGCATTTTAAATGTAAGGAGTAAAAAGTATGTTTTTTTTCTCTGAAATGTAATTGAGTAAAAGTACAAGTATGCAAACCTAATAATACTCGAGTAAAGTACAAATCCCCAAAAACAGTACTTAAGTATTGTAACGAAGTACAATTACTCAAGTACTTTACACCCCTGGATAAAAGCGATGTATAAATGCAATCCATTTACCATTACTGTCAATATGAAATCATTATATTAAGGAGTGTTTTGAGTAACAAGTTGAATGAAGCTATAACTACCGCCCTGGTAAAGATAATCCCGGGTTTAGGTGGTCATGGGGTTTTGCGAGGTCCTCATCTCGCCTGATGGTGCTGCTGGTGTCCACTGATGAGATGACCTGCAGAGTAGTGAGCATGCGAGCACGTGACACTGGTTCACCTGTCCTGGGCCCAGAGCTTTAGCTGTGACGTCAGCGAATAGGGGGGCGTGGTAAAATGATATGGCTGGGGGGCGTGTCTAAAGGATGTGACGTGTGGCCTCGAGGGGCGTTCCCTACGACAGCAGCCCCGTAAATTGTAGATCACTGATGATTACAACAGCAATGGATTTAACTTTTATACTGTCGGCCGTCATCTTCACCCTGCTCGCTGTCCTGGTGGCCTCGTCCGTATTCAGTTCAGGTTGTCCGACAGCGATTTGTGTTGGAGATAAGGAGGATAATGCAGATAATGCGGGATTAGTCGCGTCCGGCGGTGCGGCTGCGGATACCTGGACTGAGCTCAGCGGGGGGTCCCGGGACCACTGGGAGGTCGTCCAGTCGGTCCTCTCTGTGAGTCTCTTTTTTTCTTGTTTGTTCACCTGTGATTCAAAATGATGTAGTCGTTTTATTATTTTATTATTTATGATGACTTTTAGGGCTACACTGGACAGCAATGTGTTTAATGCACAGGTTATGCAACATAATCACTACAATAGCACCCTGTTTGGATGGGATGATTGCCACTGAATCCCTCCTCCAGGGATTCTGTATTCTTATAATAAGGTGAACTTTTTAAGGTGAACAGATTACAGAGAAAATAAACAAATGGGAACTATGGGCTGCAATGCATCATGTATAGTAGGCCTCACAGTTGTATGTATGCATTTATTGTACATTTTTGTGTGCCACAGACCAGTCTACTGACTGTACTTGTAGACAGTGGAGACCCTATACTATTGTTGGCCCCATGCAAAGAAAACCATTGACCCCTCCCACGACCCCCATCATCCAAAAATGAGTTTGGTCAATTGTGTTTGATCACATGTCATAAGACACACAACATATGTAACACGACTGTATATGTAACACAACATATGTAAGTAACATGTATGAAATTTCCCACATTTTCTTTGTGGGCCCCAAACACTTGCCTGGTGTGCCTTTCCTCTGCACCTGCCCTACACATTGTGGTGTGTTGTGGGACATCTTGGGTTTGTATGACATGATAATCCTCATCTCTCTCTCTCTCTCTCATCCTCGATTGTCCCGCAGGGTGAATCAGAGTCGCACCACGACAACAACACTGCAGAACAACACCACACACTACAGCCACAGTCTATGTCGGCCGACTCTACGAGACGGAGCTATGACCTGGAGTCTCTGCCTGCTGTCCCCTCCTCCTCCCACTCCCCCTCCTCCTTGTCGTCGGAGGGGGGTCGGAGGTCACTCATCGGGCTCTCTGAGAAGGAGCTCCTCAAGTGTGCCTTCTCCTATCCCCAGACGGAGGGAGCCCCAGAGAGCCCTGGCTTTCACGGTAAGGAGAACACCTTTATAATATATATATATATATATATATACACCTATTTGTCTTTCCCTGTTCAGCATTCCCACCACAGAAATCTCAACAAAAGGCCAAGAGCTGAAATCAAGGTCAAAGGTTAGATTAGTCCAAGATAGCAATGTGAATGAATTCCCCCCACGTCTGTGCAGATATGCAGTATCTCCCGGGAAAGGTACAGTCCAAACACTTGGAGTCCATGATGTCCAAACCGGAGATGGAGGAAGAGCAGAGGTGAGGAGCCAGGGTTTCAATACAATTACAATTTAACTTGCTCTTAAAGTACAACCAAGTTCCCTAATTTGTAGCCTTATCTCTGTCTGTGTTGGTGATATAGTGTGACTAATGGCTAGAGTTATGGCTGAAGTTCTCTGTGTCTCTGGGGCACAGCTCTGCACAGCTCTGCACAGATGCCCAATCTTATACCAACTCTGTCATTTGATGGAGTTGGGATAAGATTAAATTAGCCGTTAAATCTTAATGAGGGTTGGATGATGCTGGTTTGGCGTCACCAGAAGATGCAAAACACGTAATTCGTTGGTCAAGCGTAGCGAGGAGGTTCCCCTTTTAAAACAGGAAGAAGCAAAGTCTGCTATCACTAATACTTTTCTAGTTCTACTACTAATACTTGTTTCATAGGTAACACGGGTGAAAGACTTCTCTCCCCGATCTGTTTTTCTTGTACAATTTGCGGCATTGTATGCTCAGAGTTCGCTTTCCCTCTCCTAATCTGAGCACTAACTTGCATGTTTGTATGTCTTGGCATTATTAATAGTACTTAGCATTGTTTAACATTTTGTATGTTCTGTAATGTACTCTTTGTAAGTCGCTTTGGATAAAAGCGTCAAATGCCCTAAATGTAAATGTGAATGTAAATGTAAAGCTGCCCACAGGCTTAACCTTCCTCTAGGCCGGTTGGACAGGCAGGCAGGGAGTCTGGAACGGTGGGAGGGAAACGTGTTGTGAACTAACAGTGTTTTGAGTATTTATTTTGGGCATAACTGGAGGGCTTAGCCCCATAGCGAGCAGCCTCTGTCTGAACACCTCCTGCTGCCCCAGGGCCAATATTCACACTGCTTTGGAGATCTGTGAGTCAGCTGAAGCAGGTGCTTGTTGTTGTTGTTGTTGTTGTGTGGAGGTGTTGATTAAAGGTCCCCGCTGCCTCTGTCTGAAGGTCAAACAGTCTTCAGTTAGTCCCGCTGAGGATTGTCCCTTATTTGGCCACATAGCAACCACCAAACTGTGACCCGGTGTTGCCAGGCAATTTTCTTGAGCGAGGCACGATGTCATCAACTTAATATTTGGTCAAAGTAGCTTTTTTTTGTGTGTGTGATAAGCACATATTGGCTTGTTTATGATTAACGGACATGCAAGTATGATATACTATATTATAGGATTACTATTTTGTATTTAGAATTTAATTTACATGTTTTCTCTGAAATGTGCGGTCGATCTGGCCCCTTCTACTCCTGTAATGTGGTTCTGTGTTTCCGATTTTCCAATTTTCTGCTTGTGCCGAATGAAGGCCGTTCATCATTGGCTGGCCTAATGGACATTTTTGGCGGGATGACTGATCACTGTGCTGGTACCAGGAAAGCTTCTTAGACAACGCTGTCGGCCATGTTGTGCACATTTGATTCTTCATCACTGTCCACCCTTCCTGGTCTTAGAGCAAGGCCTAGAAGATGGTCACCATGGAAATGATTAGAATTCTATGATGATTCACAAAATTATCTGATTATCTTATTCTAAACCCGATTGGGTATTTTCATATATATGCTTTACATCTTCTCTTAAATTGCACCTTTTGTATACCTTATTTTTTATATATATATTTTATGTATATTTTTTGAATTTCTTTAGAATTTCTACTCTGTTTAATGTTTCGCACCAATTCCACAAAAGCACATTCCTTGTTAAGGCAATACAGCTGCTTCTGATTCTGATTCTGAGTGTCATCTCGTTTCCCAGAGTGCAACGGGAGCAGCTGGCGGCCATCTTCCAACTGCTCCAGGACAACAAGGAGACGTTCGGGGACGTGTCGGAGGGAGACCTCGAGGACCAGTTCAGACTCTACTCCAACTGAGGCCCGTCTGCCTCCCCTCCTCTGTGCCACATCCGCCATCGAGATCTATCAGCTCTTCTAAAAGACTGTTCCATGATGTGATAAGCAACATACGTGAGGGAAATTGTACCAACAAACATGCAGGAACCACCAGGAACAATACTGGATAATAAGCATCATCGCCGGCGAACTCCCCACTTCAGAGTTTGTTATTTCTCAGTTATTCTGTTTGGTTTGCCCCCGTCCACCTGTAAACTCCAGTTTCCGTCAAATAAAACGTAGCTCAGGACATTTCTTCATAGATACCTTTACATTTAGGGCATTTGGCAGACGCTTTTATCCAAAGTGACTTCCAAAGAGTACATTTGTACTCAGATACACAACTGTGAATAAGACCTAAATGAATTACCACGTTTGATTAGTTTTATATGGTGATCATTTTAAAGTAGTGACTATGATTTGTGTATTATGTGTGTACATTTTTCTTTTTCATTTAGTTAATTTAATGTATTATACCGCCACGGGTCTGAGACCGGCAAGGCTGCTTCAGTATGATGATTCATGAACTGCTGTTAAATAAAGAGATGCATTGTGTTTGCATACTGTGTGTGTATGTGTCGGTCTGTATGTCTGTCTGTCTGAAACCTTGTGTGATGTGGCCAGGTTGGTTGACATTTCATCATCAATTTTGAATTTGAAGCGCAAGACACTTACTGCTTCTGGGAAGGCGTGGTCAACTAAGTAGTGTACACAATCCCCTCCCAGCAGGATTTAAGAAGCATGTTCAGTTGTCTACCTTGTGGGACTCAGTGATGGCATCTCAACTCACTAGCAGAATTGTCACGCTGTTGATAATCTTCACAATTTGCATGTGGTTGTACATGCAAGTGTGGCAATGGCAGATAAAGGGGTGAGTTCTGTGCGTATAACCTTCCTTCTGGCTTTGTTTCTTCTGTGTTTACCTGTGTGTGGGGATGTATACAATGTTACTGTTGATCTGGATGAAATAGGTGATTAATCCTGCTCTTTTTGGCCTATCTGGGAAAAGGTTCCAAGAAAATGTGACTGCAGTCCAAGGGGATGCCAAAGACCAACAGATGGAAGAGTCGGCCTTTCAAGACAGTAAAGACTTTGCCATTAAAGACAGTAAAGACTCTAATCTCCAAGACAATGAAGACTTTCCCCTCGATGACAATGCAGACTTTAACCTCGATGACAATGCAGACTTTAACCTCAATGACAATGCAGATTTTACCCTCGATGACATTGAAGAGTTTGTCATCAAAGATGGTGTACAGTTGACCACTGAAGACATTGAAGAGACATTGGCAGTCGATTCAGTCAGTCTGACCCCTGGGAATAAAACCACGTCAATTCCACACACACCTCAAAAGAAGCATGTCAGCTCTGACCCGGAGAACCCTGTGCCTCTCCACAAGAAGGACTTCCAGAAATTGCCCCAATGGGATTTTGAAGATGTCTACACAAGGAATGACCAGCCGAGACAGATGGTAAGTAGTAAGGTCTTGTCCTGGGTGAAATTAAACCAATCCTATCAATCTGGTCTTATCTGATGCTGGAAAACAAGGGTGATTTTCCATTAGATCTTCAATTAGGATGTACTGATGTTGTCTTTAATCTCTTCAATTGCATTGTGTTGCTTCTGGCTGCTCTTTCTTAAATTGCAGTCTGTACATTTATGTTTTTTGTTTCTATGTTTGGTAAGACGTGCCCCCGGTCTCTGTGGAACTCTGAAGACGCAAGCTTTCGGAAGACCTTTATTCCCAACATAAACTTGTTTATGTACAACAGGAGTGTCAACATGAGCGAGTGGGAGAGACTCTCCCACTTTAACAACCCGTTTGGTTTCATGGAATACGACTACAGCGGTACGTTTGTGTGAGAAAGGCCGGACGGACATTAACATTAGCTAACACACAAATACTGGAGCATTTCCCTTGCATCATTGCGTTCTGTACACTATCACAGTTTTGTTCTGTCTTTCATCCAGAGGTGAAGGCCGCAGTGGAAAGGATCCCAAAACCGCAGGAACCGATGCTTGTTGCTCGGGCCGACGGGGACGGATGTGTCACCTGTGCTGTGGTGGGCACCGCTGGAATCCTCAAAAGCTCACGAATGGGGACCGAGATTGACGGGCACGACTACGTGTTCCGGTAAGACGGGCGTCGGACTGGGTATGCTTGGTTTTTCACCATTTACGACTTGTATCACCGCTGTTGTGGTCAAGTTAAAGGTCGAACCAGGTTGTTTCAGTACCTGCTCCAACCGACTCCAACTGTTTGTTTAACTCGTATTTGTTTAAAGGGTTTGACGGCGGATCTATTGATGACATGAATGTGGCCGAGCAGATGCATTGCCGTGCTAATGAAGTGTGGTTCGTTCTACAGTGTACCCATTCCAGACAATGAAGCCTTCTGTATTGCCCGGGGAAAACCCTTTATAGACCAACTGCTTGTCGGCCACTTTGTTGTCCACATCACCAAGCATTGATACCTGCCTGCATCCTGCATAGATTTGGTCGAGATTGAGTCATATTGCTCAGAAGGGAGCGCTTGCATCATGCATCAATGTTACGGTTGTTGGGGTCGTCTTGTTTTTCCCGCCAACAGGATGAACGGAGCCATCACCCGGGGTTACGAGGAGGATGTGGGCAACCGGACGTCTGTCTACCTCCACACTGCGTACTCCCTCACGTCAGCGCTGTTATACTACAAGAAATACGGTTTTAGGAGCATCCCCCAAGACGAGGTACGAAACAGAAAAACTGTACCACAGAGGTTACAGGACCGCAGAAATGTCATATTCATATATATATTGTGGGAGGCAGTAGCTCAGGAGCTAAGAGCGTTTGTCTGGCAACAGGAAGGTTGCTGGTTCGATCCCCGGGATCCTCCCCCTCCTAGCTAAGTGTGGAGGTGTCCCTGAGCAAGACACCACCTAACCCTAACTGCTCCTGACGTGTTGGCTGTTACCTTGCATGGTTGGCACCGCTGTCGTTGTATGAATGGTTAAATGTGAGGCAAACCATTTACCATATTCAAGTGTTAATATGATTATTATTATGAATTTTCTGCTTCTCATTTTCACAATATAATTGACAAATTTTTGCCAATTGCAAAACATACAACATGCAAAAATAATTGTTCTCACTCCTTTTCCCTCACTCCGTGCATGAGTGTAAAGTGTGTCTGCCTCTTCCGTGTCGCAGGGTATCAAGTATGTGATGATTCCGGAGGGCTTCCGGGACCTCCAGTGGCTGCAGGCTCTGTTTACCGGGAAGCTGGTCGCCAAGGGCCCATACAAGAACCTGCGGTGAACATCTGAACCCTCTACATGTTCATAGCGCAGTGCAGTAACTCTACGCAACTGTATGACACTGCATATTTTATTATTTGTATGTTTTTACTCAGAAATGTACTAACACGAGACTATTCTCAGACTATCCCCCCCCCCCCCCACACACACACACACACACACACACCTTGAACAACTTTGGGAAAAAAATAGGATCAAGAATTGCCACTGATTACGTGGTTGTCCAACTGTGCACTGAATAATCACTTTTTCACTGCTGGCATTGATTGAATTGAGTCAATTGTGATTTCTCAGTGACAGTGATGTGGTTTTTTTCTCCCCAGGCCATTGCAGTACTATTCTGGGAAGTTGGATGACCAACACTTCTATCTTCTACATCCTGATTTCATGAGATATGTGCGGAACAGGTCTGTCCTTTTTATTACACGCTGCGAATCGCTGTGCAAACACATCACATCGTTGAAATCATCCCTTTTCCACAAGCATGTTATTGTGTGTGTGTGTGATATGTGCGTTGTTGTGTGTGTGTGTGTGTGTGTGTGTGTGTGTGTGTGTGTGTGTGTGTGTGTGTGTGTGTGTGTGTGTGTGTTTGTGTGTGTGTGTGTGTGTGTGTGTGTGTGTGTGTGTGTGTTCACACTATTCCTATACTTTCCACTCTTTCTATGTCGTAGATTTCTTAAGTCGCCCGGTCTCAATTATGAATTCTGGCCGATAGTTAGACCTTCAAATGGGGCGCTGGCTCTGTTCTTGGCTCTACACACCTGCGATGTGGTAAGCAGGAGATGGGATTTCATGATGTTTAGCATTCAGTTCAACAGTCACTGTCACCCATAGTTTGTAGTTTGTTGTCATTGGTGTGCTAACCGATGTCAATAGCATCAACACCATTGGATATCTCATCTATGCATTGATAGCCTACAAATATATTTGATGGGATTTCAGGTCTACTTGTCACTTTTAACTTTAATGTACTTATTAGGTACTATCTTCACTAAGTGTTTTGAATTTTTTTTAGAATTCATGTTTAGAAGAATACTGCAGGAGTGAATGGGGAGTAAGCATTCCATTGTACTTGTTACAAATGGCAATAAAATATTCTCTCTCTCTCTCTGTGTTTCTCTCTCTCAGGTTAACGCATATGGCTTCATGACAGAAGACCATGCTAAATACCCCTCCCACTATTACGAGGGTCGTTCGGCGAGGAAGATGACATTCTATCTCACCCATGACTTCATCACGGAAATGAATACATGGAAGAAATTTCACAACGGCCACATTATCACGCTTTACCAACGGATGAACCCATAGAGATGTTTACTGGGAGTGAAATGGAAGAGCCGTTGTGTCTGACTTTTAGAATTTAGACCTGGCTGACAGCCTGGCGTTGGTGAAACCTGAATCATACCTTCTTGCAATGCATGCCCCATCAATGCATAATCAATTAGGCCTCTACGGGGCTAAGCAGGCCTGTTGCCACAAGGGGTCTTACTTTGTACTTTTTGCCCGCTCTGTTTAAACATGTATCTATAGATTTATATCTATGGTCTCTATTCTTATGTTTATGTACCACAGCTATATATTGCTGTCTCCTTCAACAAATGTATTCATTTGGTGCCAAATGCCCTAAGTGTAAAATGTTAATGTATAGAAAAGATACATGTGACTATTGCTTAGGCTTTTATATTGGATAGTGCTGGTTGTTGTGTGTAAGGGGTTGTGATTTATGAATCACTCTGTCGCTGTGAATGCCTTCTCTGTGAAATAATATATTATATAATACTTAGTTATTGTGAGTTAACGAGTTACAGAGTAACAGGATATTTAGGAGGAACAGGAGAGATTAATATTCAGCTTACGGTTGTTGTTGTTGTTGTTGTAATGCTTCGTGATCGTCTTTGGTTTAGGTTATCCTTATTATTTTCTTATTTACATTTTATTGACGTGAATAAACGACCATGCTTCACTGACAAAGACCCAGACATTCATTTAGTTTGGTAATGTTTTATTTATACACCAGACAATAGACCTACACTGTATATACTGTATGTTACAGTTCACATGTTGAGGTTATATATTGTAGAAGTTCAACAAATTACAAATGTCAAAATAAATAAAACATTTAGACGTGTAGTAACACACAATTATGTAGACCTAATCACAATATTATATTATATTATACAACATTATATGTCGGATTGATTGTGTTGTTGACTCCGCCCCCCGATTGGGTCGGGGGGTGGAGTCAACAACACGGCAATAGGACGCGCTCCCGTCATCCCTTGCGGCATTTTATATTAGACATTATATTAGATTTCTATACGATACAATCACTATTGGCTGTCTATCTATTTCAATATAACGTGTATATACATTCGCATATGTGTTCTGTGTGTTATCTGTTATTTTTATGAACTCGAGTAGAACCATGAGGTAGATGTGTATCGCGGAGAACCTGGTGCCGTCTGCGCCCCTCACTCAGACAGTACGCTCTTGTTTCTCTTCAGATCGTATAAATCTTTCGCCTTTTACTAAAGATTTCCGTGGGGAGGAACATTATGAGTATCAACTAATTTTTTGATGCCCTGCTTCACCGCGGGGCTTCCTGAAATGTACAATAAAATCACAAATATAGCGCAGCTGAGTCCAGTCTTCTGTGCCGTTTACCTGCTGCAGGATTTCAACTCAAGTGTTTGCGCGTTGAGACAAAATAGAGAAAATAAATAATAACTTTAACCTCCATTATCTACTATGACATTTGACACATGATTATAACGTATGACATACATACATGAAGACATACATGGTCTCTACTCACCTGATTATATATTTTTTCATTCTATATTTGTCTCATATTTTTTTACATTTTGTATCCTTTTATATATTATTTATTTATTTATTCATTTATTTTTTACTGTAAATATTCTACATATTCTTATTCTGATCCCTCCAATTCAAGTTATAGATATTATTCTTGTACACATTCCACTGAGCATTGGTACTTTTTCCATTTCACTGTATATCCTGTATGTGACAAATAAAGTTGTTGAATCTTGAATGTGGTGCGTAAAGAAAGGGGGCGGGGTTAAATGACGTCTTCAATGGAGGCGGGGCAAGTTGGATCTCCCAACATCCCCTTCGACACAATGGAATAACAATTAAATAAATAATACAATAACATAAATCAATATGATGTGATGATTTTAAGTTTCAAGTTTCAAGTATTTTATTGTCACTTCACAATTTACACTTGAGTATAAGCAGTGAGTGAAAAACTTTTTGTGCAAAACGCCCGACAACCGACAGTAATTATAAAGGAATACAAAATAGAATAAGAACTACAAAATAGAAATAACTGTGCAAAATAGAAATAGAACTATGAATATAATTTCTGTGTAAATAAGTAATGAAATATAAAATGAAATGGAATATACAACAAAAAATATCCAGGTGAGCAATACACATATAAATCAATGTACTAAAATATACATTGTTATATGCTGACATTCACAGAATGTCACAGAATACCTTCTCAGACAGTCAACACAACACTAGCACCAGCAATTGGCACCAGGACTAGCACTAACACCAGTACTAGCACCAGCACTAGCAGTAACACTAGCACCAGGACCAGCACTAGCAGTAACACCAGCACTAGCACCACCATTCTGCTGGCTAATGTACAGTCTCTGGACAATAAGTTATGCGAACTACAGGCTCGTATTCAATTCCACCGGGAAACAAAGGACAACTGCATCATCTGCCTGACGGAGACATGGATGTCGGAGGGGGTTGCCGACTCAGCCATCGAGCCGACAGGATTTTCCGTCCACCGCGCGGACAGAAGATCGTGGAGGGGGGGTCTGTCTCTAATGAGTTACGGTTCTATGTAAACTGTGTTTCTTATCCACTGTGGACCCGAGTAGAACCATGGGCTAGGTGTGTGTCTCTGGGGGCCTCTCTCCTCTGGGGCTCCTCAGTCAGACAGTACGCTCTTGTTTCTCTTCAGATCGTATAAATCTTTCGCCTTTTACTAAAGATTTCCGTGGAGAGGAACATTATGAGTATCAACTAATTTTTTGATGCCCTGCTTCACTGCGGGGCTTCCTAAGATGTACAATAAAAGCACAAATATAGCGCAGCTGAGTCCAGTGTCGGCCGTTTACCTGCTGTAGGATTTCAACTCAAGTATTTGTTTGTTTGTGGGAGTAAAATACTGCTCACATTGAGACAAAATAGAGAAAATAAATAATTACTTTAACCTCCATTATCTACTATGACATTTGACACATGATTATGACGTATGACATACATACATACATGCAGACATTAGTGATGGGAATTACGGCTCTTTGAAGGGAGCCGGATCTTATGGCTCCGTTCCTTGAGAGCCGTTCAAAAGAACCGGGTTTTTTTTAGGGGGCGGGGTTACTAGGATTATCTGCGTCATAATCACCAGGATAATGATTGACTGTATTAAAGGATAATGATTGACTGTATTGCCAGACCTTAATGTCAATGATCTGCATGTCATTCATGTCAGTGAATGTACTACTTTGAATGTACCCTCTGTATCTGTTATGTCAATAAAGTTGCCTTTGCCTTGAATGCAATTCATGATCTATGCACATACCATGCACACACGCACACATGCTTATGACATTTGACACATGATTATGACGTATGACATACATACATGCAGACATACATGGTCTGTACTCACCTGATTCTATAATTTTTCATTCTATATTTGTCTCATATTTTTGTACATTTTGTATCCTTCCTTTTATATATTATTTATTCATTCATTTATTTTTTACTGTAAATATTCTACATATTCTTATTCTGATCCCTCCAATTCAAGTTACAGATATTATTCTTGTACACATTCCACTGAGCATTGGTACTTTTTCCATTTCACTGTATATCCTGTATGTGACAAATAAAGTTGTTGAATCTTGAATGTGGTGCGCAAAGAAAGGGGGCGGGGTTAAATGACGTCTTCAATGGAGGCGGGGCAAGTTGGGTCTCCCAACATCCCCTTCGACACAATGGAATAACAATTAAATAAATAATACAATAACATAAATCAATATGATGTGATGATTTTACCTCTAATGAGTTACGGTTCTATGTAAACTGTGTTTCTTATCCACTGTGGACCCGAATAGAACCATGGGCTAGGTGTGTGTCTCTGGGGGCCTCTCTCCTCTGGGGCCCCTCACTCAGACAGTACGCTCTTGTTTCTCTTCAGATCGTATAAATCTTTCGCCTTTTACTAAAGATTTCCGTGGAGAGGAACATTTTGAGTATCAACTAATTTTTTGATGCCCTGCTTCACTGCGGGGCTTCCTGAGATGTACAATAAAATACTTAGTAGCTGTAAGTATGAAGATCCATGCCTTGTCTGTCATGCTGGTTTATATCCCGGTTCTAATGTCTGTTGTGTTCATAAGATTAGGTGTTCACATTGACCAAAAACATAGAAAATAATGACTTTAGCGTCCATTATCTACTTTCTCCTTTGTTAATTAAATAAGGAGTGTAGAAGCATATATGCATATACCATGCACACATACTTGTGACATACATGCAGACATACGTAGTCTGTACTCAATGTTTTCTAGATATTTTTTCTCATATTTTTGTACATTTTTTATACTGCCTTTTATATTTGTATATTTATCTTTATAGTTTTATATTTATCATTCCTGGTGGGGTTTTTTTTTTTCACTTTAAATATTGTAAATCGTCTCATTCTGATCCCTCCGATTCGTGTTATATGTATTATTTTTTTGCACATTCCACTGAGCATTGGCACGTTTTCCATTTCACTCTATATGCTGTCTGTGTGTGTGACAAATAAAGTTGTTGAATCTTGAATGTGGTGCGTAAAGAAAGGGGGCGGAGTTAAAGTACGGGTCAAGTTGGATCTCCCATCACCCCTCACGGCACAACGGAAAAACAATCATTTTATAAATTAAAATAAATCAATATGATGTGACTTTTAGTTTACATTATACCTCTAATGAGGTACGGTTCTATGTAAACTGTGTTTCTTATCCACTGTGGACCGGAGTAGAACCATGAGCTAGGTGTGTGTCTCTGTGGGCCTCTCTCCTCTGGGGCCCCTCACTCAGACAGTACGCTCTTGTTTCTCTTCAGATCGTATAAATCTTTCGCCTTTTACTAAAGATTTCCGTGGAGAGGAACATTATGAGTATCAACTAATTTTTTGATGCCCTGCTTCACTGCGGGGCTTCCTAAGATGTACAATAAAAGCACAAATATAGCGCAGCTGAGTCCAGTCGTCTGTGCCGTTTACCTGCTGTAGGATTTCAACTCAAGTATTTGTTTGTTTGTGGGAGTAAAATACTGCTCACATTGAGACAAAATAGAGAAAATAAATAATTACTTTAACCTCCATTATCTACTATGAAAAAGAAGATTTAAGTTTGCGGATAGGATAATTATTTTATTTAGACATCTCAAGAAGCCCCGCAGTGAAGCAGGGCATCAAAAAATTAGTTGATACTCAAAATGTTCCTCTCCACGGAAATCTTTAGTAAAAGGCGAAAGATTTATACGATCTGAAGAGAAACAAGAGCGTACTGCCTGAATGAGGGGCCCCAGAGGCGAGAGGCCCCCAGAGACACACACCTAGCTCATGGTTCTACTCACATACACTAACATAGAGCCGTAACTCAGAAGATACAGTACAGTGTAAACAAACAATCACATCATATTGATTTATTTAAATTTATTTTATCAAATGATTGATTTTCCATTGTGCCGTGGGGGATGATGGGAGATCCAACTTGCCCCTCCTCTATTGATGACACAATGTAACTCCGCCCCCTTTCTTTACGTACCACATTCAAGATTCAAGAACTTTATTCATACAGGATATATACTGTAGGTCACAGGATATAGAGTGAAATTAAAAAAGTGCCAATGATCAGTGGAATGTGCAAAAGAATACAGATAACACGAATTGGAGGGATCAGAATGAGAATGTGTAGAATATTTACAGTAAAAAAAAAACAACAGGAATGAGAAATATAAAAATAAAGAAATAAAAGGCAGTATAAAAATGTAAAAAATGAACAAAAAATACAGAATGAAAAAAATCTAGAATAAGTTGAGTACAGACCATGCATGTATGTATGTCAAAATCATAAGCATGTGTGCATTGTATGTGCATATATGCTTCTACACTCCTTATTTAATTAGCAAATGAGAAAGTAGATAATGGACTTTAAAGTGATTATTTTCTCTGCTTTGGGTCAATGTGAAAGATTTATACGATCTGAAGAGAAACAAGAGCGTATTGTCTGAGTGAGGGGCCCCAGAGGAGAGAGGCCCCCAGAGACACACACCTAGCCCATGGTTCTATTCGGGTCCACAGTGGATAAGAAACACAGTTTATATATAAATCTTTCGCCTTTTACTAAAGATTTCCGTGGAGAGGAACATTATGAGTATCAACTAATTTTTTGATGCCCTGCTTCACCGCGGGGCTTCCTAAGATGTACAATAAAACACAAATTTACCGACGAGACCTTATGTGTGCGATTTCTGTGCTGTAGGATTTGAACACAGTGATATTGCACGTTTTGTGTTAATAAACTAGTGCTCACATTGACCCAAAGCAGAGAAAATAATCACTTTAAAGTCCATTATCTACTTTCTCATTTGCTAATTAAATAAGGAGTGTAGAAGCATATATGCACATACAATGCACACATGCTTATGATTTTGACATACATACATGCATGGTCTGTACTCAACTTATTCTAGATTTTTTTCATTCTGTATTTTTTGTTCATTTTTTACATTTTTATACTGCCTTTTATTTCTTTATTTTTATATTTCTCATTCCTGTTGTTTTTTTTTTACTGTAAATATTCTACACATTCTCATTCTGATCCCTCCAATTCGTGTTATCTGTATTCTTTTGCACATTCCACTGATCATTGGCACTTTTTTAATTTCACTCTATATCCTGTGACCTACAGTATATATCCTGTATGAATAAAGTTCTTGAATCTTGAATGTGGTACGTAAAGAAAGGGGGCGGAGTTACATTGTGTCATCAATAGAGGAGGGGCAAGTTGGATCTCCCATCATCCCCCACGGCACAATGGAAAATCAATCATTTGATAAAATAAATTTAAATAAATCAATATGATGTGATTGTTTGTTTACACTGTACTGTATCTTCTGAGTTACGGCTCTATGTTAGTGTATGTGAGTAGAACCATGAGCTAGGTGTGTGTCTCTGGGGGCCTCTCGCCTCTGGGGCCCCTCATTCAGGCAGTACGCTCTTGTTTCTCTTCAGATCGTATAAATCTTTCGCCTTTTACTAAAGATTTCCGTGGAGAGGAACATTTTGAGTATCAACTAATTTTTTGATGCCCTGCTTCACTGCGGGGCTTCTTGAGATGTCTAAATAAAATAATTATCCTATCCGCAAACTTAAATCTTCTTTTTCAGAGACGATAATAGTCGATAATATTAATTGTGTGTTTGGTGGAGGTATGGTAGTACAGACACTAGTCCAGTAAATATACATTGATACCGTGCTGGTGCTAGGATAGTATAGTATAGAATAGGACCGACATCAATATAACCCACCTAACGTTAAAATACATTAACCTTGCTATTGGTGATCAGCGGAAAGCGTCTGTTCTATAATCTTTCTCTAAATTGTAAGATTTTCCTCACACATTCAGTTTCTTTCTTTAAAAACATAAAATAGGTCAGAAAAAGAGGTGTAGTTACTGTGCGCCACCGGTAGGGGTGTAGTTACTGTGCGCCACCTGTAGGGGGTGTAGTTACTGTGCGCCACCGATAGGGACGCAGTTGGGGCCGAGGTCCACCTAATCCCTTTTAACTTTCAACATTATGTTAACATCTCTGAAATAAACATGATGGTCGGAAATATAGAGGCCGAATAAAAAATAGTGTGTGACACTTGACCTGGATTATATGAAAGACACCTCCTCCTCATCGTCTATGGAACAAAAAGAAGTAGAAAATAGGTTTGGGAATAGAGAAATATTTATTTTAATACGAAATGCTTTGCGAAAGTTTTACTTTTAGCTTGTAAGATATTAACCAACGCACTACTAGGCTCACACACACACACACACACACACACACACTAAGATATAACTATCCCTTTGAGATTTCCTCTCAGTTGAGTGATTTATTTTTTTCATTTCATGAAATGTTGTACTTGTGTTTCATAAAAATACATAAATAAAAGAAAGCCTCTCTGTTTGTTTCTCTTTCCTTTTTCCGGATACACGTTTGGTTCTACCAAAGTAAGCAAACGAGTGAGCAAAAGTGAATATAACAAAAGCAGACAAGAAAGTCATAAAATATACATAAATAAATGTACAAATAAAAAATAAAAAATAAAAATAGACAATAACAAATACATAACAGATACATAATAACAAAATAACTAAATACCACCCACTTCTCAACTCCTCCCGGTAAGGAAAACGTGACACGCATGGGTGGTGTGTGTGTGTGTGTGTGTGTGTGTGTGACAGGCAGGTCACGTGATACGGAAGGTGGGGGAGACGCGTCCAGCTCGCCTGCCCGCATTCCTCCCTCCCGACAGACAGACAGACAGACAACACTCTCTATAATCGGATGTTATAATAATAATAATAATAATAATAATAATAATAATAATAAAATGGGCTCTTGGAGGAGCCGTGCTGAGGGCCTGCGGGGGGCCCCATGATGATGATGATGATGATGATGATGAAGAAGAGGAAGATGATGAGGATGATGATGGTCCCGTCTGGCCCTCCTCTCAGATCTCCGATCCGGACGCAGATCGGGGACGAAAATGCGTAATTTGTAACCAAACGGATTCTTCTTGTGCGCCTTTTATGTCCCTGAGGTCTGGTGCGCGTCTCGTCCCCCGGAGCGCGTCTCTCTTTATTCCTTTATTTCTATTTCTATTTCTAAGGAGCGCAAGATGGCTGAGGACAGCGACGCGCTGCTTTAACATTATATCACAGGATCACAAGGGTACCTCTTTTATTTCTTTTGTATTTATAATCTTATCATCTCATCTAATTGTGTCAAACGTGTCGGATGATGTGAGGAATAATGAATAATGACGCTGTAGCTTAGAAATAACATCCACGACGCATACTAGTGGCTATGTCTGTGTTTAAAAACGTCTGAGATGATAATAATAATAATAATTTAATCATTGTTTAATCACATATATATTCAGGCTGTAGGCCCAAGCCTGGTAAATGTCTAAATGAAAGGAGAAAAGGGCCATAAAAGATCATCTTTCTGCTTTATAGACGAGCCTCTCAAAGCCTTTGTGTTGTGAACGACGATCCATGAACTATGCAGTTTTTATAATAATAATAATAATCATCATAATAATAATGATAATTATATTACACATCATGTAAATGACGCCCATTGTATGTTCCTTTCTTTGGCTTTGTTGTCGACACAAACCTGGCTTATTGTGTATAAGAGAAGCCGAGGCCTGGTGTGGCCATACTCCTTATTAATATTATTATTGTTATTATGATTTATGCATAACAGAATAGGCGTCGGTATTGTGTCAAAGTCCTCCTCAACGTGGAGATAAGTATCATTATAACAACGTTGGGATACTGATAGCATTGAGTTCCCAGATATATTTATATATATTTATATGTATTTGTGCATACTAGGACTCCATGGTAACTAGTCTATCAGCTAGTCTAATCTATCATCCAAGTGATTATCGATCAAAACCAAACCAGGAATTCAGGAAAGCTCATTATTTGATATACAGGCCCCTGGACCTCAGACACTGATCAGGTGTTGGTTCTCCACACAGATCATCATCTCAAACCTTTATTGTTGGTGTGGTGGTACACGTCTGTAGACACTAGTATTATTAGTACAACAGCAAGAACGTGACATTATTTGGTTTGTAGACGTGTTGAAGGATGTCATAGCATCCTGCTTCCTGTATGCTAACACAGAGAAGCTCAACCCCCCCCCCCCCACCTCCTCCTCCTCCTCCTCCTCCTGTGTGTCTGTAATTCAGAAGGAAAAGCGGCCTTTACTGTAAAGCTGCATCACCATCACCGCCACCACCTCAGTGTGGTAATCACAAAGCTGCTGTCATAGTGGCCTGAGGCCTCCTCCTCCTCCTCCTCCTCTGATTATCTTCTAGAATTTGCCTTCACATTCCAGCAATAAGCATATCTGTGTCTGTCAGGGAGATTGATCTTTTTTTTGATTCTGTGGACCCACAGAATTGTCACAGGATAAAAGAACTGATCTTTAGAATCACAGAAATTCCTTTTTTTCCCTTTGCTTTTCTTTTCTTTTTTACTCTAACGATCAGTGTCGAGAAACGTCAAGCGTGCCGGAATTTTCTTTTATCGACAACACCAGAGAGTGAGACAGACGAGAGACAGAGAGAGAGAGACAGGCGGCCCTCGCCATTGCCAGCACCCCAGCACCCGGAGGAGGAAGGAGGTGAGACAGGAGGTGAGGCGCTAGCGGTGCATGCCGGCACACGGCTCCGCGATGGCGTCGGACATGGCCGAGACGTGGAGGAACTGCTTCGAGGAGGAGCTCATCTGCCCCATCTGCCTGCACGTGTTCTCGGAGCCCATCCAGCTGCCGTGCAAGCACAACTTCTGCCGCGGCTGCATCGGTGAGGCCTGGGCCAAGGACTCCTCGCCGGCCCGCTGCCCCGAGTGCAACCATGGCTACGCTCAGAAGCCGCCGCTGGACAAGAACCACAAGCTGTCCAACATCGTGGAGAAGTACAACGCGCTGAGCGTGGAGAAGCCCGCCGCGCCGCCGCTGCAGTGCATCCTGTGCC